>OU015491.1:72103735-72527232 GCA_907164885.2 Dolomedes plantarius
CAGGCTGGAAGATATTCGCATGTTTACAAAGAGCAGAGAGAACCGATAGTGGCTAGTTCAACCCATATCAAATCTCAAAGTGCGCAGTTTGACACTCATCCCAGCACAAAGGGAAATTTAGTTTCGTTTCTCCACGTGATTATCTGGTGTGCAATATGCCCAGCGACAGCTAGGCGCCAAACAGAAAAATGCGAGGAGCTATATAAAGGGGTGACAATATGAAAAGTAGAGAATCAATACAATAGAATTAAAACTGGTGGGGCGTTATTATTACTTACACACGCATACACACACACACACACACACACACACACATAAGTATATGTGTGTGTGTGTATACATATTACTTAAATCTACATATTACTTAAAAATTTAAAAAGAAAATGAGAGAAATTTAAACTAATCGGCTGGATAGGAAGTAAACAAAAATATTTTCATAATACGTTTAGCGGTAATTGTATAAAGTATTACATTACAATTTGTGCATGAAATGTAGATATTTTTGTTTGTATGTGTTGCCATAGTTTTTGTCACTTTTTGAAATGCAAACTTTAAAACCGTAAGCAGTTCTTTATTTAAGTGAAACACGGTTTTCTGGTATTATCAGATTAAAAGTTAATGACATCCTTATCTTTCAGGATATTAAAATAGACAATGTTATGCATTCCCGTTAGCTAAAACAACTTTTGCACTGCTGTTTTTACTTCTAGTGTTATCTTGCTATGGTTTTCTTTTTTGGTTAGATGGTGTGATTACATGCCCTTATTAGCGGCTTCCTCGCCAGGATTTTTGGCGTTGATTATACTTGGTGTCAGTTTAGCTTCCCCTTCTCAATTAAGTTTATTACTTTACAATTTATCTTTTTTTATTGATAGAAAGAACAGTTTTAAGATGACTGTATCATACTTTTGAAGTAGACGCTGTTGAAGTCGAGACTACCATTTAGCCTTTAGCTTATTTAAGAAACCTTTCGCTTTTCGAATTTTATATTAAACTTTACACGCTCACACAGACACTCAGAGCCAAAGTATTAGATCCTCAAAGGACTCACTTTCCTTCTGCCATGATGAGGTGGAAATTCTTAGCATCGGTAAGAATGAAAGTTATTAAGAAATAATTTTACATTAAAAATAGTTGAATTACCAACACAAACAGTTCCCCACTGCGAATATGTAATAATTAATTCACTGAAAACGTAAACAATTTACTCAGAGAAACTTTGAATATTCGGTCAGTACTTCGCTAGCTCGCTAGCCGCTTGGAATTTGTCATCCAAGTAGATTCCAATTAACGGTTATTTTCTTAATACTTGATCTCCTGATAAGAACTCATTACAGTTTTGGAGAGTGAGTTCGGGAGAACATAGGATATGATATAATACACACACGCACACACACACACACATACATATATATATTATATATATATATAGACTTGAAAGCTGTGCTAACTCGTAATAATTACCCAGTAAGTCTATCCAAAAACATAATTGGTTGTTTTTGTTTTAATGAATAGTTTGTTCTGTTGCATTAATAAGTTAAACATAACAATAGGTTAAAATAAAAATAATAACTACTAAAAACAAAAATAAAAATCAAAAGTAAAATAATATAAAAATAAAATTAACTCATAGTAGTAACAATAATAAAAACTAAATAAATAAAGGAATAATAGTCTTAAAATATGGTAACCTAAGTAAGTCTGTAACTGAGTATCCACTACCTCAATGGTTGCAAATTTTATGACGTCAGTCATCTTGCGGTTACAAGTTCTTAACTTCCACTCTGACTAGCGCCAGTCTTGGTGTTCTTTGGTTAAGTACTTTTACTCAAACTTAATTCATTTATTATTCAATTCTTCTGTTAATAATGGATTGTACGGTGTCTGAGTGTGTTTATTTAATAGATCATACTCATCAGAAACAATCCATTGGTTTTTAGACAGTATTGACACCGCTGATGAAGAAATGCTGTCAAAAACCTTATTCATACTTTTCTTTACGTGTTGGATGTTCCTGGCTTCAAGTAGCTTTAGAGCTATTACTGGTTTTCTCTTTCATCTTATTCTTATATATATATATATATATATATATATATATATATATATATATATATAGTATATATAGTATATATATATATATGTGTGTGTGTGTGTGTGTGTGTGTGTGTGTGTGTAATATTTTTAATATACTCATGTCCATAAATTAAGGATAATGAAAAAGCTGGCAAATAAAGGTTCAGAAACAAAACAAACGTGACTTATTCATAAAGCCCATTTATTAAACAAAAGATAAAGAACAAAAATGATAGTGTATGTATGACACATTCCTAAAAACTACGATTTTTGCTCCCTGGAGCAATTGTAAAAAATATCTCATTTACAAAAACTTAATATTACATGGTTGGTGTGGCCGCTCAGCGCCATAACCGTGTAGTTATGACACAGAGGACGCATGTGGATGAATTTTTACGTGGTAGAGTTATCGGCCTCCTGGAATGTAGGCGTACACAGATGGAAGTATCCGAGGAACTTGGAATTGCCCAAAGTGTCATCTCTAGGCTTTGGCAACGATTCCAAGATGATGGAAATGTCAGTAGACGTTACAGTACAGGTCGCTCCCGAGTTACAATGCCGAATGAAGACCGGTATTTGGCAGTAGCTGCCAAAAAAGCAGACGGAGCACAACATCAGACTTGTCTCGTCAACTATCTGCAGCCACGGGTACCACAGTTTCAAGGCAAATCGTCTACAGGCGTTCGGGAAATATTGGTCTATATGGTCGGATGCCTGTCAGATGTGTTCCGCTCCCGGCAACTCACTGTCGGCAGCGATTAGCCTAGAGTAGAGAACATGCAATGTGGACATCGTCACAGTGGGCTTTCCGACGTTTTCCGACGTTTCCCGATGTTTTCCGACGAGTCCAGATTTAGCTTGCAGTCTGATTCACGTCCGACTTTCATATGGAGAACGCCAGGTACCCGTTACCACCATGACAACATCATTGAACGACACCGTTACGGTGGTGCAGGATTGCGCGTTTGGGGTGGAATTATACTGGGCTCCAGAACAGATCTGCATGTTCAAATCGGAACCACGAACGGCCACATTTATCGGGACATCATTCCGGAACAACATGTACGTTTGCTTAAGGGTGTCATAGGTGCAGAATTTGTGTTTATGGATGACAACGCCCGTCCTCAGCGAGCAAACATCGTAAACGAATGCCTTCAATCTGAGGATATCACCCGTATGGAATGGCCAGCATTCTCACCTGACTTGAATCCAATAGAGCATGTGTGGGACATGCTCAGCCGACGAGTTGCAGTCCGTCAACCACCTCCTACATGTGTACCGGAACTTGGGAGAGCATTGCTTGCTGAGTAGAGTAATCTTCCCTAAGATCAGCTCGATAATTTGATACTCAGCA
Organism: Dolomedes plantarius; assembly: GCA_907164885.2. Taxonomy (NCBI): domain Eukaryota; kingdom Metazoa; phylum Arthropoda; class Arachnida; order Araneae; family Dolomedidae; genus Dolomedes; species Dolomedes plantarius. Next base: position 72,107,163 of record OU015491.1, read on the forward strand.
TGCCTAGGCATTGTACGGACTGTATTTCATCGCATGGGAGACATAGAATGTATTAACCATCATACCAACCATGTGATATTAAGTTTTTGTAAAGGAGATATTTTTTACAATTGCTCCAGGGAGCAAAAATCGTAGTTTTTAAGAATGGTATCATATATACACCATCTTTTTTGTTCTTTATCTTTTGTTTAATAAATGGGCTTTATGAATGTCACGTTTGTTTTGTTTCTGAACCTTTATTTGCCGGAGCAAGCATTATCCATAATTTACAGACATGAGTGCATTATGCCCCCCCCCCCCCCATTCTAGCATTTAAACTCCCTTTCCTAAATCCAATCCCCAGTAATATTAATTTATCGATTTAAAACCCTTTGTCACAGAACTTCCCATGAATCACATGCTTTTATATTTCTACACGTGTATAGAATTCATGAGTGGGTTAACATCGTAAGTCCCTATATCTGCTGACCCTACAAATAATAGCCACATGTTTTTTCGCCCTCTCGCGTTTAATTTTGAAAGGTGATATTATTCCGAACCGTTCTTCTGTAATGAACGGATATACTTTTGTAGCTGTAATGAACGATTCGACCCGACAGCTTCCAAATTTAATTTTATTCCATATATATATATATATATATATATATATATATATATATATATATATATATATATATACTAGCTGTACCCGTCCCGGCGTTGCTCGGGTAATGTAATTACCAATTTTTTAGTAGCCTTAACCCTTTGTTAATGGGCGTCGCTGTCATCATTTTCCTCACCACGATACATTATTTTACCCATATAAATTTAATCCTTTCTGGCACATTTTGGCAAAATTTTTGACATAGGATTACTAATCGAATATCACTGCAATAGTAATCGATTTCCTTGAAAGCGAATATATCACATCCTCCACATGCTGAAATTCTTTGAAATCTTCATAGATTTTTTCCACAAATACACCACAAATTATATGATATTAACTAAGTGCTGGCCAAAAAAATTACGGCATTACTAAATGTGATTTTTTAATCGATTATCACTGCAATAGTAATCGATTTCCTTTAACCACCGAATCCCTCATAGAAAACAAACGCCCCAACACATCACGTGCATGACGTCGAAAAACTGGTTTTTCTCCTATTTTACCTTCGTCCGGAAATGAAGAACGAAATCTCCAAAATGAGATTTCTCGCAAGAGTTTCCGAATCATAAAATAAATTATTAAAAAATAACTACAATTTGTAAATTAATTTTGGTTCTGGTTTTCGAAACTGTGATGTCTAGGGTCTATGAGATAAAAATTTCGTAAAAATGTAACGACATTTACGTATCGATTCGACAATTTGGAAAAAAGGGTCACGGACAAAATCGCGTTTTTTTCCGAAAAACGGGTGCGTACAGGCGATCGAAAAAAAATCACAATTAATCGATAAATTAAGACGGACAATTTTAATTGTGATTTCCGTATAGTGTCATCTTTCCCGTATAGGCTCGTCCGAAAAAAAAAATTCTTGGACGGATACGTTAGGATTTACGGGGCTTTTACTCGTCCGGGAGCTCCAAATCGCGACTAAATATTTAATTACGGAAAATCTAATTAAAAAATCGAAAAAAGGGCTTCGAGGTGCATAATGAGACCTCGGGAGGCATCTTCGTGTCGAATCTCAAGACTGTCCGACCTACCGTCTTTGCGCTGCGCCGCGAGCAGACAAAAACTCGGTCACACACACACAGACTTTGCCTTTTATATATAAAGATATATATATATATATATATATATATATATATATATATATATATATATATATATATATATATATATATATATACTGCACGAAATAACAGATAAAAATGTTCTATTTTGATATCTCAGCAAATAGCTCCTATTGCAGGAGAAAATATAGCTGTCAGATTTCATTGCATTACAAAAGCAAAAGATCCTCATTTCTTACATGGAAGGAAATTATTGAAAACGTATGGTCCATAACATATTGGAAAATTTAAAAAAATTAAAGAAAAAACAATTATGATTGATAACATTATATTATTCTCGCATTCGATAGCATTAATCTTACAAAGTCTTTTACGTTTTATACTTTGCAGAGGATCCCAATGCACCCAGATGTCTTTCTTTGGGAAGTAACTGAAAAATTTAACGTATTAATTAAAGCAAAAGCATTTTAAATTTCACTTAATTAAATTCTGCTCTGAAAGGGATATATCAAGAGAGACACGCCCACTCCTTAGAGAAAGTTGTCATAATCTGGGCCATAAATTTTAATCCCTTCCATTTTCTCCTCCTTTTGAATTTTATAGCTGAATCCACGCACGCCTAAACAAACACAAAATCTCTTCCAATGGAAGAAAATAATGAATAATCGACACCAGCAGATCTTTCTGTTCGTATTCCGCGGAAGTAGCCTAATGGTTTTCATCAATGGAATCCACAGAAACGGAACAATGTATCCGCTTTTCCCATTGTAACCTGTTACCCCTACAAACTACTATTCGGTCGGATACGGTTGCAGTTACAGGCCTATTGTCACCACCTTCCAGCTCTTTTCCCCCTGAAGACAAATTCGCTCCCGGCAAAATTCATTCCATCGGCAGAGAATCCTGCTGAATCTGATCCGCTATCTTTCATCACATCTCGATAGCATTGTTCTACATATTTGTTGGCCATACTTCTGATATTCACATTCACAATGGGAATCGTAACAGGAAGATAAATTTCGCATTTGTAGTCAGTAAAATCGGTAGTCGTTCATCAAACTCCGCAGATCCGCTTCTTTTGTGTTAATAGGGAAAGGTGAAATATAGCACTGGGTTTTCATCGGGAAAACTCGGTTTGGGCCGGAGCGTGTGAATTCCCGTCTTTAAAACTCGAATTATTCAACAGACTACCGAATAAAGCAGTTTTGTCCTATTTATTCTAAACAGCTGAGTTCTGCAAGTTTATTTCAGTGCGAAAAATGCTGAAACTGAAAAACAAATTTGTATGCCTGGGGATATTACGTGATTTTCTCTATATGAAAAGGCATTGTTAAAAGTGTTTTTAAGCATTGTAAAAAGTAAGAAACAGCTAAATTAAGTACGTATTTGTACAGTAATTTAGCGCAGTCGAAATAGTAAGGTCCGGCAAGTACTTCCAAAGTTCGGCAGCACGCTCCATTAATGGATTCGGTTTGGTTTGGGGCGTTATGGTAACTTTTTTGCTACACGAGGGCTAATTAGACCGGGACCTACTACTTAAAGCGTATTCCGAACGGCTACAAACGTCCATGCCTAGAGTGGGATTCGAACCCACAGACTCTGGTACCACATGCCAGTGCTCTAGCCATTCGGTGATCGTTCGGCAACTCTCCATTAATGGAAGTTTTAATAGTATAAAAGATTTTCATAAAAATATGACTTTCTTGCCGACAAAATGTCATCGTATACTTTTAAATTTGCTAGTACGAGGAATCAATGTTTGATTTAGTATTGCAATGATTTGTATGTTTGTGCTAGCAATGCATGTTAACAGTAAGTGATGCAAAGTAAGACTGTCTTAGAAAAGATATTGTCGAGTTTTAGAAGAGAAGCGCAATTTGCTGATATCAAGAGAAAAAAACATCCTAAGAGAATAGTTTGATAAGCAACATAAAGACTGGCAGCCGATTTTCCTCCTCTTTTCAAAAGAATCTCTATTTTTTTTTCTAAACGTTTGCGTTTGGAGCTGTATCTTCATACAAAGTTTGCTTTTTACATTAATTAATTTCAAGTTTTCTTGAAATAATCTTGAGACATCTTATAATCAGTCCCTATGCATTGAATAAGAGAGGAAATTAATGGAGTGCTAACGTTTTATAAATCAAAAATTTAAAACAAAATTGTATGATGCATTTTATCTCAATAGCTTTGACTTCGGCTTCCAGAACGATAAGTCAAATTGATGTTGCCGCGCAGCCATTACAAATAGTGATTTTACAAGCGCAAAGAAAAGTAACACAGAGCATTTCAGTATATTGATATATTCAAATGTCCTTCAAGGGAAATAACTGGATAGCCATTCAGCTGAAGATGAATATTTGAATTTTGGACAATACGAATACCGAGGTTGAGAGTCTGAACCCTTTACTTTATATTTGTAATTTTAGACTTTCCCTTATTTCTCTGCAACAAAGAAAGATGAAACGTTACATATTTAGATGTCTTTCCCCAAAATCTAGAAATTTTCGTTGTCGTTTAGATGTCAGAAGGTACAATTCAGTTTATGAAAGCAAATCTAGATATTAATGTAGGATTACGTTCCTTCATAACGGCCCTTCGGAAAGGAAAATTAACGCTAAATCGTCCGTCCGTCCTCGCGAGTTATAATTTTGGCAGCGCACCAAACCCAGTCTATCGCTTGGGCAAGTTAATCAGAAAAGTACAAAGATGTGTCAAAATTTTGACATACATATATATATATATATATATATATATATATATATATATATATATATATATATACATACCTACATATATATAGATACATATATACATACAAAGAGGTAAGCAACGATAAGTTATCCTACGTGAATAACTCGCGGTAGTTTCGTAAGAAGAGACTACCTGAATTTTTTTTAAAAATTTAATTTCAGGTATTCAAGGGATTTTGACCAAATTACAATATTTTGGATAAACTGTCAAGTCTGTTGTAAAAATTAACTTGGAAAGTTCAGTGGAATATTAAAATTCTCAAGTTTACTTGGACAACCGTTTTGAAACAAAAATGGAAGAATGAAGAAAATAAAATTATTACAATAAATGAAGAGAATATCTTAAGACACCTTCATAGTATAAAATCGTTTTCTTATTCTCGTGTATATATTTATGGCAACACTACACCGTGAGACTTTACTAACCATATTTTTCCTGCTAACAACATGAATGGGAATCGAAGTAACCGATTTTTGGATAGATGTGCCTTGTTTAAGTAGAGATTAAACATTTTTTAAGCGGATATTATTTACCCATTTACTTATTTTTGAAATATCACATTGTTTATAACATGAATTTGATTGGGAAAGAAAAAGTAAAGCTCCCTACATCTCGTATTTTTATTTAACATTTTTGGGAATATTTATAATAACTTAACTCAAAATTAGAGGTAATACGTTAATTTGCAGAACTCTGCTGTAACGACAGGACCTAAATGTGAAGAAGATACAATATTTTACTCCATAAATTAAAGCCTGTTATAAAGTTCCACCTCAGTAACAGTCTGCAAGCCATGGAGTAAAATATCGGGGCTCGTTATAATTATTTGCCCAATGCCTCTTCCCATGAGACGCGTGCCGAAGAAAACAAGAAGAATCCCATTAACAAATCTCTTCCACTCGTAAGAATTTATTTCTCATTTGGCGTGTCATGAATCGCCATTCTCCTCGACTGCCCATTGTCCGCTCCACAAACTGAATCCCTTGTGTCCACTCTTCTCGGCTGGAATATCTCTGCTTTCTACCATCCCCGCCCCTTTGTGTCTGCCCCGGATTGTGCGTCGTTAAAACTCTCCCAAAAGCACGGGGACGCTTTAGTTGCGGACGCTTGAGGTTTGGTCAGTTCTACAATAAGTGATGTTTAGAAACATGTCGCGAATTGTGAAGCGGAGGATCATTGTTTCTGGACGCCATGCTCCGAAAGTTCCACCGGACAACTGAACTGTGAATTTTGGTAACTATTGAGACGACCCAGTGTTCTAGGCATTCTATGAAGGAGTAGGCATAATGGGGACCGTAATAGCACATATTCTGCATACAGCACATTGTTGACCATCGTGATTCATGGGAGGCGTCCATTTATACTTTCTGGCTTCATTTTGGAGAACGTAAACACGATGTTTGTTCTGGAGCTCTATGGCGTTCCTTACGCGAGCCGCCTATCGAATGAAGTAATCAGTTGCCGACACGAGTGGTGAAAAGATCTAGTTTGGAGTTACTGTCGAACAAACGATATTTAGAATGAATCGTGCCATGAATCATTATGTAACCATTCAAAGAGATTACGGTGTTACAGAATCCCTCTTTTTAAATCTGTTATTTAAGTTATGTTAGTTTATGCATATTTTTTTTTCCACAGTTCAACAAATTGTAAATGTAGCAAAATACGATTAACTACACTACGATTTTCTGGGTTAAAATAATCAGCATAACAGCTTTATCTTTGAACGAGATTTTAATACTTGTTTTATCTTCATCTATCACCAGTAAAGTTTCTCGACTCGTTAGAAAATAAAAGATTGCTCCAGCAAAGATTTTTTCATCTGTATATAGAAAGTAATGAACGTTGGGTTTAGTTAGTAATTTACCATAATGTGATAGTATGGCAAGCCTTTGTAATTATAAAATAATTATGAAAGTGATGTCTTCCGAAGATATATGGCTTTTGAGATTCATGGAGTACTACAGTAAAAGGCCAGAATTCCGCACTCCCCCCCCCCAAAAAAAAAGGTAAATAAAGCGATCAACCATTGAGTACTAAAAACACATTGTCATAATGTTAACGTGGGTCAAGTATTTCAATGTTGTCATTAGCATGGTTTAAAAGTAGTTAAAATAAACAATTAATCTTTCTCCTGCTGTTAATTGCTATGGCAACTAGTATAGTACGGTAGAAATAACAGAAAGGGTTACGTAAATAACAGAGAAGAAATTTGTTTATGAATTTTTGGATCAAAAAGTTTTAAAATGAACAAGAGTAGATTTGTTTCAACTTTGCGTTTAAGGAAGTGATCAAAAGCCCATTTTATGTTCATTTACTTTAACAACAGTGATATCATTTATCAAAGTTTAATATTTCCTTTCAGTAGTTATTTATTTCTAAATTCAGCCTTTTTCTGTCTTTTTTAGGACAATGCCAAAAAAATATAAACCGTTCTTCAGAATAAAAAATATTCGGGCCAGAAAGCTTTATTTTTCTGTACGAATTACACGTTGTGTTTCTAAGCTTGTTATGCATATAAAAGTACTTGAACAACTGGAAATTTTCCTTTGAAAAATTTAAAAATCAAAATTTATACCACGTATAGTTAGTTCTCTTGTAGTTGTTTACCAATGCGGGGCACTTGTCAATGAAAACATTTGCATTTTAACCAGGAGAATAGTTGGTTGCTTTCAATGTGGACACGTGTAGGAGAACCAAAACCACTCCCCGGTGCCACCTGAATTCGGACCGATCGCCCCCAGAGGTGACATCTGGGGGATCTTACGTTTCCCCACCTTCTCTGATCTCATACAAGACTTTCCAGTCTACATATTTAATGTGCCCATATTCGGCCTAGAGACGAGAATATTTAATGGCGTTCGCCGGGATTCGAACCCCAGTCCCAATCTCAACCACTCTGTTACCTCTGGTCCACACTTAGTTCTTTGATATACCTACCATACCAACAGCACTATTTATACAAATCTTTTTTTCTCTCGTACACAGGAAAGGGTTCATAATAGTCTGTATTTAGGATTTAAAAAAATTTTGAATAAAATTTTTAGTCATTTAGGGAAAAAAGATTTTTTTTAAAGTTTAATTTTGTTTCTGGAAAAATATTTTCGGAAACTTTTATTCTCAATCGAAAATGGTTTGATAAAATACAAAATGCAGATATACGGTAGGATACGCTTAGCTAGTTCAGCATAAAAATTATGTGTCTATTATTGTAATAATAATGAAAACATGCGATTTGTGTTATTTCATTTCAAAATCCATATAACATGTCTTAAGCAAGAAAATAATGTGTTCTTTTGCATAATTTTGTGTCCCGGATGACTATAAGGTACTGAGATGGAAAGGGCAAATTTCTGAAATTTTTTTTTCCTCACTGGAGACGAATAAAAGAAAAGTTAACATTATTAAAAATCAGCTGTGGTCACAGTTGATGCTTTATTTTTCTTTCGAGGGAAGAGTCAGATATCCATTTTCCTATTAAAATATTGTTCTATAATTATACATTATATGTTTATAGTTTTTTCTTCTAATATCTGACTCATTTAACAGAAAAAATTTTTTGGAATGAAAATTATGTGGTCTATGTTAAGTATCAATTAAGGCATGTTCATATCTTTGGTCTTTTGAAACTAATTCCCCCCTGAACAGTGAAGATTATGATTCAGTGTTTTATAGCATAGATGAAGTTACACTTCTAAGAAAATAAAAAAAATATTAAAACTAAGTTTTTGTTACATTTATTATAAAAAATTTCGTTGCGAGCGTAGACGATTTTCTTTCATTATGGTGAAAAATAAATCAATAATAATTTGGTATGGTGAAAAATAAATCAAACTCCAATCCTTATGTGATCCAGGCAGGTATCCTAACCACTTGTTGATTAATGTTCAGGCTTTCTTCCCTTCTGTCAGTTGCCTACCCCAGAGAAAATTGTCGGGTCATATTCCTCCATTCATGATCTTTTCACGCAACAGATAAAGTGAAATTGAAAGAGCGTCTACAGAGAGGGAAGTGAAATAAATGTTAACTGTGCAAGCATCCAAAAAATTTTGTTCTCAAATAAACTCGGGGTTCTTTTACGGATTATTGAGTCAACAGGAAATAAAAATAACTAAGTATTTCGACCTTGGCGTTACTGAAGTTGGGGTTTTCGTGGAATATTGTCGAAATAATTTAAATGTTTTATTTTTTTCTGTCTTCTCATTGGTGTTGTTATATGGAACTAGTAACAAGGTTTTTCTTTTAAAAGGATTTTCTGAGTCATTATATGCGATATATATATATAATTCTGGACGAGTTTGATGAGAGATAAGTTATGAGGATCTTTCAATGGAAACCATAATAGCTAATTTGCCCAAATTCAGTCCATAAATTGACGAATATAAAACTCATTTACAATTATAAACTTTTCATAATTTCTGTCAAGGTTTTACAGTTTTAGATTTTCTCCCAGCCATTGCAAACCATGAAACACGCAGCTTTTAGGTATTTAGAGTACGTTTCATTGTATTAAGCGGATTTCTAAGAGTAAGGAGAGAAGTACGGCAAAAACCTTATAATGCACTCTTTTCCATCAAGAAGTTAACTTTTTTTTCTTTTGCAAAATTTGACTATACTGATTACCAATGATCTTTATTAGGATGAATAATTTTACTTCTCCATTCTCGACTTATTAATTCAGATATAAAATGATATGCTGTATAGTTGAAGTCATTGCGAGACAATTTATTTTATCTCTGATTACATTTCATGTAAAGTGGGAAAACTCCCACTTTTTCTGTTATTCCGAATTCCTCTTAAAAGCTATTGCAATTTAGAGGAGATTTAATGTATTAAAAAACATTAAATGCCTTCAAAAGATTTCATGCAATATTTGTTTTTTTCTGAATTTATTTAAGTTTAAAAAAAACCAACCAAAGAAACAACATTAAATAATATTTGAAGGTATTTTAATACAGTTTTGAAAAGAAAAAAATAAAGCAGCATGTCCTTAAAAATAAATTTCTAATTTTAAAGTCTCGTGGTTAAAAGGACACATTGCTTTTCCTTTTAAAGTATATACTTTTCTTTCCTGACTACAAAATAGAGCCGCAACTTTTATGGAATGGATGTTACACAATGAATTTCAAGTGAGTTTGTTTCCTTTACGGCTACATGCTTATGCAGTGAAACCAGTTTTAAAGGCAAACTACACCAGTTCCCTTTTAACCCCACTTACCTAAGGATTGCAGAACCGGACACAGAATTCGGAACCAGATCTCGGTTCTCAAATTTTTCCAGAATCGGGTACTCAATTTTACCCGAGTTTGAATAACACGTGAACCACAAAACACTTTTCCAAAATATTGGATGAAAAAACTATATTTATTTATAATGTAAAGAATTTTAATTTATAACACAAATAAAAAATATATTTCCTTTAATTTATTTTAATTTAAGTTAATTTAAGGAAGCGGGATCTAAAACCAGAAATTGCCGGATTATCTGTGGAGATTTTAGGTTTTTATTTTTAATTTGAAACTAGATTAGAAATTCACCGTAGACTAAATTGTATAATTGAAAATAAAATAAAATGCAATTTATTTTTCTATTTATAACTGCAATAAATAAAATTTTTGGAAATTTTATAGGAAATAAAATATATTTTATACGTTATGTTGTTGTTGTTGTTGTTGTTTGTAATGCCCCCTGGCTGGAAGTTCCAGACCAGGTCCATATAGGCTTCGGACTGAAGTGTGCGGTTCCGGTTAATATATAGCACCACAAAGGTCGGAGTCCGTCTTAGCAAGTTGCCCCCTCAATTTTGACAGAGCAACCCTTGCGGTGACACCTGGGGCGATCGTGCCCTCTCCCACCCTCTCTGACCTCATAGAAGGACTTTCCAGTCGACGGATTTAACGTGCCCATATTCGGCCTAGACACGGAGGTATTTAATGGCGCGTGTCGGGATTCGATCCAAGCACCCTCAGTATCGAAATCCAGCGCGCTACCGCAAGGCCACCTCGAGTCCATAAATTTTATATGAAATCTATAAAAGTAAATGCCACTCGATGGCATATCTTTTGACAGCAGAAGGGGATTGACTTCTGAGATGATCGAGGAAGGTCTAGTAGTTAATACTGTGTATGCACTTAAGTCAAAGGGGTCCAAACATCTAGGTAGGGATAAATTGTGAAGCATGGTAAAATTGTATTTCCCCATTAAAACGTCGTTTTTTACCTAATAATTACTACTTTCGAATACCCGGCTCTACAACCAACTGAGCCGGGTTTTCGGTTCCAAAAATTTCCCCTCGGGTATCCCTATTTACAAGAAAGTTATCTAAACTGAATGATCCAATTGTAGTTTAAATATACCAAGTAATACAAATTAATGTTCACAAATTGTATGTATACCGTAAATTAGTAGTACTTTCGGACTATAGGATCACAAGCAACTGAGCTAGCTAACCTCTAGGAAAGGAATAAACAAACAGGGCTAACTATTATACTTTCCTCTGTGACACTTATGCCAGTTTTCTAAACATATGTCGACAATGATTTGCTTAAGAATAAATATAGTTAATTATTTAAATAAAAATGGTCTAATAAGTAAAATATTTTTAAAGTTCTCCTGTTCTAGATTTTATTAACACTAGTAACTTTTAAATTAATATTATTTTTCAACGCAGTCTAAAAAAAAATGACAAAAAAGAAAGATCAGTTGGGCTGCTAGATGACAGCTGAAAAAAGGGTAAAAAGGTAAAAAAAAAATTAATGACTACACAATTTGTCCTACCCAATTAAATTTTTCTAACACACTTTAAAATATTCCAGGTATGTTCAGTCATTGTTTATCTGATTCCTGTTAGTTCTTTCCGCTGTTAATTTTTATATTTTTGTAAGTCATATAGTGGAGTGAATAAGACTGATTAATTGATTATTTTTGAAAAACCATATCAGATTTATTTTTAAGGATGGGAATTTTAAATATTCATTAAATGAATATATAAAAGCCAGGTGATATAAATCTTAAGTTTTCTTTAAAATTTCATTTCTGAAGCTATTTTAAATTTCCCTCTGCAAGGTAAGAAAATTGGTAACTTTTTGTTCTTAATATCTGTTTCTCAATGATAATTTATGGTAAAGAATTCGATTGTCATTTATATGTAAAATAATAATTTCAACTGCTTTCAGTAATTTCAACAAGACAAGACCTTGAAAAAATCTTCATAACAGTTGAGCTTTTACAAATAAAAAATAATAATTACTTCTTTTTTCTCAACTAGAAGGATTTGAGCTTTTTGTATCAAAGGAAAATAAACAGATCAGTGTTACCCCGGTGTATGTTATTTAACCTGAAAGAAAGAGCTGATCTAGACTCCTGAAATTTGGTATACAGTTTCAGGCTCCTGTGTACTAACCCTGTTAAATTCGCTCACTCGATGTTAACCTATGGAGAAAATTTGTCCAAGGATTACCGACTTGGATTTAAAGATTTTTTTTACATTGTACTCCGTAATAGAGAAAGAAATTTTATATCTTGGGGCTATTTCATTTTTAAAAAAATACAAATAATATTTTTTAATTTAAATTTTTCGGGGAAAAAAAATCTGGTATAGTGTATTTTAAACGCTCCTAAGTTCCTTTGGTGGACGAAATTTATCAAATGAATCCTGTTGCAAGGTGCAGAAAAGTTCAGGCTATCAGAAAGTACAATTTTTATTGGATTATCTACATTTATGTAGCTATAAATAGTAGACAAATTTTCTCCATTGGTTAACACTTAGGTGAGCGAATTTAACAGGGTTAGTGCACAGCAGCCTGAAACTGTATACCAAATTTCAGGAGTCTAGGTCAGCTCTTTCTTTCAGGTTAAATAACATACATCGGGGTAACACTGATCTGTTTAGTAATAGGGTTAGTACACAGCAGCCTTAATGTTAATTATCAGAATTATTCTGGTGACTGTCGAAAACTTTTACCTCTACATAAATAAAACCAAAAGAAGGAATCAATCACTTTAGGCTACATTAATATACAAAAGCAAGATAGTAAAAGAGAAATGGTATATTTCAATGCAGTTCATAATAGTTTTGAATTTTAGTTGAGGCGTTTACACACCAACTACTTTTCGACTTCGTGAATGAAAATCACATATTCAAATGAACAAACTTCGCTTTAAGTGTCTTAAACACCTGTTTCTTCAAATACTGGGATTCTGTAATCATTGCCAGTCATGTACCGTGCTGCATCTGAACTTCTTTTACAGATGCTTTCACTACAATTTTCAATGCGAAGTGGCCACAAAGAAAAAGTACCGCCTGACATATGCCCAACAAAAGACACAAGTCAACATGCAAATCACTGATGATCAACACTGACGCATGACTTACTGAGAGGTGCCACTCGAAGCCGACTCCTACTGGTTGCAGCCACCCATGCCTATCGCTGAATTCGAACCCGCAAACTCTGATTTCAAAGCGTAGTGCCTTAGCCATTTGGCAATCATTCGGTCCCTTGAGAAGTTGATGGTCGATGCATAAGCGAATTCGAAAGTTTCCGCATTTGATGAGATGAATATAAAGGAAAGAGGCAAGAGTTCGAATAGACTTACACACCTTTTGTATCCGTATGATTCTGCTTTTTTTTTTAACCAATTGGTGAACCTTCAAGCACAGTGAAAAATTTTATCAGAGATACGCAACAACCAGAAATTTTGGTTTATAGAATTAATTTCTTTTAAAGAAATTCAGTATTTTCTTTCGACACAGTGCATGGTTCGATAATTCTATTTTCAAATTGAAATATTTCCTGGAATGGTAAAAACGTACCGTAACTCGTCACATAAAGTTTCTGTCGTGATTTCCTCGTGACACTTTCTAACGACGAGACGAATCATCGTGGACGGACCACCAAAGAAAATGAAGAGTTTTACCACATATAATGAATAAAGCAGAAGCTCACGTTTAGAGAATAAGTTTTGAAAAAAAAAATACTGTTGTTGTTGTTCTTAATGCAAAGTCTAGAGTGCTTGGATTTTTTACGTTTTCTAAGTTCACTCGGTTCCTACACTATTGAAAAAAAATATAAAGTAACTTCCCTGGTTGATTTTCTATTTCACTCATGTTTTGTGTCATTCTGCTTTCTAACGAAGGGACGAATTAATAAAGAAACCACAAAACAAAAGAAGAGAATACACACAGACAGACACACACACACACACACACACACACACACACACACACACACACAAACAAACACACACACACAAACAAACACACACACACACACACACACCCACACACACACACACACATATATATATATATATATATATATATTGATATTGATATTTATTGTAATCACTGAAAAACACACGTGATTATCACAGCTTAAGTTTCTGGACAAAACATTTCAAGGCGTAATGCACAAATAAAAGTAAAATAATGTATTTGGAAAGCAAATCTGAATGGTTGCTAAATCCAATTCTTGAGAAGTGTTAAGATATTGGGATCCTTGTTTTTTTCTTTTCGTAGTTGGTAATTCAGTTTTTTGCCCCCCCCCCCATATATCCATCAAAACGTATGAAAACAACGTAACTATATACCTGGAATATGCGTCTTACTAATTCATCCTCTAATTCACCTCTCCTTTTCTAAGCGGTGTTGGAGCGTTTAGCCCCGCTTTACTAATTACGGAAGCTTTCTTTAATGAACACCTCTCCGCCCCTAATGAGACCTTAATGGGGCGGTATACAGGTAAACACTTGTGCAAACGTGACGCTATGAATAGGAAGGGATAAAAGGTCTCCCCCCCCCCCCCCTCCACGTTTCATTGAAAAACGTCGACTCGTTGAGGTTTATTATTTTTTAATGAGATTCGACACCGTTTTTAAAAGATATCTCTTAATATTTTCTTTAGGTGTTGGGAATATTTAGACTAAATATAATACTGGCGTGTTTTGATGTTTTGAGGTGGTAGGGGGGGAATGCAAGAGTGTCAAAGCAATTACCGACACTACTCAGATGATATATCCACTTTATCTCTTTGAAAAGATATTTTTTCGAGAATCAAAGCGCACTTTAGAAAACATTTTTGGAAATGAATGGCAAAAAAAAAAAAATTCCCAGAGAAGTCTTTTATTTTGGAGCGCTTTAAGGATAAAATAAATTTTTAATTGAATGGATTTAAGGGAAGATTATTAATTCTTTCCGAACGTTGACGTTTGCTTAGATATAAGGTTAAAATTAATGTCGGAATTTCTGGGAATTAAATTGCGTCAAAGCCCTTTTTATAAATCGCGGAATTCCTTTTCATGACGAATCGGGATTTATTTTCCATCATGTGAATGTTTTCACTTAAGGCTCCGACAAAATACGGATTTGCACGGTAATTAAGGCGGATTTTTTTCTTAATTTATCTATAACTTTGTTAATGTATGTTATAGATATGGTTATAATGAAAAAAAAATGAAAAGAAAACTTACGATAAAGGGATGAAGAAAAAATTTATCGCAATTATATTTATAAAAATAAGGAGGGATGTATGCTTAATAAGAGTAAAATAAAATAATTTAGTATGGGATCTAGATGAAAAGAAAAAAATTTAATAAAAAGAAGCTAGAAGATACGTAGAAATCAGTTCTGACAAATCGTCATGTTACGTACTGGTATTATTAAAGCTATAACATTACTCATGGCATGTTCTGTTTTTTTTAAAGGAAAAGAAAAATTTAAATTCTATGATGTAACCTAAAGAGATTGATGAAACATATTTTGAAACTACTAAAAAGTTCTGATAATGTTTAATATAATTCAAATAAAACCGACTTATACATTTAATAGTTATGAAAACTATTCAATAACGTTATTGATTAAAGGGGGGATAACATATTTAACTACTCTACCGGACTCTTCATTCTAAGGAGAGTGCTGAGTGTCTCGAAAATTCCACGAATGAGTAAGTGTAACTTAATTAAAAATTCAACTACATTCTACCAAATCAAGTTAATTCAAAGGAAACCTTTGCAGCATAGAACACAGATAAAGAAAATATTAATATAAAAAATGTACCTTAGGTAATTAAAGTATTGATGCTATGTAAACAATACGAAAATATTTACCCTATAAAAGTACTCATTAATAAGGTAATATTTTTGTTTTATTTCCTCCTTACTTTTTGTCTAATTTACTCATTGTTTGCTACTTTTGTGGGGAAAAATTATGCCCTTTGTGGCGTGGTGTCGTGGCCTCACAACTAAATTTCACTATTCGAGAGAGATTGTTTTAGAGGGAGGACAAAACCGTTCATTAGAGTTAAGCTCTTTTATTACTTTCGTTGCTTCGAATTATATACAAATTGTGTACAACATAGTTTCATACAGCATATAATAGGTTCCACTAGACAATCATCATAAGGCATTATCCCGCAGAATAGCAGGTCTGTCGATCCTTCCTCTAACGATGGCTTCTGGTGCTCTATATCCCAGCAGCAGTTTCTCTGTCCGGCTTTCGTCGCTCCAAAACCCTCTTCTCCCTTTAATATGATGTGATCGACCCTTTAAATCCTTTCGAATCTACTCGAACCATCTAGATTTCTTTTCAGAAACTCCAGGAGGTTCAAATAGAGACATTCCTCTGGTGTTTAATGACATTCGGTGTCCTAGATGATGATGCGGACCGGGACAGCGCTACCGTATCCGTCCTTGATAATGTAACATAATTTTAACCATATTTAACTGCCGCTTCAGAAAATAGGCCAGGTGGGTCGAGACATGATTATAGCCACGTTGCTACAGTGGGATGTAAATGTAATTTAAAATAACAACGAGTGCCAAAAGTCTGGTTCTAGACAACTTTTGTATTCCAGATCGTTCAAGTTTTATATGTTAAAACATTCACTTCCTAAGCATTTGCGACAGACGAAATGAATTCTGATCATTTATCACATTCGTCACAAGGGCAATGAACGCGTTAGCAATGAAAAATGTAAAATATAAACAATACAAATAAACAAAAATTAAAATTCAAGCATAGACTGCTAAACCACTTAAACATAAAACATATCCTGCAAAGAAAACATAAAACATTTTCAATAGAGGATAGCGCAGAAGCTTCATATCCCCATAATGAAAAAACAAATAAATAATCCAACAGAGATAGATAAAAATAATACGAATATAGACAAAAAAACAAACAGAAATCAAGCACTCTGGGCATCCACGCACCAACGGCAAGATTCTGTATAAGTGCCGGAACTGAACCATAAAACAACATAGAGGTAACCGACAGGTCTCGTCATCAGGGAACTTTCAGAAAGTTCCCCTTGAGGTAACTGATATGGTTAGGCTCCCTGATGACGAGACCTGTCGGTTACCTCTATGTTGCTTTATGGTTCAGTTCCGGCACTTATACAGAATCTTGCCGTTGGTGCGTGGATTCCCAGAGTGCTTGATTTCTGTTTGTTTTTTTGTCTATATTCGCATTATTTTTATCTATCTCTGTTGGATTATTTATTAGCAATGAAAAAGTAACACGTGTTATGAAATTTCAGCCTTGGAATTATAGATAATGTTATGCTGCACTGTCAAATAAACGATGATACCTAAAAATAAGCAAATTTGGCCTGAATAACGTAACAATCAAGAATTCAAAATTTCGGATCTGTATTGTAACATTTTAAAGAGTAGTGTTTTTTCGGTGTAATAAACATTCCAGTATGTTTGAATTCTTTATATTTTTAAATTGATGTTTCCCTGACTTGTAGTAAATATGTCAAACAAGCATATATATATAGTTTATTATAATACATCTCATGTTTATTCACCATATATGTAATGTCGGTTTTATTAATGCAGAAACAATACTTTGACCATGGATAGCTTTTACATCTGTAACAAAAAAACCATAAACTCAAAAGTTCAGGTCGAATATTTTTACGAAAAGTAACTGTTTCTAAATATATAGAGCATAGTTTATAGAA
Source organism: Dolomedes plantarius (assembly GCA_907164885.2). Lineage (NCBI taxonomy): Eukaryota > Metazoa > Arthropoda > Arachnida > Araneae > Dolomedidae > Dolomedes > Dolomedes plantarius. The sequence goes on from OU015491.1 coordinate 72,124,592, forward strand.
TGTTCGATATTTTTACGCGTTTCTAAGCTGGAGGTCTCGTGAAACATGGTAAAAAATTAAAGAAAATCCTTTAAAAATATTCCTGTTTCTCTTTTGTATCTGTATGATTCTGATTTCTTTACGAATTTGTAAACCTTCGAACACAGTGAACAATTTTATCAGAGATACGCAACAACCAGAAATTTTGATTTACAGAATTAATTTTTTACAGAAATTCAATATTTTCTTTCGGCACATGATATAGGCTGTTCGATAATTTTGTTTTCCAAATTTACCTTTTTCCTGGGATCACTCGGTTCCGACACTACTGAAGAAAGTATGTAAAGTATCTCCCCTGGTTGATTTGCTATTTCACTCGTGTTTTGTCGCATTCTGCCTTCTAACGAAGAAACGAATGAAGAAACCAGAAAACATGTATGAATGTTATGTATAAGTAATTTTCTTTAAATTATAAAAGTTACATCTAAAAAATTTTGAGTATTTTTTGGCATGGAACGCATTATCGTATTTTACATTAATTTTTATGGGAAAAATTGTTTGCTTAACGATTGTTTCGCATTACTAGTAAGACTCTAGAACGAATTATGCTCGTTATGCGAGATTCCACTGTATATATATATATATATATATATATATATATATATATATATATATATATATATATATATATATATATACTCAGTGTATAGTCTAGAATAATCGAATTTTCCACCTGTACTAAGATCACTCGGTTCCTGGACTATGATACAATGATAAAGCACCTCCTCTAAAACAGTTGAGTCTATCTCGTTTATCCATGTTGGGTCGCTTTTAAAGAAGAGACGAACTGATGGGTCAATCACTAAACAAACTGAAGAGTTTCAACATTAGTATTACAAAAATGAGTGATGAAAAACAGGGTTTTGGGTATAATCTTATATGGTTATTGCATAGCTCTCGTGTGGATAAATTGACCCCATAATAACTTGTAAGTTAATAGGATGATAATAAGGATTAATAAATTCCTAAAAGAGTGTACTCAGTTAAGGAGAATTTTTTAAAACTTTTCTATGATTTATTTTTAAACAAATCCAAGTAATATTTAAAATTTAAATAATTCTAAAAGGTAATTTTTCCTCAACGAAATAACTCATAGGAAATAATAAGGAAAAAAAAACTATGATTATCAATCTAATAAGTTTTTCTATGTTTTCTTTTAATTTACCTTAAACTTAACGTAGTATACTATAAGTTACAATAAATATGAAAGCATGAATGAAAAGGGAATTTTCTAAAATCTTATTTATACTGAAGAGTATTCCTAATGCAGATCGTAGCCTCTACCCCAGGTAGGGTAAAACTGGCATCTTTTTAACTTTTTTCCCTTTTATTCTTTTTTTAAATGGGGATACTAGAGCTACCATTAATCATGCTGCCAAAAGTCAATTGATCCTAATGGTCACTTTATTTAAGGAAACGCCTTATCTATATATATAAAACAGTTCCGTAATTGACTCATTCATTCACTGACTGACTGACTGACATACAACGCACAGACCAAACCGCTGGACTTAAATGGCTGAAATTTTGCATGGCGATTCTTCTAATAGTGTAGGGGTGCACTAAGAAAGATTTTTCAAAAATTCTTCTTAGATTTTTTAAAATTAAATTTTTAAGCTGTTTTTTAAACTTTTTTTACGTTTGCATTTAAAATAATACATTGAGGGTTAAAAAATTTATATCACGAGAAAGATCATAAAAATTCCTTCAAAATGAAATTTTTTTCGAATTTTTACCTCCATTTCCCTAATTTTTGATGAATTTTTAAAGATTAATTTTTAGAATTTAATTTATTAAATGCTGATCACGTGATTTCTTTTTCTGGTACTTTAAATAAATTTATCGTCACGTGCATAACAACTAAATAGACAAAAAAAACATTTTTTTTTCTCTCTAATGCAGCAGACGATTAGATATTATCAAAAAAAATAAATATCCCTTACGATTTTTTTATAAAATATATTTTTTACATCAATTGTATACATTGATCGTCGCATTTATTATAAATATATATAATTTTTTTTGGCATTAATTGCATACATTGACCGTTGTATTTAATTTGAATGTACTCCGTAGCGAAGCGCGGGTTTTCAGCTAGTTAGCAATAAAAATAAATATTGTTAAAGAGAGAAGAGAAAAACCCAGTTTTTTTCCTTCCTTTAAAACAAGGGTTTAAGCATTTTGCTCCCAATGCAAGCTACTAGTTCTTCCAAAAAGATTACCCAGTATTGAAATTTCTTGTAAAAACAGTTAACGAAACACAATCCAACTACATCTTTTTCAAACATTTTTATTACTTAAAGATCGAATTGGGTATCGAAACCGATGCCTTCATCTCTCCGCCGCACAGATATGGTAATCTCTAACTCACGAAATTATAGCGATCCTATTGAAGGAACCCCAAAATTGTCGAAACATAATTTCTATTCCGAAAACTCAATATCAACCTTTTATACAAAATTTTTCCTGTAGTTAGGTTGTCAACTTACCTAACAAATTCAAGAAATTGACGGATATAAAACTTCTTTCTTTTCGAAAGCTAAGAGCTTTTTTTTATTTTTGTTTCCTTCTTTATTTATTTTTTGAGAAATGCTTACACGCAAGCTGTCGGTCAATGATAAAAAATTTTCCGTGGTTTATTACGGGTCTCTATGAAAGTATTACAAATTCTTATTATACATTGCATACATCAAAACGTCAATTTTTTCCCTCAGATAATAGATTTTAAGAAATGATATTAAAATGGAAAGCGAGTCCGCCATTGAAATGTGTTGTCCTTTCTAAAATTCACCGGCTATGCGTCCTTAAGAGCCGATATCGAGGGCGAAACCGACCCATGACTGCAGAGTGAATATGCGGAGCTAATATTTTGCCTCAATATTAAATATTCAAGAGGAAATTACCGATTAAAGAAAGAAAGAAAAAAAAACGGAAGGAGCTGAGGCCTGTCGTAACACCTCGTATAAATCCAACGGTTCCTAGTATCGGAGAAAAACTGAACTGCATCAACAAGGAGCATAAACCTTTCCACTGGGCGGAATAAATCCAAAAACGGTAAACGGGTCCGCACCAGGAGACGCAGAAAGAATAAATAAATAGAACGAAGAAGGGGAGAAGGGGGGGGGGTTGCGAGGAGTGTGGGGGGGGGCAGTAAGAAGCATCAGCCCAAGTTGTTTAAAAAACGAAATTATCCGGGTCCCTGGCGAAGAAGTGTCGCGGGCCCTTGCTTATTTACCTTGCATTGAGGCGGCTTTGAATGACAGGCCTTTGAGCGAGTTCGTCTCAATGCTTTTCAATTTTAGATCAGACAATGGGCAAATCAGGTTGAATGGGCTCCCCCATTGATCTCGTTACACGCTGCAATAATAACCAGCGATTCCCCGTGAATGGGGACGTATTTGTCCCGTGTCTTTCATTATGCGGGCCACAAAAGGAGGCCCCTCTCCGTTTCCCTATTCATGGGGGCCTCTCTCTCTCTCTCTCTTCTTCTCTTTTCTGCACAGCACTTTTGTTGCATATGTGTTCAAAGTGCGCGTATTACGCCTCAGCTTTTCAATGGTCGGGAGAGGGGGGGGGAGGGATCGCTAGTGGAAAGGGGAGGAGGGGGGTCGCTTCTCGCACACAAAGCGGGGCGCTTTCTTGCAATCTTCGGAGCGGCAACTTTTCGCGCTGAATTATAAATGGACCCGCCTCACTCCTTCGCTCGCTTCTCATCTCTCTCAGTCTCCCGATGATGAGCGCGCGTAGAGGGGAAGGGGGGCCGGAGCCAAAGTGCGGGTCTGGACGCCGCTCTCCAGCAATTTGTTGATGGCCCCCCCCTCCGATTTTCGCGGAGGAGGATTTTTAGATTCGTTTCGGGATTATGTGCTGTGCCATGACGAATAACCCGGACGTTTCGTTTTGTAAAACGGGTCCTTAATATTTTACTCTTTTCTTCATGAATGGGGGAAATGAGTTTTTACATGGACGTACAAGGACGGGTTTTATCTTCTTACCTTAGTGTAAAAATCTGTACTTTTTGTTTTATTAAAGAAAAGATGGATTAAAGCAAATTATATAATTTTTTTTTCTTTAAGACACTCTTCAAAGTTTTGTATATTTACTCTTGCAAGGCTAATTCATAAGTTGGCTTTCCAAGCATATTTTTGATATAATGATTAGACTTTTTCAATAAAAATTGCTTCCTATAGGACGGTTTTACAAAAACTATTTTTTAAGAAAAAATACAACCCAATATTTTATTTTTACTGTTTTTCCAGTGCATATTTAATTAAATAGTCTATCTAAAACACCTTGGAAATTTTGACTTAAAAAAATGTTTTTAGGTATTTTCAGTGCAACGGGTTTTCTGTGACAAATATTTCAAAAAATTTCCTGATTCTTTTTAACTGTCTTTAAGACGTACATAAAGAAATAATTTGTGAGCTTTAAATATTTCTGTAACGAATTTCCCTTTTTTTAAACTGTCCGATTGAGTTTCCTACCGGATGGTTTGAACCGATCGATGTTCTTAAGATAACTTTTCTTTTTACAAATATGTGTATGTACGTATATACCGTCGAACTCCGTTATAACGAACTTCAAGGGACCAAAGGTTTTGTTCGCTTTATCCAGTGGTTCGCTATATTCCAACCGTTAAGAAACCGTTATTTAAATTGAATGTCATCATTCAGCAAATTATTTCTTGTTTTCTAATCACACTAAATTTATGTAAAAATCTGAGCGCTTCCGTATCATTTAAAAGTTAGAGTGATCATGTCCAAAATATTTATTTTACTTCCACAAAATTAACTATTTTTCTTCGCAAAGAGTTTCTTCTCTTGTTTTTTTTTTTTTTTTTTTTCAATAAAGAGGCTTCAATAGTTTTGTACAATTTTTGAACGCAGAAACTTCAAGATCAGGTGATTTTAGTATTTGGTAGTTTGTCAAACTCTCAACGTTGATCTGAGACTATACTAATGTAATTCAATATACTTTAGCGTTTTCGGGCAGCAGTGCAGCAGAATCTTTATATACGTAAAAGGTTAAGGGATTGTTTTTGTTATTGTTTTGGTTTATTTTCCGTTACCATATGAAACTTTAACCCTTTTCCTGTTTGTCTAACCCATCCTGGATCTAAGAATGTAACAACGAGGTCAAATATAAAATGTAACATTTATATGGTAGCAATAATACAAACCAATTTGTCATATTCAATCTTGATCTGAGGCTGCACCAAAGAGCTCCAATAAAATTTAGTGTTTGCTTAGGCAGAAGTGAAGGAAGGAAAAGTTAGGATTAACATACCCGCATGCATTAACATGTTATAGTTGTCCCAATCAACTTGATCAAAGCCCCATCACGCGAGAATACCCACATAATTATCCAAGAGATATCCAAATGGTATGTACACTCATGGACAAAAAAATTAGCGCACCCAGAAATAATTGCGCGATCGTAACGAAACTTGTAATGAAGGTACATGTCGGGGAGATATGCAAATGATTAGAAATGCAGCGTGATTGCGCATTACGTATAGCCGGTAGAGGGCGTTGAACATCGTACTCTGTGGAGTATAAAACAGTTAACCAAAGCTTGTTTGAGTGTGCTGAATCATTTACAAAGGAAGAGCTGAGATAGGAATGCCATTACGCCGTGTTCGAAGACAATATAAGCAGTTGTCGCAGTTTGAGAGGGGGAGAATCGTCGGGATGATGGAAGCTGGGTGGTCAGCTAGGCGAGTAGCTCGTCAATTAGGCCGCTCTGATTGTGTTGTGAGGAGGTGTTGGGACCAGTGGACCCGAGAGATGTCATGTACACGAAGACCAGGCTCAGGACGCCCTCGACAGACCAGTCGTCGAGAAGACCGCCACATCGTAAGAAATGCACGCGTACAGCCAACTGCTTCATCGGCCGCCATCCAGGCACAGGTAGCACCTTCACTAGGGGCCTCTGTGTCTTCTCGAACCATACGAAGGCGCCTGGTTGAAGGACAGTTGGTATCGCGGCGCCCATTGCGTGTGCTGCCCTTGACGCCCACCCATCGACGCCTCCGTTTGGAGTTTTGCCGCGCACGAGGAAACTGGACTGCAGCGGAATGGAACCAGGTCGTCTTTAGCGACGAATCCAGATTCAATCTCGGCAGTGATGACAATCGTGTTCGTGTGTGGAGAGCCCGTGGTGAACGCTTCAATCCTGCCTTTGCTGTACAGCGACACATCGCTCCCACAGCTGGTGTGATGGTATGGGGTGCCATTGCCTACAATACACGGTCACCCCTAGTATTGTTCCGTGGCACCATGACAGCCCAGCGGTATGTTCATGAAATCCTGCAACCACATGTGTTGCCACTCATGCAACGGCTCCCAGGAGCCATTTTTCAACAAGACAATGCTCGGCCTCATACGGCAAGGGTGTCACAAGACTGTCTCCGCACTGTTACTACCCTTCCTTGGCCTGCCCGATCCCCAGATTTGTCTCCAATCGAGCATATCTGGGATCATTTGGGACGACGAGTTGGGCATCCCACGAGTTTGAACGAACGAGAGGCAAGGTTACAGCAAATATGGAACGAAATGTCTCAAGACATCATACAGAATTTGTATGACTCAATGCCCGATCGTATCGCATCGTGCATTCGCGCTAGAGGGGGGTCCAACGGAGTATTAACTCCTCCGTTCTTTTGCCTTTTTCTCTGAAATAAATTATCCTCTTTCTTTGATTTTCTTATCATTTACTTATATCAAAGTAGTCATTACGTATGTAAAATTTCGTTTCATTTTGACGACTACTTCTTGGTGCGCTAATTTTTTTATCCATGAGTGTATGTGTCTGAGGGATTTGTAGATGGCAAACTGCGATACAAGCTTGATTTCCGCAAAGTTAGAAACAATATAACATACAAAAAAATCCTCATACTTCGACGAAGGCAAATGTATTCTGTACCAGGATATAATGCCCCAATACATTTTTTTTCTATGCCAAGAAATACGACTCATGATTCTTTTCCTGACGGGCAGCCCAATCCCCTAATAAACTTTAGCACGATTGAAAAATTCGCTGTTGACAATAATAAAGTAGAAGAAATTCAAAAAGTTTCGGACACTTTTGGACATGAGAGAAATCCATATTTTCTTCTGAGTCACATGCCGGAAGGCGGACCGGTGATATTGCAATTCCAATTCGGGGCACATGCTTTTGTAAAAAATCATGACTAGTGGAGATTCTAAAATTAGTGGTGAAAACAAGTCTTGGGTGGCCATAAGGAATACTTCGTATTAGCCAACTTTCCTGAGCTTGATTCAGAAATTTATACAAGATTGATGCTTCTTTCAGTGTTCTTGCAGGCCTGTTAATAAGTCATAGGGTGATGAGGCTGTGGGAGTCTGCAGCCTTCTTTAGCCAAACAGTCCACTCTTTCAATTCCAAGAATATCACACACTCGGGATCCAATCGTAATAAATTATCCATCCCTTTAGAATCAGACTGTCAATCAAGGTCTTGTTGACTGTATTCAGGTTGTTTTCACCGTAGCGACGAGAAACTGGAGCTTATTGCACCTTGGTTATAAATAAGGAAAACTGCTTTCTTTGGTCGAGGCATCGATCGAGCAAAATTTGTTGCTCCCATACTAGTGGAAATAGATCCCTCGCAGAAGCCTCGCAGAGATAACCTGCACCTGTGTTTCCGTTAGATTTGGAAGAGCCCTCTGTTTAAATATGAAGCTAACTATCACTAGGACATTTGCTTGATACGGTTTCCCATGAATTCGGCCCACAGAGCTGTAGGGATAGTCTCTTTTTTTTTCTTTAATTCCAATGGACAAGCTGTACTTGAGAATACGGTGTTTTGTAGTAAATAAAGGTAGTAGAGAATAAAGGTTTGTTAGTATTTTCTCGATCTTTCCGATTTAAATTGTACGGGATTCTAAGCGCTTAGGATGTAGTTAGGAATGTTTCCTGAATTTTTAATCTGGCAGCAGTTGGAGAGAAATTTGTCCTATGTGAAGATGAATACCTAAAGAATTTTCAGTTAACTTTATTGCCTTTTTTCTCTTCTTATGGACGATGTCTCTAGCCCAGTTTGCATCTCCCCAGCAGGGACATGTGTATACCACTCCTAGTACTTTTCTAGTACTTTGTCCAGAGCTGAACTGTTGCTTACAGAAGTATAGGAGAGTAACTGTCTGCCGATGTCTAGGAGAGGTCTTACATTGGATTTACAAAGAGTAAGCATATCCCCATCACCTCGTGTGGTGAATACGCAACAAGCCAAATGACGATTTTTCCAATTGATTTGTATCACATACATCCCACTTACAGGACTTTTAGAGATGAGACTTGTTCCCTTTCTCCGAAGTTCAAAACAACTCCACGGAGGATTTGTTCTGACAGATGTTTCATTGAATGATGATGTAATGGCTGTTGGGAGTAAGATCTAGTAAATAAAGGCTTTGAGCTTACTTTTCGAGCCAAGATACAACAATAGGATCGATGTATCCAACTGCAAGGAGCGTATTCCGAAGTACCCTGACCGTTATACTAAGTTTTCTGCGTTTAAACAGTACTTATTATATTCGTTTTTCATCCTGAAATTACCTGATACAGGACACCTTAAAATGATGTAGAAGGGAAAATAAGAATAGAAAAGGATGGTCAAATCGACTATTAGCAAAATTTGAATGAATGAAAATATGGATAACTTGAAGAAATACATTTTTAGAGCAAGTAGGGAAAATGAAAACGTGGAAAGTTTTTCTTGTTTATTTTGCAAATAAGAATTTATTAGCAATGAGAGGGTAATTATTTCCCATTGTAAGGCACCTAAAGTCAAAAAGAGTCAATCGTTAAGTATCCTAAGTTGATGAAAAACATTTATCTCTAATAAATTTACTATCAGAAAAGTCAGCAAAGGTGAATGAATGCTATAAGAATATAAACGAAAAAAATAAATGAATTACTGTTACAAAAATAGATATTAATTATGATCTGTGAGAACATGACTATCATCTGAAGTATTATCAGTGTTCACTATATAAATAGGAACATCGCATGTTATTGATCTATCGGAGTAATCAAAGCATTAGATTTCTAGGTTTTGCTTATTTATTTATTCTTGTAGAGAATCATATGAGAACTTCAGGATTAGAGTAATAGTGGTTTTCTCAGGTGTTTTCTAAAGAAAAAGTTTGTTATACAAGAAAACCATTAAAATGTTGGACGTATTCTAAGCTCCATCTTGTCGAGGAGTCTAGGTACAAACAACTGCTTGTGTTCATAAAGTATGCAACATATATCTGTGGTCGATACCCCAACTGTTACATTATATGTCTGCCTTTTTGTTGTCCAAATGTATATGATCGTGCCCACACACACAAAAAAAATTAGTTTTGATCCAAATCAATTCTTGTAAAATGTAAGCAAATGCCAAGATTAGAATTTAATTTATTTTAAAGCGGAAAATTCTAAAATAACGTAATAGGCAAATTTTAAAAATGTGCTTACCTCAGAGGGTTATAAGTGTCTTTGCGGTGAAAGATTATTTTTTTTAAATACATATACGGTTGATTTCTAAAAATATATATATAATCAAATATGTTTTAAAAGGCTTTTCATTTATAACTTATTTTTAGACGTAAAAGTGATGGGAATTTTAAATTGTTGCAGCGTCCAGCATAGCAGAATAGGTATTCATAATATTCATTTCATGAATAAACTAATAGAACGCATTATTAACAAGGCATTTTTTTTTGTTTTTTGTTTAGAGTGCTTTGGAATACAGTAATCCATGTATGACATAGAGATACATTCTTTTGCAACCGTCGTTTAAATTCTGAACGTGAATGTATATCTACATTTTGAGTAGCTACTTTAATAGGTGTACCCGCCAAGTTCCGTTTATTTTCCGCCATCTGAAGGAAAAATAAATTAGATACCTTCACGGCAATCAAGTTTGAAATATATCTTAAGGGGACTCACTACCCTTAAATCTTTAAAACATTCGATTTTTTGAAAAAAATATATGTTAAAGCCTGATCATTTCTGAACAAAATAAAGCAAACCGGATGAAAATATTCCGCTTAGTACCGGAGATATTGATATTCTAAATATTTAATTACTGATCAAGTTTATGGTAAGAAAAATTTTAAACTCAATTTTTATCACTGCATAATCATGTTATTTTATTGCGTTTGAACTAGAATTATTGCAATCACTGCACATTTTGTTATTTTTTCAGGAGTAAATTAATGCAAAAATTTAAGGAAATTTTATGTATATTTTGAGCAGTTTTTAAAAAATTGAAAAAATATTTTAATGTTGAATGTTTTATGTTCAATTGCATTTTGAATTATTTATTTTAAATATAAAACAGGAATTATACATTTAAGTGTAAAATTAATTTCATAGTTCTGAGCGCAAGCCAGTATACAATAAAAATGCTTAAAAAACAAGGTATATCTAAAGCATTTAAAAAAAATTATTTAAAATTATTTTGAGAGTTGAAAATTTGTTTATTAAAATAAATATATCAATTTATCATATACATAAAATTTGGAAAAATTGGGAGTAAATTGAAATAGTTACAAAGAGTCAAAAAGTATGAAAATATGCCTTATTTTCTCGACTTTAAGGGGAGTCGTGAGTCCCCTTAAATTGTTTTATATGGATATTTGTCATCGGTTTTATAACCTATGATTCTATTCCTTCTAAAAGGAAAATCCTTCTCCCCAGATTCCTTCCTTCTAAAAACGGATTCTGGTTGCACAATTGAATAAAAGAGTAAAGAGAAAAGAAATTAAAAAGAATAAAAGGGGAGGGGGCATTCTGTTTCTTTGCACGACAGAGTGTGTAATTTAGACAATATTTCAAATGTTTGACTGCGACGTAAGAGGCACATATGACTCTATAACCCCACTCCTGACTCTTCGTGTATAAACAGGAAATGCAACGTAAATAAAGCACAAATAGCAGTAAGGTGCAGTTTTGCATACGGCCGTTTCGAAGCTGCAAAGGAGCTTCTTCATCAGTGCAAAGAACTTAGTAGCAGCTCAAAAAGCCGAAAAAGCGACGGCTTTTCGGCTTTTTCTGCTCAAAAAGCCGAAAAGCCGGCAACTTTAAGTTTTCGGCTTTTTGAGCTTTGTGCTTTATTTACGTTGGATTTCCTGTTTATTCCTCGAGCCCAAAGGTTTTGTCTTTTCTTTTCTTCGTGTATAGCCACGAGAATCCACGCGTCACGAAACAGCCATAAACGTTTCCGCTGCCCTAACTCAGCGTGGGTCCAGTGATGCCAGTCTTACGACATGACACGCTCTTTCATCCCACATATTTATATGCCTCTGCAGACCTCTGTTGTGACACAAGTCAACGTTCCCCCCGGAGCGACTACGTCTCTATTAAAGATTCCGCCACATTATTTACCCCCAAGAATATCCCCTTCCCACCCGTGAAGTCTAAGCAGGGAATCACAAACACAGGCCAACGGCAGCTCGCACTCAGGGGTAACCCCCTCCGCAAACATCGCACCTCAAATCCATGATCGCGACCGTGTCCGCATGGACGCCTCTCCGTTTCGCAATCGAAAATTCGCATCGACGCAACATAGCCTCCCCCCCCTCTTCTGTGCTCGACATTTGTTTACATCGCCTATTACCGAACTCGGTGATTGGGCTCACGGGCCTTTGTGCAGTGCCCGAGACAATGGCGGGGCTTTTGTTGGCCCCACAAGAGATTTGTCACAGAGATCCATACCGCACAATGCGTCCTGTGACCGGCCTATTGATTAGGCTGCCACATTATGTGTTGTTCGCATAATAGGCAGTGAAAGAATACCGTTTCCTTCCATTATGTGATGGTTGCGTAGAAGATTCGGATTCAACACATAACACCTGGCACCGCCTTTGCACGGTTCCCACAGTCCTGGACTCTGTTTTGATGCATGCCAGCTGGTGCTAGCGACTGCCATTGAAGGGGGTCGGCGGAACCTTTTAAATTTAAAAGGATCCTTTTCTATTCATTGAATGGGATATTACGATAGGAATCGAATCCCTATTCTGGAAAACGGTCCGAATGTGATCGGGCTCAATGGGGGAACAGAGCGCCGAGTTGACGTCGGGTAGATTAAAAATTTTTCTCACACGCATGACGTATTGTGTTCTGGAAACATGTTTTGACAAATCGCTTTATGTATTCATTCATTTTCCGATCCACATTCATGACTATTGTCCAGAGATCTCCGTCAATACGCAAAACCACATACGTGTCCCTTAATTGTCTCCGCAAGATATGACGGCAGACTTTGCGGGGAGGGGGAAGAAATGGTACGCCAAATTATTGATGTGATTATGACGTGACAAATTTTTACTTTCAGACGAGAAAAGATCAAATACTATTCGGGTCAGTTGACAGATTCCTTTATTTTCTAGTAACGACAGAATGTTACAACTGATGCACCGAGGCTATTTATTCTTGAGGGGAAATGATGTGCTAAAAAGAAATGAAATGCGGTTCACAGAAGATAAATCGAAGACATTGTTTTATTTAACAGTCAAGCGAGTTTGTTTTGCCAAGAGAGAGTTGATTGTTCTCTCAGATGCTTTTGCAATTTAAAGTAGTATTAATTTTTGGTTTGATGTTAACTATTTGAATCTACTCTTTTTCAATTCCTACTATTAGTTCACACTCTCCCTATATATATCTTGTTCAAATTTTCAATCGTTAATAAAATACTTTTTATTCATCCACTCAAGTTCAAATACATTTTTTAAAACTTGTAGTGGATGACACTTGATGTTAATACAGTTTTTTCAAATATTAATTCATTAATTAAATTTAATTAATGGATTTTAGTTTTAGACCTAGAGCGTCTCTTGCTCTTGAATAGTAATTTCCCTCTTCTTACTCTGTAAACGGTAGCACTGCGGTAGCGCGGGCTCCTCCCGTCCTGTAGGTTGCGGGATCGAATCCCCAACCTGACAAACTTTTTCTCTCTCTTTCCCCCCTCCTAATCTCGCACAGTAGGCAAGGTTCTGGCAGGCAATCCTTTTTTTTCAATTCCTACTATTAGTTCACACTCAAATTTTTCATTGTTGACCTAAGTAGGAATTGACTTTAAAAAATTTTGTTTTTATATTACTTGTTTGTTACTAAATATCTACTGAATGCAACCAAACGATTGAAAAAAAAACTCAGCAAAAAGTGGTTCGCAAAAGTTTGTATTAACCCATTAAGCGCCTCTATATGAACCGCATCGTCTAAATAGAATCTAACGTATTTTTTTAAGTGCATTTCTTGTCTCGATGTGCAGTTTCAATTTTTAAAAAATCTGCATTCGTATAGAATTTACGATAGGGTTCCGTTGGGAGACTTCGCGCCTAATGGGAGTAATGCTTTTTTCTTCCGCGTATGAACATCCAAGCCGTATGTTACGCTAAATTCAAGGAAGTAAGCATTTAAAACATGAACCAAGTATTGTATATTGTTTATGGAAATAAATATGCATTTTTTAAAAATATCGTTGTAAATTTTAATCATGTATACAAATTTTTTGAGGCAGAACGTAATATCCACTAAATAGGACGATTCTGATATATTTTTGTATGTCCATTTCAGATAATGAAAATGCGTTGTTATTCTTTTACATGGCATATTATAAAGTTTCTCCGACAAGATGTTTCATGATCTCCAAGTCAAAGTACATTTGGAAAAGTGCATACGGACATTTCATTGCCAATTCTGCCCGGGTCTCTTCGAGTGTTGACATTTCTGCGGATACAAAAGCCAACATTTAATTTGCTTTTTTCCAATTTAATAATTTCTTTTTGGATTTCCTTTCCTTCAATTTGTCTCCCTCCATACTTGTATCTTCATTTGAAGTATCATTTATAATGGGTCTTCTTCTGCTCTTACGTTTTATTTTCTTCTTCTCAAGATTTCTACCTTCCAGATGTTTGACTTTTAGTTCAACTTGTCCAGAAGCATCCACTGGAATCATTTCACCTAAATCAATTTATGCAATATTTTCTACATCAGTTACCTGACCAGGATTGCGGGGCAAACAATGCTACTTTCATCTGAGTATTCATCAGAGTCCAAAGATCGCATATCTAAAGTCATAATCTAAAGCTTCTTGAACTGTCAAAAACTTTTCGCCATTTTTTAAAATTAAAAAATAGTTTTAAATAAACCTCTCTCCGTGAAAATGTGTCTGGGTACCACCTGATCCCTTCTTCTTCATAGAAATAGATATAAAGATAATGAATCATTAGTAACAAACGCTCGGTCCATATGGTAGACAGGAAGAGAAATCAAACTAGTCAGAAGGTGGCAAGTCCCATTTGGGGATCTTTAAAAATAAATGCTTAGAAATCAGTGTTAAAATATTTCATTTGATTTCCGCTTGAAATGCACGATTCACAGTGTTATTGCTATTCATTTTTCGTAAAAAGCAAGTCACTCACACGCACGCACGCACACACACACACACACACACACACACACACACACACATATATATATTTATATATATATATATATATATATTTCTGAATTTTTTTACTAATGTAAGTCGAATTTGTCAATTTTGCATATATTCACACAACTGTAAAATAAAGAAATTTTGAAGTTGTCCTTCTGAAAAAAAAATTGCATTGTACCATTAAAATACAAATGAAAAAAAGGTTGGAATTTATCTTAATATTACGTTGAGAAAAAAAAAAAGTATAATTGAAGGTTCCCAAAATGAGAGACTTGGCGTTTAATGGGTTAATGTCAGGCAAGAAAAGTATTTCTTTTATTGTCAGGGTCCCAATTTCCCTCATGTTTATGAGAAATGGGTGTTATGGTATCGCGGCCCACAACAACCAAGAATATCGATGAAGTATTCATGTCGTAATCACGAGGACAGAGACTCAATTTAAAACATATGCAAGTCTTTATTAAGACCTCCTAACTTATATATTACAGTATATACAATTTTTAAAATAAAGATACTTCGTAGATCATTTACTAGCAATAAGCAATAGTGAGCATGAACACAAAGTCCCTGCCTCAGAGAGCAGCAGCTAGCTCAACAGTCAAAAAAAGGTCTGTGTCTAACTTCCGAGAAACCACTATTTATCTTGTGGCGTCACTGTAAGTAGTCAAGGCGATTCTCTCTGAGGCATTTTGAAGAAATTTCAGAACTATTGATCCATACCAAAGAAAGACAGAGTTCTAATTAACAAACGAAGGCCAACTTTTTAAAACAAAAAAACTTAACAGTTTATTAACAAAAATAATTAACATTTAAAACAGTGCAACATATTCAACTTAAAAAAAAAACCCGTGCAGATTCCCAATGTACGGAGCCTAAAAAACACATCCGCACCGCTTGCGTTCTCAAGCGTCTCTCTCCAATGTCTGGATTTTCAAAAGGGGTGGAGGGGCCGGCAGATTATCGGCTGACAGCTCTTCTTAGACGCCGAACTTTATTACATTGCCGAAACGTTAAGATGACAGCTTTAGTGGCTGCATCTGTGAGGAAAACGGTTTGTAATCCCCCCACGTGTTCCGAACTGGTGTAACCGAACAACACATTTCTTGAAAAACACGAAGCTGTGTTTCAAGCGCTTGTGGGGTCTCGGGAAAAAATAAGACCATATTTCCAGTACGCTACAATCTCCTCTCATTCTTTCGACCGGAACTGGAAAATTCTGTTTCTCGAAAGTTCCCGAATTTCTATCTGCTGTTCCTATGATCGGCGCTTGCGGTTTCATCATCTGGCTTTCCGGAGGGAGCGTCTTTCTACCCTTCCAAACTGGACAGCCTGTTTGGGAGAATCAACGGGAAAACAAAAGGGCTTCCCTAATTGGAAACCTGGAACCTAAATGATGCTCAGCCGTCCGCTTGCTTCTTCCTCCGCCATGTGGTCCAGATTAGTATGAATCGGACTTCCGGTCCTTAATTTCTCCCTGTCGAAAGCTCTTCTGAAAAAGTTCACACACAAGACCACACACATACATTCATATAAAAAATATACATTTCCTTCACGTTATCATGGTGTCATTATCTTCACCATGTTTGCTAATCCTGGGTAACACATAAGGCTTTGAGGCGATTAATTTGATGACATCACAGATCTGCAATCCCAATGTAAAGCTACAGAGGATCTTACGCTCAGTAATTTTCTAATCCCTGATTGGCATATGTGCAATTTTGAATTCTGTTTTCTGCATTCGAAAATAGATCTTCAAGCACAATGCAAGTGGGATTAAAAAAATCTTATAATTTGTATTTAATTTCCTCAAAAAAAAAATTATTTTGCAGCGATTAATGATTTAAAAACTAACTGCAGAAAAATTGAAAATTTCTAAAACTACTCCGCTTTTTATTCTACTCACCTAATTCGTATTTAAAAAAAGGCAAGCAGATTTTTAAAATATGCATTTGCTAATCTGTGACCAGTAATATACTGAGGGGAAATTTCCCCATAGTTTAACACGGGGAATGAAAACTGCGAGGCCAGTTGACGGTGCATCAGCTTAGTCTTTGACGCCATTAAGGCGCTACTTTGACACCTGAACAGCACCCCCCTCTCACCTGATTTTTTTTTTCACTCTGCATCATACTTTTCCTACGTTTATTGTGGGCCTCCGCAAGAATATCTTTCTTTCGGTGTCCAGGAAAGTGCAATGGACGGAACATTACTCTGTACCATTCTCAAAATATGTTGCTCTCCATTTCCATTGTTTATCCGCCGCTACCTATTGTAATGGTTCAAGTTTTGTTTTCTTACATAATTCCACATTTGATAATTCTCCTTTGACAATGCGTTTGGATTGGGGATAATTTCCAGATTTGAAATCCATAAAGTAGAACGCATCTAATAAAAGTCAATCACTGAATTTTTGTTTTCAAACTGCCTTTTTAAGTTCTCCATAGTCCACCAAACTTACAGAAACAATTCTGAGCCTTTATCGTCCAAATTTTTATTTCTTCATCAGTTCCACCCTCTTTATTTATTAGAACGATCACGTAAAGAAAACGATGTAAGCATGAAATTAATAAATTGAAGACAGAGCTTAAACTGAACTGACTTGCAGGCCAGAGTTCTGTGGTAAGAGAAGAAAAAAGACAAAGTTTGACAAGTTCATAGCTGAATTTGAGATAACGACTAAATTTGAGAACAAAATTGCAGCAAGCACCTGGCTTTCAAGTACATCCTACACCACTGACACCACTTAACCCCTACAATTCTATCATAGATCCCATCTTTGCTTTGACTTCACTATTGATTTCTATCTTTAGGAACTAAGCCTTGGTATTCACCGATTAAGGTAGATAACTGGCTTTCTGTCTTGGTAGGATGTGGTGGTGACTGGTGTGACATCTCCCCTCCTCTTTGCCCAGGAAATTTATTAACCTCGGCTTGAAACAGAGTAAGCCATCAGCGGACTGCGAAGATGCAATAGTTTTCCCCTGCCGAGGGGTGGCTTACAAAAAGGGTCAGCTTTTCGACTCGCAGGCGAGGAGCGACTTTACAATAGCGAGGCGCCCCGATGTCTACAGCGAAGACACTATAACACAAAAGACTAACAAAATCAGACCATCCCCCTGATGAGATGGCTTAATGACCCAACATGCGCTGATGATATAAAGAACAAGCATCGTTTTGCACACGGCCTAGGCGGACCAGCCTATCCGAATCGAGCTTGAGAGACGGAGGATGTTAGAGATCCCGCCAGGGAAAAAAGTTTTAAAAGCTGATGCAGGAGATTTTTACAGGAGACGAGAGATTAGAAGCCAGAGCTTAGGAGTGATAGCTGATCTCCTAGCTCCATTCAATTTGAGTGACTTTGATATTTTTTGGAAGCTCAGCCCTCTACGTGAAGAAGACCTTTTTCCCCTCTGAGAAGGGTCGTTTGGAGATCAAAGTTTGATCTTTCCTATTTTCGAAGCAGCTAGCTTCTTTGGTGAGAGTGTGGGACGAACCGTCCACTACTCTGTGATAATTAGATCAAATTGCGTTTGGAGTTCAAGTTCGCCTCATTCCAACCTGTTCCGACGAGTGGAATCCGTTCCTAGCAACTGAGACTTATACAATTAGAGATTGATTGCCTGAAGGCCCGATCTACGATCCGTAGCGACAGAGCATCCTGCCAGCTGAACGGACAATCTTTAACGTGCATCGCAGACTGCAACGGACATTATTAATGTAACTTTGATATTCCAGAACACGACCTAATCGTGAAGTATTTAAATACAGAATCAGTAATAAATTGATATCAGTGTAACAAGTTCTTATTAGTAAGCTGTTTATCACTATACATAACCGGTGTGACGCTACCTAGCGTGTCGGCTTTGACACCAAGCACGGAATATGTTACACTGGTCTTTCATTACTTCCCTGAAATCTACGGTATCCCCGCTGGCTTGGGAAACTGACAACTCCGGCTTATTGCCTTCTCGTAAAAATAGCCCAACTCTCAAAAACGTCATTCTACCTATTTTCGAATACGGGAGTGCTTTTTCTTTGCTTCGGGTTCAGACCTGGAGTTGCACACAAGTCTGTTGAAGAATATGTTATCACACTTCGACAAATAGGTGAGTGAACATTTGAAAACTGGTTAGATAAAATGAAAACAATGACGTATTACCTGACAACGATTTTGTTTCTATTTCAGATCCGTCTATAAATTTGAACTTTCAATGCACAAAACTGCGTTTAAATGAGACTTGACCATTTTTTTTCTTTAATTATTTCATTTTCCTTATCTGTATTCAAGGAGTGTGCAGAACCGGTTCTTAGGTATTACAAATTTCTAATGTTATCATGACGTTCCTGTGTAACAACTCTGTTTTCTGAAGAAAACTAATAACGTTCGGCTACTTTTGTGTCATCTCTATATGAGAATATCGTTATCTGTCAAGGGATTGAGTGGGTATTGTTTCTAAACACTGGTCGTTCCAACTACTGTGAGCCAGCTGCTCAAATTTCAACGGTACAATGAGTTAAAGTCAAAGATACTGTTGACTACCCAACGTACCTTTGACACCAGGTTTTCAATATTTTTCTTTTAGAGTAAGTTTATTCTTTGCTCATTTCCTCAGGGCGGAAGACATCCAGACTGATTATTAAATTGCCCAAATGATGCATTAGAATGAATTTCTTCCTTTTTGTTTGCTTTTTTTCGTATCTGGTTGTCCTACTGTACTGGTATGTACCACCCTGACCTATCCCTGTATTATACTCTAAAATTAGAGGATGATGTAGAGTGTACAATAAACATAAAGGATATAGAATATAATAAATCTCGAGAAAACCCCTAATGGGCAATGCAAAGCTATACAGGTCTAACATTAAATATATTAATGAAATTAATGTCATAGTAAGATTTAAGAATAAACTTTCAGGTTTAAGTCTTTACAGGGGAAAATAAAAAAAAGAGAGGAAGTGATAGAGTCCCCTCGTATAATTTTAAGTTCGGAAGAGACAGAGATTTTCGTCAATGGTAACAAAAAGACGACGTGTTATCATTTTAACAGTCGCTGAAGATTTTCTACCACAAGTATTTTTCTTTATTGCAGATATGTCGGTTTATCACATATTGTTAATTTTCGCTGTAAATCTGTGTTATTATATGATCAACACCAGTCCTTAACTTAATTAATGCTTTAATATTTTCCACTTTTATCAGATTTTTTTCCTCTGTATTGTTATTTTTTACTTAGGGATAGTTTATCCGCATCATTCTCTTGAAATTGGGGAAAGTGTGAACATTGGACACAGTTATCCATAATGGAATGACAGTCTCACAATTTTGTTAGTGATTTTCAATTGAAAATTTCGCAACACTATCCTTTATTTCACATCTTTCTGATGTTTCAGTAATCAACAACTAGTTTCATTAACTTCTTACAAGATCGTGGCTTGTCTACCCATAGGGCTTACAGAACGCAACACCCTGGTTGACGTAGGGCACTTCGCTGCGGCGTCATCTCTTCTGAAACTATCATTTACTTTAACAAAGAAAATGCACGTGGAGAGCCATAAAGAGGGGTTCTTTCATGAATTGCGAAACTTTTATCATTAGCCTTCCCTTGTTTTTTAGCAAACGAAGTACAAAGAATTTCCTTTCGAAGTCCGAAAAACCAAATTTCGATGTAAACAATTAAATTGCTATTTATCATGCGTGAATTCATCTGCTGACAAATAAACAATGTTTTAATGATATTCTAATGCCAATAAATCTTTTTGAAGCTGGTGACAGATTTATCTTTCTTAAGATTCGGTTGATTTATTTCACGACATCATTCTACTTAACCATAGGGGTTCGCTTGCTTCTAAGTATTCATGCACACCAAAAAGTGGGCTCAAATATTTAGTATAAAGCCTATGGAATTATAAAAGAGGCCTGTGAATGGAATGAATTTCTGAATAATTGCTATTAAAATATAATGAATAATACGAAAAAATAGTAATCTTAATTTAGATTAAAAATATGAAATTCATTTCGAGGAGAATAAATAACACGTTTTCAGATGTTTTTGGCAAAGAAAATCTGATTTAATGGACTATGATGATATTGAGGCAGTTTTGGTAGATATGAAAGAAACTGAGGCAATGCTTCTAAGGGTCTGTTCACATAGGAGTCCGGTAGCGGAGGAGTAAAAGGAAAGATGGCACTGAGACGGAAATAAACCAATCACAGGCGTTAAAAATTTCGTTGCTAATCGTTTGGAGGTTTGTCATTGGTTAAATGTATTTCAATACTTAAACGTTTCCGCTACCGGACTCCTATGTGAACAGGCCCTAAGATGTAGTGTTTACTACTTTTAGTTTATCATAATTTATTTTCAAATTCCAATTAAAACAATTCGAGAGAAAATTATTATAATTTTTTAACATATAAAAATAAATAGGCTCTCTTAACTCGTTTCTATGTACTCTTTTTCTCATTCGAAATCTGATTAAGATGTGCTGCTACTCTTATGGGAAAACTATTCAAAAGGGGAAGAGATCAAATCACTTGGTTAGAGAAGTTTAGAGAGCTCTCACCTCAAGGTGAGAAAACCCAGGTTCAATTCCCGGCTGGTTGTAGTGGCGCTCGACCCTAACAGAAAGCGATGAGGAAAGATAGAGAGAAAACTTGAAAATAAAAAGATGAGAATTGCATAAATTGATGGTTGAAAGCCCGAAGCATCGTAAAATTAACAAAATATTTGCAGGGAGAAGGACTCGTGTTGTTAGCCACAAAATTGGGAAGATGAGAGGAAAGGCAATCAAAATGAGACGTCCCCACATCGACGGAGTTAGGTTAGTTAGAGCAGTGGTAGTCAACCTGGTTCCTACCGCCCACTAGTGGGCGATTCAAGCATTCATGATGGGCGGTGAGATTTTTTGTCCATTGTTACAAATTTTGTTCTTCCGCCATCTATAGAATACACTGCTAGCACATTCGCGAGTTTGACTTTTTAAAATACGCTTTTGCAGTTTACTTTTGAATTCTATCTTTAAACTTGGATTACAGGTAATAATTCACCGGACTCTTCTCGAAGTATACTCGTGGACGAGGGAGAAAGTAATTAGCTCCTAAGCCATCCATAGCTATTTATGTATATAAATACATAAAGCATAAATAAAAAGATAAATTTAAGAACATATTTTTTGCAAACCCTCCCCTCTAAAATTCACTTCACACTTGCGCTAAATTGAGTCACTGCGAATATGCGCCGGTGGGCGTTAAAGAAACTTTGCCATCAACAAAAGGGGGTACAGATACAAAAGTGGGCGGTAGGTATTAAAAGGTTGACGACCCCTGAGTTAGAGGATATGTCCTAGATTTAATTTCTGGCCTAAGCAGAGGGACTTAATAAAAGAATTTATTGAAATATCCTGATGGCTTCTCTCATACACACATATAAACTCACATATAGTATGTAAATTCCCCAGATGAGGTTCGTCAACCGAAAAATCTACACTCTTTCAAAGAACATTAAGACACTGTACAGTTTTGTAATTATTGACTCAGAGAGTTTGAAGTTTAATAGGTTTTTATAAGATTGTAAATAGCCTTACAACTTTTCCCCCCTTACATATTTATTGAACTGCCCATTTTCCGTTCATTATAAAAGAAAGATTTGGAAATAAAAAATACTAATTTTTCTGAAAAAGATGTGAACATGGCCCGTGAACAAAGGAATATCTAACAGATTTTTTTCCCGAGGAAAAACTGAAATTCTGTATGTTTTATCAGTGCTTAAATCTTTATTTGTATTTCCTTTCAAACCCTTAAAAAGTTATTTTTTTGCTGTATAAGTACTATATTTGGATAAACCGTGTTTTCGAGCTTTTTATGAACACCCGCGCATTCATTCGTGTGGTTAATCAGGAAATCAATGCATGTCAATGAACACCAGTAGCCTCTATTCGTAAATCCTACAGAAACGCACGTTTTCCTACATGTTTTTGATTTTTCATTCAATCCATCTGATATTTAATTCTTTTTTTCTCATTTCATTGCCGTGAAGATGCTTTAAACCTGCCATCCAGCTAATCTCAAAACGTGCTGCATATTCATGCGAAAACTGAATTCCTGGCGTTCTTGGCGCATTCATTTTTCGGCGTTTCTTCGTGGAAGTCGCAGTGTCTCGTTATCAGGCCACTTGTGGATCCCCATCGAGTTTATCTTCCCCGCGAGTCATCAGTAATGAGCCACGTTGTTATCGCGCTCTCGGCATTGAAAAAGAAGCAAACCGCACCTCTTTGTAGATAGAACAAGGTTTCACAACGCGATATTCAGGACCGAGTCGATAACACTTGTAAGGGGCGCACTCTTCAGGTCGGCACGCCCGCGCGGGCACAAAAGGAAGGCTCGATAGCCGACTCTCATGCCGAGATACGAATAGAAGGGCCAGCTATCCGACAATGACAGCCTTCCGACAATGACAGTGTTTACAGAGATTGCGAGCAGTCTATTGTCTGATAATCCGACAGCGCGCTTTGTTGAATCGTAACCGTCGAAAGTGACTGATTTATTTTTCCCGCGTTTTTTGATTTCTTTGTTATTATTTTCGCGCGTATCTCTTCATTACCGATGCTACTTGGCATCTTCAACAGCTTCGACCACATGGACTAACTTTACGTCTATCCGCTCTAGGGTAGACATATGATGGTCTCTGGGGTTGTTCACATACATATGGATGTATAGAAAGCTTGCCCTAAAACAAATGAGAATAAGGCCTGAGAAAAACTGTCATCAAACAAATTGTGCTTTGTTTGCACTCAGGTGAAAGATAAGATTGGTAGTTAGAATTGCCCTTTGGCACAAAACATTAATTTTGTCATTGGCCTTCCAATATTGAATCTACGACGACAAGGAAAATTATTTTCTTTTGTTAATGTTTTTGTTCAAAATATCAAAATTGCTAAATCATTAGATAAGTAAGATCAATTGACAATGGTGTTATTCACAAAGAAGAATCTTGCAGCTTGTATATTTACCCCACCATAATTTCAGTAGTTCAGGCCTTATATTTTCATGAAAAGAAAGAGTCTATCTTTAATCTTGAATGATGTGATTATCTTCTCCAAAAAATATTTATTACATCAAATACAGTTGTTTCAACCTATATTCCCCATTTATATGCCTCATGGAAGTCTTCTGTAACGCTGTAGGGGCAGCGCCATAATATTAACAATCTTCATATAAGATATGCCAGAACTGGTTATAAGGAGTGTTGCGTTGTTGTAGCACCCTATTCTTGTTCAAATAAGGTCGTTGTTTCCACTACATGTATCCGCTTATTCTGTACCCTTGTTTTGTAAAGGTTGGCTTTATCTTACTTTTTTTTTTTTTTTTTTTTTTTAAGGAATATGTTGATTGAACTTACCATACGAATCTGTGAACTCAAGGAACATCTAGAGAACCTAGCAGCTCCCGACCTCGGTTTCGCTCATTCTATAGGTTTCCCACCATGGCATAACCGACAAGAAGATTAGAATAACTGCGATTTTGGAATTCTTTTCCCTCTAACGCACTTGTTGCCAATGCCAGCCTTTGGGACCGAGATACATGTAGTGGAAACAACGACCTTATTTGGACAAGAATAGGGTGCTACAACAACGCATAACAAGTTACCCTTCTTATTAGGGTGTTTTTCATGCAACTATTTTATAGATGTTTCATTCCGTTAAACTCACTGGAAGCCTTTCTCCATGTTCGATTACAGCCGCTGAATCTTGTACGTAAATTCTTTATGCTATCAAAGCGTTGGTTTTCCATGACAAATCTGTTGAATCACATGTATAAAACGTCTTTTCTACTGACTTCTTCCAAAAATTTAACAGCGAATCTGTTTTTTTTCCCCATCGATATATATTTTAAAAATTGTTGCACGAAGATATTTGTTATGTATTCTAGAAACAAAGGTTATTACGCTGCATACGACCGCTGACTAATACGTGCGATAAACGTATGCAGCCAGTTGCTATGGTAACAACATAGGATTACACCTTTTTTTTTTCGAGACCAGGGCCTAGGATGAACAAATTTTAAATTTGCTCAGTTTTGACTTTGTTGCCAATGTTTAATATATTTCGATATTTTTTATAAAATAGTTGCCAGTTGTTAATTTTTCGTACATTTCAGTTTAGAAAAACGAAAGATATTCAGAAAATTAGGACATCTTGCTGTCTCAACCCGGTCTTCAGTAGTATGTCCAAATATAAAGAACCATCTCCCCAAAAGTCTTAAAAATAACTTTATTTTGTTCTAAGGTCGGTTACGCACACATTAATGCCGGTTACGCACCGGATTTTTCCGTCGTGGAGAATTTATCGTCACCTCTCAAAGAAATCTTATAGCGCATACAGATTGGTGCAGCGTTCTCTGCATCTGCCAGTGATTTATGTCTCTCTGTACTCTGTTCTATGCGCTGGATCGCCTCCTCTGGCGGTCCATCAAAGAAAGAGAGTGGGGTCAGCGGGTCAAATGGTGTCGAGCGGGGTCGGGGGAGACACCAGATCAAAGAGCGGGAATGGGGGTGGTTCTAAATACCGTGTCTAATGTTACCGTGACTAATGTGATGACAGGAGTCGGGGAGAGAACTCTGTACCAATGTATATGCACCATGTAACGTTACACACAGGACGGAAAAATTTCCATCGTCGTCGTACGAGTAAGCCGGTATATGCAGTGTAGTTTCACCTTGAAATCAATTTATATAAGTTTAACTGTGTTATTAAAATTATTGATTATGGTGTAGTTTGAAATGAACGGACGGTAGCTTCTAGCGTTATTGTTATTCCGTCGTCGAATGAAAAGGAGAAGAGAAAATCGACTAATTTGGGTTCATCCAGTTAATGAAAGAAGAGATGAGGTTTGAGTTTTCTACACATTGTTTGAAGAGCTGAGGTAGGATGACACGAAACTCTTAAGACATTAAGACATTACTTTGCCGAACGTCCGGACAGATTATTCCCCATAAATCTACATGCAAATTTGATCTTAAAAACACATCATGAATGCTTAAGAAGCTTAATGCAAGGTATTTTGCATCAACTAAGATCACAAGATATTTTACATCAACAAGATCCACGAGTTGTTTTAAATCAATTAAATTCACATGCTATTTTACATCATCTAGATACACTAGTAGAAATACAGGCACGACACAGAATTAAACTTTAACTAATGGCACAGCTTCCGCAAAGGAACGTTCAGAATCTTAACCACGTCGAATAACCTTCCACAGTCCCCATTACAGCAGCAAATTAACATATCCAAGCTAACTGATGAGCTGGTAATTGATTCAACTGTTTGTGTTACCGAGCCTGTCATTTATTTCTTCTTAGTGTGATGTCATTTCGCTTGGAAACATGGCGAAAAAGAGAAGAATCGACATAAATTCCAGGTACAGAATAATTTATTAAGGAAATAAAATATAAATTGAGCTTTTTATGTTACAAGGTTTACACTTAAAACAATAATACATCACAGAAAAGAAAATTATGAATCATTATCAGCTTCCCCATTTTATTTTCACAATGCTCATCGAAGTAGTGTGCATGACGAAAAAGAGAAGAGAAGAGAAGAGCTAACGGGATTAAGTAAATTTAGACAGTATATCAGTTAAAGGACAAATATATGACATTATGGAATTACGTAGTATTTTTTTTTCTAAATGAGACTTTTAGAAGACCGAGAACAAAAACCCTGCCCCCCCCCCTTCTACAGCTGAGGAGAAAAGCGTATTAAATATTATGTTGGTGATAGTACCTTTATGATATCAAAAAACTGAAATTAAAATTTAATTTAATATTAAAGACGAATAGAGTAATTAAAAGGAAAAATAAAGTAAAAACTGAGAAGAGAAGAAAAGTTCCTCAAGTAAATAAGTAAACAGCAACTTGACTTTAAAAGCTGTACAAAAATTTCGGAGGAGAGAGCCAAAGAAAAAATTTTGAGCTAGAAAGCCCTATGTAGTGCCTTGCTGGAATGGACACTGTGGGGTTTGACAAGGAGAACCCAATAGTATTTCGTTGAACTGTGGTTGGTCTTGTGGCAATTTCCCCCCCTCGAGGCGAGTAGGAACACCATTAAAATCGCCGCTAGCCGTGAGCCGATACTAAAGAATGGCAGACCCCGCGGGTGGAAGAGGACCACAATAGGCACCTCTTCGGGACGCATTCCTGGGATGAAAAGAGGAGACAGTCTGGCGCCATATTTTGACAGTGGCCGACAATGACAGTTTACGCCCTGAAACGAGTTCGCTAATGAGTGAGTGAGCGATGAAGATGTAATAATCGGCATCGTTTTTTGCGCACGGCTAGACGCTCAGCCTATCCGGAGCGAACTATAGAGAGGAGGCTAGAAAGAATTCCGCCAGGGATCAAGTTTTTAAAAGAAGCCGACGAGGGCTTGAAGACGAGAGTTTTTTGTGCGGAGAGTTTTTTCCTTAGAGAGCCTAGGGGTGATACCTGATCTCCTAGCTCCACGCACTTTTAAGTGACTTGTTTTTTTGTGAGGCTCTGCCCTCTACGTGAGAAGACCCTTTTTCACCGAGAAAGGTCGGGGGAACCGATCGGAACTTGATCTCCCCAACTGTGTTATTTCAGAGAAGCTGCTAGTTTCCAGTGGACGAGTGCGGGCCCTTTTTTTCTGTGACCTGACCAGCGGTTCGTCACCTCGTTTTAGCGACAGTGTGCTCCATCCTTGAGAGACAATCCACGTTTTCTACTCCAACTTCTATGGACTGTTTGTATATATATATTATTCGAGATCGCGGCCTAACCGTCTTTATTAAATAAAACTGAAATCCTCATTATCTTAAAAGTCTCTATTTTAGTAAGCTGTCTACCTTACACGTAACCTGTGACGCTACCTAAGTGTTTGCTTTTGACACAAATCGCAGGAATACGTTACAGTCTATTGGTCTTACCTTAATTCGCTGTAACATTGCAGCCGGTGAGTACTGACAGCATAACAGTCCACAGGCTTGAATAGGAATTAGTAAGTGCGACTTAAGAGTAATGGAAAAAAAATTATAGAGAGATCTTGAAGGATATTTCTAAAGTTTTATACTATTTCTTCCTGGAAAATTTAGCAGAATATTTACCCCAGCTGATTTTTTTTTTTGACTTCTACCCCTTAAAATCCCAAAGAAAAATGTTTGGATGCGTTTTATGCCATCGTCTGGGCTTTATGTACTATAAATTTTAAGATAAAAAAAAACATATTTTGCAGGGGAATTCAACTATATGATATTTTAATTTTCTTTTTTAACCTAAACAGATATTGAGAATGGAGAAATTTTGTATTACACACCAGATTCAGTAACCACTTGATAGAAATGAATTTGGTCGTCAGACACACCAGTATTGAAGAATTTGAGAAAGCACTATTTCTTAGATTTATAATAGCAATATAAAATAACGTCATTTTCACCAGATAGGTGAATCTGGAGGCAAATCCGATTGACACGGTTATCAGCTTCCAGACAAGTTTATAGTTTTGATATCTTTAAGAGCTCATGATTTTAAGCCTTTGATCTTTTAAGTTTTCACAGGTAAAAATATCAGCATTGTCTTCTTATCTGAAAAGAGTTTTCTAGCAAAAAGCTGTACTTATTGAAGAAAAGTATGCAGTTTATTTATCATAAAACTTGTCGATATAAAATTTTGAGATATAGAAGGAAGAAGACATAATAATAATAATTATTTTTTCATTGTGTCGTCACCAAAAAAACAAAAGAAAAAAACTTGCGTCTCTTTACAAAAGGAAATTTTCTTTTTTGTCACTTTTATGGGTCCCCCATACAAAATGCCTGTATTTATGTAAAAACACCTTTTTCTTATAAACAATGTTACGACGCAGTTTTAATTGATATTTCAAAAAACTAGTGATAAGCTGGGAATATTTTTCAAACCGTATTTTTCTTGATTACAAATCAACTAGTGCAGGCTTTGGAATTCTGTGTTTTTTTAGCCTGCCCAGTAAAAGCTTTCTTTAAGTAAAAAGGTCATAGTTTTAAAATAAAATGTATTTTTTAAACTAAAGTCAATTCTACATCCAAAGATATCACTTGCTCAAACATTGTAAAAAACTGATGGACTAAAGTTTCAATATTTGACAAAGTACTGTGTGTATAAACATTTACTTTCTAAAATTAAAAAACAAGTAATATATATAAAAAAAAATTTTAAAGTCAATTCCTACTTAGGTCAACAAAGAAAAATTTGAGTGTGAACTAATAGTAGGATTGAAAAAAAGGATTGCCTGCCAGAACCTTGACTACTGTGCGAGATTAGGAGGGGGGGAAAGAGAGAGAAAAAGCTTGTCAGGTTGGGGATTCGATCTCGCAACCTACAGAACGGGAGAAGCCCGCGATACCGCAGTGCTACCGTTTACACAGTAACAAGAGGGAAATTACTATTCAAGAGCAAGAGACGCTCTAGGTCTAAAACTAAAATTGATTAATTACATTTAATTAATGAATTAATATTTGAAAAAACTGTATTAACATCAAGTGTCATCCACTACAAGTTTAAAAAAATGTATTTGAACTTGAGTGGATGAATAAAAAGTACTTTTATAAACGATTGAAAATTTGAACAAGATATATATAGAGAGAGAGTGAACTAATAGTAGGAATTGAATAATAGAATTTTCGACAGAAAATTTGGTATTTGTTGATATGTAATTAAAAAAATCCTTTAAAAATTTCTCCCATAGCTTAACAGGAATCTTTAAGATACATTAAGTCAACAAATGCTGTTCTTTAACTACGCAAAGCTGAAAGACAGCAGAGAAAGATATTATCTTTAATTGTAAAATTTAATTACAGCAAGCAGTTGGATAATTCATAATTTGGGTAGTTATCGTTGTTAAAATATTTAAAATTTAAAAATCTGTGGCATTATGGTAGATGCTGATATGTCCGAAAAATCCAATTTCATGTTTTAAGTTAATACGTCAAACTTAAAATTGGTTCTTTAATGTGGCAAAAGCTGATAGCGAAATTATGAAATAATACTAAGTTATTCGTATTGACAAATGCTATTACACCTAATTCTGCTTTTACACGATAGATACGTTCCTGAAGAATACGTGTAAAAAAATTCGTGTAAAAAAATACATTGTATCTATGGAAGAAAAGAAGATTGGTTCCGGGTCTAAAAAAATCAGTAAAAATAATTTAAAAAACCATATGAACATATTCACTTTAAGCTTATTATTTTATTTCAACAAAATACACATGTAATAATATGTAATGAAAATTTAAAAAAATTCGTCATGAACAACAACAACAACAACAACAACAAATCTGTTTTACCCATAATTTTTTTTGTTCATTTTCACTTTCTGCCAATAAACGGCGCATATGTTTGAGTACGGCTGGAATATCACTGCTATCACTAGAAATGTTGTGGACATCGTCTTCTTCCTCTATTAATGAAATTCTTTCTGTGATCTCTTAAGCAAAATCCGCACAAGTCTCCTCAGGTGCTGATGATTCACCGGTTTTCGGGTTCAGTTATTAACTGTTGTGTTCGTGTTTTGGTTAGGTCGTCATATAATTCTCTGTAAGAGGCTCTCAACAACTTCAGTTCACGTTGAAACTTCCCACCGCATTCCTCATTAGGGTCATGTTTGAAAAAATGATTACCCAATATTTTGGCCAGTTCCAGACCTTCTATTATTAAATCTGCATTTAGAACAGGACCATTTTCTATCATTTTCTCCATTTTTGATAGAATAAAAGAAGAAAATGTTTTTGCAGACTGAATTCTTGAATCAAAACAGAACTGGATTTACACTATCGTCAAAAATAATACGCCACAAATAAAATTTTGTTTTCTTAGAATCTAGACACAAAAAAAAATAATTGAGAAATTGGATTGGACCGCTCGTGTTAAATCAAAATGACTCGCGTAAAAAGAGAATGAAATATTTTTTGAATTCGTGTTAAATAAGAGTCGTGTAAAAAAAGATTCATGCAAAAACAGAATTAGGTGTATGTATAAAAGAGGTAATACTTGGTCCCTAATTGAATATTATATATCCCGGCACCCCTGGTCGACCTCACTGCACCCTAGAGTGCCGCGGCTTACTGGTTGGGAATCACTGACCTAAGATCATTCGTGTGAAAAAAGGTCATGAAATAAAGTAACATACAGAGCTTATTTTTTCCCTAAAAAAGCCGTCAATAACTATTTAAAATTTAATTTTAAAAAAGGGAATAAAAAAGAACAAAGAAAGGCTGCTATGATAATGATAATAAAAATAATAATAATAAAATTAGGTTTTACACAGCTTAATATAAAGAAATTTTGTAACGAAATGGCTGAATTATTTTCTTGACATAAATTTATATCACTCAGTTCATTCTTTCACAAATCAGAGTCTTGGAGTTAGATACATACACAATGCAAAATAACTAATTAATAAATTAATTATTTTTGTTTTTAAATATAGCAGTTACTGATCCAAGGGCCTTCACTTATGTATACTTAGAAATCAGTTGACTATTTTATGATGGGATTCGAATAAATAAACCACCTCTATAATTCTACACCGCAGGATTATCCAAGCCTTAGCAGGGGTTTGAACCCAAGCCCACTTGCTAGAAGCTTTTCACACTAATTACTATATAATGGAACAGAAAAAAACTTGAAGTTGATGACCAAATTGCGACAATGAACAATTAAACCACAGTTAAGGATGCTGGGTAGTAGACATATCAGATTGGCCCAGCTCAGAGTTAACCTATGGAAAATTTTCTAAAGATTATGGACTTGGATTAAAAAACAATTTTATTTGTTCCCCGTATTTTGGAAAGAAATTTAATAAATCTGCTTTCTTATTCCTTTTAGAAATTTCGTCCACTAAAATAAATTATGTGCGTTTAAAACACAGTATACCTTCTTTATTCCCCGAATAATTCAAATATAAAGATTTTATTTGCGTTTAAAGAATGACAAAAAAGACACCCGAGTAAAAATTTTCTTTCCCTGGTACGGAGTACAATTTAAAGAGGAAATATTTACATCTAAGTCGACAATCCTTGGAATTATCTCCATAGGTTAAGACTCCAACATTAAGCTGAGTGAATCCACCATAGTGTGAGGCTCCATTACGGACCTCTCAATAAATCGTATCACCAGACGGAGCAACAACGCCCCTCGCCAGGTGAACCAGGCAATTTCTATGACCCGACGCCATCTAGTCTACGAAATGAAGTTAAAAGAGAAAGAAGTCACTCTCAGGCAACACCTTTAGCGAACGTTAACTAATGGTCTTCTCAGTCAACTATTCGATGAGCTGCCATCGTGTTACCATCGACGAAACCAATCAAGGGAGAGAATCCTGACGTCACAGCGGACGTCCGACCAACCGGAGGCTAAGTCCCGCCACGTGGCTGGGAGCGCGAATTTCCGAAAGAGGAGGGAAAAAAATCAAGAGATTTTAGACTTGGATCAGATCTCATCCAGAGAAGTTCATTTCTCAGAGGTCCTTGAGTGGCCGAGTACTACACTCCAGCCCGGAGATATTTTATCTTCAGAGAAGAACGCTCTAGAGGCTTCGTGCCGACCCTCTTAAGTCTTCGGACTGTTGATTTATAGGAACCAGGAGAATTCCTGTAGTTAAGAGATCATCTTGCATCTTTTGAGACCAGCAAGGACTATTTGCATCCCGGGAAGGCACTATTCCAACATGGGGAAATTCTGACGAACCGTGTTTCATTGCTGACGACTGGTGAGAAAATTACGGGCTACTGTAAAGGCCAGTTCCCTTTATGTCTAGAGGCTGTCTAACGACCATTGTAAATAGTTTGTACAACTAATCTAATCAAGACTCTAAATAAACGTGTTATTAATTCAGTAGACTGGACTCTGTACATCTTCTATTATTCGCTACCCCGAGACCAACATATTACAATAGCTACTAAGGAGCCTTAAGGCTGCTATGTACTAAGAAAAAAAATCGTATTTCCCTTTTCCTCTTCTTGCAGACTCTTGTGGTGGGAGGAGTCCAGTTGACAGTTCGAGAATTCCACCCCCCTTAGGATTGACATTTTGAGGGATTGTAATGGCTCTCTCTCTATAGCGCTGCCCCCAAATTTTTTATTTAAAATATATTTTTTGTCAACTATTTACAAGTACATAAATGCTGATAATCAAATAAAATTGGTATTGTCAGATAGCCTGAACTTTTCTGCAAAGCGCTACAGGATTCATTTTATAAATTTCGTCCACCGAAGGAATTTATGAGCGTTTAAAACACACTATACCAGATTTTCCCCCGAATAATTTAAATTTTAAAATATTAATTGCATTTAAAAAAATGAAAAATGTCCACAGATGCAAAATTTTTTTCTCTATGACGGAGTACAATTTTTTAACAAAAATCTTAGAATCCAAGTCGGCAATCCGTGGACAAATTTTCTCCATAGGTTAACATTGAGGTGAGCGAATCCAGTGGGGTTAGTACATAGCAGCTTAACACGAAATGATGCAGCTGAGGGGGAAAAAGTTTTATGTACGATAGGAGGCTTCTTTTGGATAAATATATCTTAATGGTAAAACATATCCGTGTCCCTATTCGTAGATGTTAGGCAGGAAAAAGAGAAACTCAAGAATATGAAGATTTAAAGAAGTACGTGCATTCTCGATGCTGAAATATTTAATAAGAGGAATACTCCATTGAATGCACCTAATTTTCTACGTAAATAATATCTCTGAGAATTGTTTTGAAAGTCTTCATTATGAAACATCTATAGCAGGAAGTTTTGTTTTCTTGCAGATATAGCTCCTATTTGGACATTCATACAATTAGTAAAAATTTGTCAATCTTACAGTTTATTTAATAGTAGTTGTTCAAGAAAGCGTTTTAAAGCTATTGATATTTTAAAATTAGTTTGGTTCTGCGATATTCCTCACTAAAAGTTTTATAAACTAAATTAAAAATTCTTCTTAAAGTTTCGATACCTATTTGCAGACTGTTGGAAGTATGCTTTAATATCCATGCGGGAAGGAAAAAAGAAATGTGATCTCGTAGACGCCTGTAAAGCGATCTCATTTTTAAAGAAACCTTTAGCAGCAATCATATAACGAATAAATTGTAGCAGTTTCTTCGAATTTTATTTTCCCACTTTTAAACCACAAGTGTGATTTAGAACCAGAACCCGGAGCATAGTGTTAGCCGGACACGCGCATTCAACCCCTTTTTAAAGATGATCGTATTTGTACTTATATAACTAAATACATATTTCTGTAGGTACGTTTTTAAGATCATACGACAGCTTCATAAAATGAAGTTAGAGGCCCAAACACTTTGTTGTGTAGTTCATTCCTGTATAAACGAAGCTGAGAATCTATAAATTTTTTTTAGTAAATTAATTTTATTCTATAAAACTATATCTATATATATAAAAAAACAGTTCCGTAACTGACTGACTGACTGACAGATAACGCACAGATCAAACCGCTGGACCTAAAGGGCTAAAATTTTGCATGGCAATTTTTCTTATAGTGTAGGGGTGCACTTAGAGACATTTTTGAAAAATTCTTCTTAGATTTTTTAAATTAAATTTTTAAGCTGTTTTTGCAACATTCTTTAAAGTTTGCATTTAAAATAATAAACTGAGGGTTATAAAATTTATATCACAAGAAAGATCATAAAATTTCCTTTAAAATTAAATCTTTTTCGAATCTTTACCGTCATTTTCTGATTTTTGGTGAATTTTTGAAGATTAATTTTTAGAATTTAATTTGTTAAATGCTGATCACGTGGTTTCTTTTCTTTTTGTGAAACTTTAAAATAATTTTGCGTCACATGCCTAATAACGAAATAAACTGACAAAAAAATATTAAAATACGGTAAAAGATGAAATTTAACCACTAGATTAATTGAGACGGAAGTTTTTAAAGAATTTAATTCAATTTAGTACGTTTTATGGATATTAAACATGCAAATTAATTGCATACATTGACCGTTGTATTTATTATATATATATATATATATATATATATATATATATATTGGCATTAAACGCATACATTGACCATTGTATTTAATTTAAATATACTCCGAAGCACGGGTATTCAGCTAGTTCATTTATATTTACATGCTTCACTATTCTCTTCGTAATCTTTTCACTATCTATTCACTTCGCAAAATGGATAGAAATTCAAAGAAGTATATAGATTCAAGGAAAAATAAAAATTTTTATCTAGAACTAGATAAATTTTAGAAGTTTTTAAACGCATCTAAATGTTTTAAACTAAATTCTGTCAATATCATTTCCCAAATTTGCTTCAATAAGGAAAAGTGATACCGAGAAAGTTCCGCTATCGATTTCAAACTCAGGTCTTAATCATTATATTCCATCAATTAAATGCAATCAAAATTGCAAATACATTGAAGTTGTATACTGAAGATTATTTATAATATTTAAATAAAAAAGGATAATAAATAATTCTGCACCTAAGGTAGGAAGAAGTAATTAGAAGTAAACCAGCGTTATGCCGTGACGGATCATCGCACAGGAGCAAGAAGAGCACGCTTGGGCCATTCTAAATTTAACAACTTCAAAAAGAGATACATTTTGCGAACCTCAGGCACAGATACTACAGTCGAACCCCGTTATAGCGAACCCGGTAGGTAACGAACTCACGGATATAACGAACGCAAATTTTGGTCCCGCCGTTTTCCTATTGTACGTAATTTAATTAGTATTGTGTCAGTTTAATGCAATCGATTTTAGTCGATTTAATTCATTAATGATCATTTTTAATAGATTTTATCATTTATTTTTCTTGTTGTTGTTGTTGCTTATGCCCCTTGACCGACAGTAGCATCAGATCAAGTCCCGAAGGTGCGCTCCTGTTATGAATTAGCACCACAAGGGTCGGAGTCCGACTTGGCTAAATGACCGGTCCCGTAATTTTGAACCGAATCAAGTGACGAGACCGGAACACTTGACCCCGCCCCTCCAGAGGTAAATTTGAGAACTTGGAGGACATTGTGACCACGCCCTATTTTACGTGTCCCGGCCACCATTAGTGAACACGGCGGTGGATTTGCAGCGATGAGCATCGAACCAGGGACGTTCAGATCACTGGCCCTCTGCCCACTGGGCTACCGTGCCCATCATTTTTTTAATTACATCATTATTAAATTCACATTGCAAATAATGAGTTGTGAACTCTAGCATTTTTCTTAAAGGTTCGGATATAGCGAACCACCAGATATAGCGAACAAAACATTTGGTCCCTTGAAGTTCGTTATAACGGGGTTCGACTGTATCTTCTACTAGGCCATTTTGCCGTTTAAATTTTGCTGGCAATTTGCGGCTTTTCTCCAAGGTTTTACTACCTAAAAAATCACCAACGGAATTTCTCTTTCAACCGGGAGAAAATATCTTAAGTAATAAATAATACCTTTTAATACTATTTAAACAAGGGGTCTCAAATCTAGATTGCACCTGGGGGCTTCCACATGCTTCATCCGGCATTGACGTGACGTAAATAAGGGAATGAAAACGTCGGACGCATGTCTACGGTGAAGAGGGATGGGGCTGAGGGTAGAACTTTCCCTAGACGTCTAAATATTTAGAGAAAAAAAAAAGAAAAAAAATTCATAAATCCTCCTCCCCAGAAACGAAAATGCCTCCCTGAGAAACTGGAACATACCCTTCATCAGAAAGGGATTCTGTTTACATCATTGGAATACTCTATATTCTCAATGTTTTCCTGGTCGAGTTTCCCCATACATGTCCCGCTATGTTTGTATTTATTATTCTGAAGTATCTTACATTGAAACTGTTAAAGGACAAACTTCCTAAAATCATATCTGCTGGCATCAAACTTAAGTATATTTCTCGATGCCATAGATCGTTTCGGCGAAATTAGATGTTGATAGTTTTGCTTCTTTCGATTTCACAAATTTTTGTGTCAAAGTTTCACAATATGAATTTTGGAATAAAACAACATTTATAGTTTTTGTCCTTTTACATGTCATATAGTAGATTTATATCAAAGCTTCCTATAGAGGATATCTTATTCAGTAAAGAATACAAACCTATAATGTCAAGCTTAAAAAATAAAAATACAAGCTAATATTCACTGTGAAATGAACTTTAATAAATATATTACCGAAAAATTAGTGTGTATAGTAGTTTTAAGACATAGCGTATTCAATTTATGCTTTATAATTATACTAGATTATTGCCCGGCGTTGCCCGGGTAGATATATAGATATAAAATATTTCATGCATTCCATCAAAAAAATACTGGGCTGCACTTCCGCTCTTCATGTTCATCTGGCCAGACAGAATGCGCTTAGCACGTTTCTACTGAAATGATATACAAACAATAAGAAAGAAAGAAACTTTGAGCCTGCGGACCTTTCTGATTTTAAGGTCATTTCCAACCCTCTTTCCCCCGTGCATTGAAATTTGACCCCCCCCCCCCTCCGTCATCCTCAAACCACCCCTCTTAACGCAGCTGGTCGAGGGGAATCCACAGAGGGTAGACGCACCTTTATCGAGTACAAAAAACATTAAAAAATTAATTAAAAAAAACTAATTGAGCCCCAAATTTCGTTTTTCCTGATTTAAGTTCCTCGGGTCCAAAACATTAACTGTGCCGAATTTGGTCCCGGTGGGTGAAACAGTCTATGATTCTATAGCGGACAAACAAACAGACAAGCTCTTTTATATATATAGATGAAACATCTTTTTGATCACAAAGTTATTCCTGAATATTCTAGATATAAAATAATAATTACCCTCACTTGGGTTACGTGAATCTTGGGGTACAAAAGCTTGAAATTTTGTTTATAAATTTTTTGTATCATTCGTTTTGTATTGTTTACACCAGAATTACCTTTTTTTCGAAAATAAAAGAGAAACTAAGCCACAAGATATACGTAGCTTTTATTCATAGTTTATAAATAGTTATCAATAAGTATGAGAACCAACTATTTGATAAAATTCTTGCTTTATGTCCCAGCACATGTTTGTCTTCAGATTTTCTTCAAACAAAGTCACGTCATTTCATGACTGTGCCCGTGTTATCGCGTAAAATAAATTCAAGAGTTAACTATGTCAGGGGTGTGCAAACTGTGGGTTACGACCCACAGGATAGGGGGTCATGACCCATAGGGGGCGGGGTTGGGAAAATAATTGAAAGGGTCACAGATAGTTTCAAGTAAATTTATATTGCATTGAATTATTTAATTAAAAAATTACTATAAATATACTAATATTTTTTAATTCATGCTCTATATTAATTTTAAATTTGTTAATTTTTACTCAAATGAAGAGATGCCGTAGCCCAGGACCTCGACGTCCTCTCGATCTCGGAACCGTACTATTCCAGAGAGGACGAGCACATCTCAGGCATACCGAACATGTACGCAGTGATAGCACACAGCTGCAGCCCCAAGGCTGCCCTAGCAATAAAGAGGAGGCACAAGATGCTCAACCTGATGGTGACGGAGTACTTGGTAGCAGTTCGAGTTCAGCTGCTAGGGGAATGGTACAATGTTATCACAGTCTATCTACCCCCCTCACCCAGGGGGGATGATGATAGAACGGAACCCCAGATGAGTTATCTCAGGTCCATCCTGGACAATACTGACAATAAGTCAATCATTATGGGCGACTTCAATGCGAAGTCTTCTGTCTGGGGCCCTAGGCCTACTAATGAAAGGGGAATTACGATCTTGAGCATGGTGGCGCACTACGGTGCACACATCCTAAACGACCCAAACAGCCCCCCAACGTATAACGGACCGTTTGGGATGGGCTGGGTCGACCTCGCGATAACCGTGGGTATCGATGAGGATAGGATCTCCAACTGGAGAGTCTCAGATGACTTTGTGCTAACGGACCACAATGGGATTCTGTTTGAGTTAAGTGGCCTTGACACAGGCCACAGACAGCCCAGGAATCTGAAATGGGACATTAGATCCATGAAGTGGATGGAGTTCAGAGCTGAACTCCGAAAGGAGGCTAATGTGCTCAGAGAAACGGTGGAGGCCCTCGATCCTGAGGAGGCAGTCATGAACATCAATGACAAGCTACATGAAATGTGTAGCAAGCACCGTAAGAGGAAGGGCTGTCTAAAAAGGAATGCCTATTGGTGGTCCCCAAGCTTGGCGACTCATCGCAAAAAGGTCAGAGCTCTCAGGCGGAGGGCTCAAAAGATCAGTGATCCCCAAGAAAGGGCCCAGAACATGGAGATCTTCAAAAGGGAAAGAGCTAACTATAGGCGAGCCAAACTGGCCGCCAAAAGGAAGTCGTTCCGAGATTTTCTCGAAGGGGTGACGTCCAAAGACATATTTGGCAATGTGACATTTACAGTTCCCAAGAGTGGCAGAGCGGATTGCGCCAAGGAACTCAAAAAGTCGGATGGAGACTTAACGCATGACGAGTGTGAAGTGGAGTTAATACTGGCTCAACACCACTTCAAGAACATTGATAATGTTCATTATCCCAGAGCCGCTATCCAAGAGGCTCATGATCTCATCACGATCGATGAGATAGACTTGACTCTGGACAACATGGCTAAGGGGAAGGCTCCGGGATTCGATGGGCTCACGCTCTCGATTGTGGAGGAATTGCACCAAGTGGATGCCTGGCTACTGGGCAACCTGTATAATAAGTGCCTGAAAATGATGAAGTTCCCTAACATCTGGAAAAGAGCGAAGGTGGTGTATTTCCCCAAAGAGGGAAAAGATCCAACTATGCCGAACGCATATCGTCCTATCTGCCTCCTCCCAGTAATGGGGAAGGTGCTGGACAAGTTGATCACAAACAGACTCGTGGAGTTCCTAGAGTTGAACGGGGTACTCTCGAAAGAGCAGTATGGCTTCCGAAGAAATAGGAGCACTAACGATGCCCTAAAAAGGGTACT
Organism: Dolomedes plantarius; assembly: GCA_907164885.2. Classification (NCBI taxonomy): domain Eukaryota; kingdom Metazoa; phylum Arthropoda; class Arachnida; order Araneae; family Dolomedidae; genus Dolomedes; species Dolomedes plantarius. Next base: position 72,164,009 of record OU015491.1, read on the forward strand.
TGGGATCATTGGCGAAAACAAGCGGAACAAGCTGTTTACTTGTATGATCACGCTCGACATACAAAACGCCTTTAACTCTATCAACCCGATACGTGTGATAGAGGCCATAATGAGCTTAAATATGGAAATGAATCTCAAGTATCTAATTGTGGATTATCTCCGAGACCGCAGCATAAAGCTGGGTCAAGGGGAATGGAAGTACAACGTGGGAGTGCCCCAAGGTTCCTCCTTGGGACCCATTCTCTGGCTTTTAGTGATCAACGACCTCCTAAAGGCGGAAGAGGACAATGAGGATTTCCACATTCAAGCATTCGCTGATGACCTGGTCATCCTCATCAGTAGTAAGGCCGTGTACAGGTTCACAGATCTGGCTAGCAGAGCGCTGGCTAAGTGCGAAAGTTGGGCAAACCACAATGAACTAAAGTTCAATATTGGCAAGTGCAACTTCACGATTGTGGGGCCGAGCACAAGAAATCTAAGGAGACCAACCCTAAAGCTGTGTGGCCAAAGCATCAAGTATGAGAAGGAGGTGAAGTATTTGGGGGTTATCATTGATAACCAGCTCAACTTCAACGCCCACCTTGAGAACGCCAAGGAAAGGGCTCTGGCTGTCATGCACAAGCTCCTGAGATACTCCAGGAAGACTTGGGGCATTAAACCACTCGTTGCAAAGGAGATCTACCAGCTAGTCGTTGAAAAGATCTTGCTTTACGGAGTGCCGTCGTGGTACAACACCACAAGGAGACTCAATGACAAGCTTTTGCAGATCCAAAGACCGTTTCTGCTGCTCTTGACAAAGTGTTACAAAACAGTAGCTACGGACACACTCGCCGTCCTGGCGGGGTGTTTGCCTCTGGACATCAGAGCCAAAATGGAGAGGACAATTCACCTGATCCATAATGAGAATGGAGCGTACGACCTTAACGGTCTTAAGCTCGATGGGGAAAGCTGCGAAGTGAGAAACTTCGATATCCATTCCATCAAGGATATCAGCAGCATTGACTGGTCGACCAATCTGGAGCCAGGGTGTAGTACGCAGTACTACACAGACGGCTCTAAGATGGAAGGCAGAGTCGGATCAGGAGTTGTCAAGTATGACAACAATGTAAGGCTCTATGATCTAAAGGAGAGGAACTCAGATCACAGCTCCTCTTATCAGGCTGAGTTAAGAGCGATAGAGATGGTGATTGAGGATGCAATAAGGTCGCGAACCGATGAGTTCGACGTCTTCACGGATTCCATGAGCGCACTACAGGCGCTCAGAGCAAAGAGCTTTAAATGTCGGCTGGTGGAAAACCTAAAAAGGAGTATCACTATAAACGGCTTATATATTACCTGGCACTGGGTGAAAGCCCATGCCGGTAACAGTAACAACGAAGAGGTGGATGAGATCGCCAAAAGTGCGACTCAGCTTCCCACCATCAATAACGACTATAAGCTGACTAAGAACCAGCTTAAAGGCATTCTTATGAAAGATGCCTTAAAATCATGGCAAGAAAGGTGGAATGAGTCCACCAAAGGCAGGCGGACGCAGGAGATATTCCAAAAAGTCAGTTTGGATAGAGTCCAATGTGACTTCCTGAGGAACCAGGTGATCACTGGGCACGGCAGCTTTGGCCAGTATCAGGCCAAATTCTTCGGGAAGTCGAACAGCTGCAGTTGTGGCGAGATCCAGACAGTCGAGCACTGTCTATTCGATTGCAGAAACTTTGCTGACTTGCGTGCCGACCTGCCAGGGAATGCAAGTCAATGGACTAAGTACAAACTATATAACGATTACTACTTTGGCAAAGTAGTAAACAAAATCGTTAAAAGGCTTATGGACGAACACGTCCAATTGCCATAGAAACTATTTTCGATGTATTTTATGTTTGCTGTATGTATCTTTTAATAAAGTCTGTGTTGTGATGTGAAGTAGCGAAAAAGTCGTTCTGCAGGCGGTTGGCCAGTTGGAGCGACTCGGTAAAGTTGCATATGTGCTGAGTGTCGGAGCTTGGGATGTGCTCCCTCGCGGCGGCCAGTCTTCATAAACTCTGAGTTGGATGCCTTCAAGGTGGGACGACGCTAAGCTTACGCTTACTCAAATGAAGAACAAATGCATATTAATATTTAAATAGAAAGTTTTAGTCACGTGATATTTGACAAAATCATATGTAGAAGGTAAGACAGATATTTTCTTATTGTTATTATATGGAAAGTAAATATATACCCAAAATCTACAATTAGTCGATTTTGAGAATAGTTTGTCAAAATTTGCTTATTTATTTTTTCTATTCTTTTGTTAACATTTTCCTGATTAAAAAAAATTTTTTTGCTAATACCAAGAAATTTTCATTGTGGGTCGGAGGATTTTTATTTAAAGAAAGTAGGTTACGGTGGAAAAAAGTTTGCGCATCACTGAACTATGTAATAAGAAAAGTTATCACCTTAATTACGATTCCATTTGTTTGTAAATTGTGATGCAATTAAATACAGCTGATAAGGTAATTTTACAAAGGAACTGAATAAGTCTTATGGTAACGAACGGAGGTGAGGCAAATTCGAAATAAAATGTTATTGTAAACGCACCTGCGAAAAATGCTCCATGCGTCGTGCCACCTTAATGTTCGTTTTCCTGCTTTAAAGGTTCGGAGAAGGGGAAACAAATTTTACAGTCAACTAATTGAGAAAAGGGAATAAAAGATCAGAGAAGAATAAAATAGTTGCACTAAAAATGACGCGGTGCAAACAAATTTAAGCATTCTTCCAAATCTGAAATAATTAAATTTATTTGAGATTCTAAATAGTTTATTCATTTCAATAAAAGTTTTGTCGATGAAAAATTCTCTCCCCTTATGATAGAAAAGTTGCTATAGGTAAGGGTGCTAACCATGAATGTAAGCATTAAAACTTTAGTGTTCATAATCACAAGTACTGATGACAATTTTAATTGAAATAAAAAATGACAACATTCATAAACGCTAGCTTAGTGGCATCAATGGGGAAATAATTTAATATTTCAGTTCTTATTTTATTATGTCAATGTTCCAAAACGATACCAGTTTCTACATTTAACACATAAACAACGCTCGGTTGTTTAGGTGCTTTAAAAGCAGATTATTAAAATTGGTCTATTATTGGATAAACAGGTGTTTAAAAAATTTATACACACTTTTAATCGAATTTTATATGTATATGTATATATATATGTATATCTATATCTATATATCTATCTCTCTGTGTGTGTGTGTATGTATATATATATATATATCTATATATATATATATATATATATATATATATATGTATATATATGAAATACGTTTATATGTATATATATGTATATATATATATGTGTGTGAGTGTGTGGGTGTGTGTACGTGTGTACGTGTGTATGTATATGAGTCCCAGAAATGAATGAATATACCTTATATTTTTAGAACTCCTTCCCAATTGCAACATTTATACTTCTCGCAATTTATATCGTAAAAGCTAAATTTTTCTTTTTTGTTTCTTGCTTAAATTTTTACGTCAAATAAATCAATTTTGATGCACGTTAGTTTTGCCTATATTAAAACGTAGCAGGTACATTAAATTAGATTTTTCTACTGACTATCCCAAACAATGAACAATCCAAAATAATATTACTTTAAAACGTTTTCCCCCAAATCCAACACTTTCAGCGCGAGCAGGAAACATTTTACGCATACCAGTCATTCGGGCTTTATAAAACTGATGGAGTATTTAGTGCAACCTTCCATCAACGTGGAGCATTCAGTCCCTTAAAAACCTTTTCTAAAACAATACGTTTCCACTTGTTAAAACGCATTTAGAATTTCGCAAATTCACAAAAGGAAGAAGAAAAGCCCCTTTATTCTGCTCTAAAAAAAAGGGCACGCAAACTTTCTCGACGTATGCGAAATCGCTTATAGTCAGCTTAGTATTCAGCGCGCTATCTTCGCTTTCTGCTGCTATACAAATTTATTGCTCTATCTTTATTTTCTCCAGTCTCCCTGAACAATGCTCCGCTTCTAAATAACAGAATCCGGGGTCTTTTCAGGATTTTTGTAAAGCGTTGTTAAAATGCTCCGAAAATATTTAAGGAAGGTTTTTGAATAAACTCTGCTTTAAAGTGTGGGGTTGCTGGGGCACTTGGCGATGTCTCAGAAGTTCGCCAAGGGATTAATATTTATGTCCGGTATATGCAAGTTCGATTTTTGTTTGAGAAGTACCAATATATATCTTGTTTCTCCGCCTATATGACCTTCCAATGTCAAGAATGAGATCAAAGATCTTTTTTTTTTTTTTCGTTTGAAGCATGCATGCTTTGTAGTGCTATTTCTTTGAATTTCTTTTTACCATCACAGACATCGCGTTTTTCAATAGAGAAAGAGAATTTTTATTTATATCCAACTAGCTCAATAAACGCCCTTCACTACGGAATACATTAGCTCCATCAATTATGTACTTTAGTTAATTTTATTTAAAGTAACTTTAGCAGTAAAGTGTTGTCATTCGCCAAAGGAGTTCACTCTCTAATTTAACTACCGTGATCCGACATTAAATAAGAGGTTTAGATTTTTTTTTTTTTTTTTTTGGGGGGGGGGAGTTATTATTCTTACCAATTTTATCAATTGCTTGACTTTAGATCATATACCGGGTGTCCCAAAAATGACCGACGATTTGAAAAATCAATTAAAGAAAAACGGAAGGTGACAGAAATGTACGGTTTGCTGCATTATGCTTACGCAAAAAGGGAATTTATTCTCACCAATTTTCAAATTTAGTTACAAAGTTCTTCAACAGATGGCGCTGCTGACTGGGAAAAACTATAAAATAATGTTTTCAAAGGAAGAACCATGCGCAAAGTGGCATGGATTGGCCTCCCTATTCGCCAGATTTGACACCTTGCGATTTTTTTCTTTGGGGGTACTTGAAAGACCAGGTGTATCGTCACAATCCACAAACTGTAGATGAACTGAAACAATACATCTCTGCTGCTTGTCAGAACATTCAAACTGAAATGTTTGCACGGGCGTCTACGAATTTTCTCCTCAGACTGCGCCACGTTGTTGCTGCAAACGGTGGTTATTATGAAAACATTGTTTTATAGTTTTTCACAGTCAGCAGCGCCATCTGTTGACGAACTTTGTAACTAATTTTGAAAATTCGTGAGAAAAAATTCTCTGGTTACCTAAGCAGAATGCAGCAAACCGTACCTTTCTATCACCTTCCGTTTTTCTTTAATTGATTTTTCAAATCGTCGGTCATTTTTGGGACACCCGGTATATGATCTAAAGTCAAGCAATTGATAAAATTGGTAAGAATAAATTGGTGACAATGAAATAATTGACAAGAGTCGTGTGTTCCTCCTATGGAACTCTTTTGGAAAACTGCAAAGTTTTGCGAGAAAAACTCTTTAAACAACTTTTTCATGAAAATTTTTAAAATGAAAGTGGTAACATGTGTTTTCATGATCTCGAGTTTTCCGTGTTAACATTTTTACAGCCGTAGTGTACTATTAGTTACGGAAAGCTGTAGTTATAGTTAGATTATTTTACGCATGCCGATAAGTAAAAATTGAGCGAAAAAAAGACTTTAACAGGACTTTTTTCGCTATCTAAAAAATAACAAAAGAAAAATACACTGAAGTGCCACTGAATTAGGGATACCTACCTAGTAACGAGTTGGGCCTCCTCTGGCCTTGATAATGGCTGCCACACGACGAGGCATAGATTCAACAAGTTTCTGGAAACGTTCCACGGGAATGGCTTGCCAAATATTGGCTAAAGCTGTCCATAATTCAGTAAGGTTCTTTGGTGCTGTGTGATGGCCTTACACGCCTTGTTCCAAAACGTCCCAAAGATGCTCAATAGGATTTAAGTCTGGGCTTCTAGGTGGCCAATTCATGACAGAGAAGTCAGAGGAATGCTCATCCAACCAGCTAGTAACCAACCGGGACTTGTGAGAGGTACAGTTGTCTTGCTGGAAAACTCCATTACCGTGCGGATAACAGAACAGCATAAACGGATGGAGGTGATCACCCAGCAACTCTACGTACCGAATTGCATTGAGGGAGGTTGGTACACGCACCAAAGATCCCAAACTGTGCCACGAAAAAACACCCCAGACCATGATTGAGCCCCAGACCATGACAGCGCTACACAATTTGCATAGGCTTTGCTATCCCTAATTCAGTGGCACTTCAGTATATTTTCAGTATAGCATTAGTTTGGAATCTCTTGGTAACAACAGTTATTTAGAGCTTTATTTCTTAGTGAGGCAATACATTCCAAATGTTCTAGAAGCTACACATTCGCTTCTTTCTTACAAGTATACTGCTGTTATCATTTAAATCTAAAAAATGTCTCTCTATGAGGTCAGAGAGGGTGGGAGAGGATACAATCTCCCCAGATGGAGCCCCTGGGGGTGTTCGCTCAAAACTGAGATGGCAGCTAGCTAAGATGGACTCCTACCCTTGTGGTGCTATATAAACCAGAGCCGCACACTTTAGGCTCGGTGCACACGAGCGATCCGGTGTCGTTGCGGCACCGCAGTTGCGATCAAGCAGTACATAGAGTTGAACTAACCGACTCACACGGACGACGCCGTCGTCCGTGTGAGTCGTACGGACTGAAATATTAGTATTCATGTTTAACAATAAGCTTGTTTATAATATTATCTGTAACTCATTATACCTTATTTTGATTTCAAGCACTAATTTTTTTTCTTCTAAAAAAACTTAGTACCCACCAAAAAAAACGTTAATTTTATAACAGGATTGCACCTTATTCAATTCCATTCCCCCTTTTTTTTAATTAATATCCCCGTTAAATAAATGCAATAATTTTTCATATAATTTATTTCAGTGATATAGCTTTGAAACTTAGGTACTAAATTCGATAAGAACGTCTTACAAGGAGCTATACTGTCGTGAAAGGTACATACTGAAAAAGAAATATACACACACACACACACACACACAAACACACACACACACCCACACAACACACACACACACACACACACACACACACACACATATATATATATATATATATATATATATGAGAGTCGTTTGCTTAGTCCATGCGTAAGTCAAGAGATAACACCGCTGCACTGAAACTGTCGAAGTTCTCACATTTAGCATGCTTCCAAGGCATTCATGCCAAATTGCAAACAGATACCACGCATAGTCTGTGATTGACAGTCGTTTAATGGTTAAATCTTGCCAATGGAGAAAACCGAGTTCCTGCGTGTTGGTAAAAGATTATGTTTGTTGTTGTTGTTGTTGTCGTGTCTAGGAATAATGCAGAATAAAAAAATCCTAAGTTGAACCAAAAGCGTAGATAATAGCAGCTGCCAGATCAGGTGACTGTGGTCTTGTTGTGGAGTTGTTGTGGCTACAAACCAAGTTTGAAAATGGCAACCACAATAGCTCGACAGTCAGATATGTTCTGGAGAAAGTTGGGTTTCTGGACAATTACTATAGATGATAAAGGATCTTGTGCTGCTAGGGTGGATTTCTATAACCAAAAAAAAAATTAGTTCTTAGTCTAGCTATTGTAGAAGCAATTGTTCTGGAACAGTTAAAGTCCGAAATGAATGGTTTCTTTAGGGGCTGGTTGAATAGTCTACATTTGACCAATGCCTTAACATCTGATAGTATGATGGAGGAACAGGCCTGGGCCAAGTTCCACCCTTCCTTGATCAGCGAATTCATTTTCTTCAATATTGACATGTGCGGGAATCCATTGAAGGGTATAGGACTTTCCCTTACAATAAAATAGATCGTTGACAAAGATCACTTGTGTTGTGGGTTAAGGAGGTTTCTTATAGCCTCCAAGGCTGATCTTGAGTTAGAAAAGATAACGATCCCTTCTGTTGAGCAAACGGCAGGATTGGACAAATAAAGAAAAGGTGGTTCCTTAATTGCAATTAATTCACTGGTGAAATTTGATGCAATTGAGCCAGTGTGAATTTTGTGCAAAGTTTTTTTACCAATAAAGAGAACACCAGCACCACCATGGTTAAGGTATCTAGCGGAAGAGCAATCCGTGTAAACAACCGTTCTGTTTCCCTATGAGATTTCTTTAATTGTCTGAAAGCTCTTCAGTCTCACGATCTGATGGTCTTCTTTCTTTGAGCAGGGATAAACTTTACTTTTAAGAGGCAGAAACTAAATCAAGGCTTGGTAAATATTATGGCGAGTTTGCACCTTCGTTTAGAGGGATTTACAGGTGGTTTGCTTATTTTCGTTTCGGCCGAATGAGCACAAGTGACCTTGAAGGTTCTGGTTTACCCTGGGGAAGTCACTGCTCTAGAAATTATTGAAAAAATGAATTTATGGTGAAGGAAGATTGAACATGCTTGCCATTTTTGAGGTGGTTTATATCTCATGAGAGCGCGTGGATAGTATTTTGCATGAAAATTTGGGTATCAGAGAACTGTCAGCAAGGTGAGTTCCCGTTAGCTAACAATCGATCAAAAACATGAGAGCGTGAACACTTCGAAGTACAATTTGGAGCTGGTTCAAAGAAACTCAGATGATCTTTTGTGTCGTTTTGTAATAGTTGAGGAAGCATGGATGCATCACTAGCAACTAGAAGCGAGAGAGCAGACAAAAATTTGGTTAAAGCAGAAGAACCTGCACCAAAGAGAGTAAAAATTATTCTATCAGTAGGAAAGTTTACGGCTGTATTATTTTTAGGCCTGGAGGGCGCCCACTGTGTAATCTTTATTGGCTACTTGGAAAGGGCAAAGCAATCCTCAAAGAGTACTGTGCTTCTTCACTGAATCATTTAAACACAGTAATGGTAAAAAGGGCCACATTTAGCGAAAAAATGGGTCTTTTCCATCTTGACAATGTTCCGGTTCATTCGTCTGCGATTGCGAAGGCAAAACTTTTAGAATTTCACTCCGAAATTGTTCTCCGCCCTCCGCATTGTCCAGGTTTGGCCACCTCGGGCTATTACTTGCTCGCAAACATGAAAATATTTCTTGCAGGGAGAAATTTACATCAAGTTTCCAATTGATTATTGAAACAAAACGTTTATTTTGGAGAGTTGAACAAGTCTTCCTTTATGGAAGTGATAAAAAAAAAGTTTTAAAATCGTTGGTCCAAATGTATCGACCTTAAGGCAAATTATGTAGAAAAATTAATAAAAACTTTTTTCTAATGTCATTTTCCTTACTTTTGCATGGACTTATGAAATGACAATATATATCTATATATATATTCCATCTTCGAATCATATTATGGATCATTTTAACGTACCCAAGTCAATGGTTTTGGGTGCATAGCTGAGAGAAGAATGCTGGTGTGCCTCAATTATCAAAACATACAGGCAAATCAATCCCATAATCTCACCTCTAAATGCTGCTCTTCGACTAACAACGTACAACGGACATCTCTAGTGGACATTAGATCAATGAGCAAAGATCCTATGGATTGATGAATCCAGATACCCGACGAATACCAGATACACCATTCGATGTCCGTGTTTCCAAGAAAATGGTATTTACCGGAGTGTACATTGCTTAATATCAAATATCGAGGAGCCACTGATCTTCTTTGAAGCTAGTTTACGTGACATGGATCTGGTTAACTGGCGTGCTCATGAAAATAGTTCATATTTTCCCTCGATTTCGTTGACAGTTATACCCGACAAATTCTGGGGCAATACTACGGAGACGAGTACTCTTGGTACCAATATGATAATGCCACAAAGCAAGATCTGATGGTTTGAAGCTATTGGCTTCTCTTGATTTTATTAGCCTGCGCAGAACCATGATCTCAAATCCTTAGAACATCTATGGGATGAATTAGAGTTCAGAATACGAAGTTTGGAACATATGCCTACTAGTAGGCAACAGTTTTCTTCTACATTACCGACAGCATGGAAGCGTATTCCTATCGCGTTTTTTTTCCAAAATATTGTCTAAAGCATGCCTCGAAGACTCAGTTCATATTATTTTATGGCGAAAAGCGAGCCAATACGATACTAGCATATCTCAACCAATGCAATGTTTTTTTTTTTTTCTCCTCTGGGTTGCCTGTGACATTTTTCAGTATTTTGCAATTGTGGGTTTCGGATAATGCATTAAAAAAAAATTTCTTTACTTTTTATCAAAACTCATATCAAAAGGTTATTATCTGAAGTTGCTAATATAACTATTGACTTATTGGGGTAATCGCACGTAAACGTAAACCTTACGTGTTTAGTCTTTCTTAGAGGAAAGGATTACTTGACTTGTTTTTCTTCTTCAATAATACATGTAATTCAGCGTGATTTATATTATTTTCTTTACAATTTGGCTGGGCACACTAGCCATTTTGAACCTCCATTGAATTCAATACTTAAAAAGTCTTTAATCATATTCAAATTTTTTTATAGATCTCCCTTAGGTAAGAATATGCAGTTATATGCAGAATTCGTTAACCCCTTAAAATATTTTTTAAGGTTCTTAGCCAAGGCCCTAGAACAAGATCCTTAAAATGATTTAGTTTTTGGAGAGTATTAGATATAGATATAGTAATTTTTTGAATACTTCCACAAAGTTAAAAATCTTAAGAGGTAGTTATTAATAGGAGATAATAGTGTATTATAGTAAGAATAATAGGAGTTCGCAACCTAAAAAAAGGAATCGACGATCTCCTATAGACAACGGCGGGAAGAAAAGGTTGATGGCATCGTAAAAAATCATTTCCGATAGGAGGCGATGTTGCAGGAGTGGGGACGATAAAGCGCCAAATCCTTGCATCCATATTTACCTTTTACTGGGCCGAGAATCCGTTAGATGTGTAGCAAGTTCCCATCTCTTGTCGAGACGACCCGCAAAACACGCCGGCACCTGCCTCGCGAGCCACTTGTGCCTATTTGGCCTGCAGCTGGCCCTTTTGTAGTAGCTCCCTTTCATCCAAATTCACTTAGGGCGAAAAAGGGTGGCCCTGCTTATTCTCTCATATTCATACACCACCATCTCTCCCCGGCCAGATGCGACCCGCCAATTGTTATGCGTCTTGTCTTTTTCGCTTCGTCTGGGGAGAAACACAAATTCACACAGCTCGGAAAATCGTTTCCTCTCTTTTCAATTCGACGTTTTTTAATCTCTGGAAATATATATTCAAGACTCGCAAATGGCAGGGATGGGAAATGTGATAATCCAGCGAGATGAGAGGTTAATTTGGACAACTGTAATAAATCATCTTATTCTTGAGGAAACTGAATGGGGAACGGGATTCTTGAGTGAGTAATTGGAAGCACTTTAAATCGATGATTCGAGGAATCCCCCCGGTAGATATTTTAGTCGCTTTCAGAGGAGAGCTCACCGCGTCTTTAGATAAAGTTTTGGAGTTAATTATTTGTTCCTGTGCACTCGCGTAAAGTGTATTTGCATATTATGAAAACGGAATGAAATGTTATTACAGGTTTGTTTTTGTTTTACACTTAAATGATGTAAATGTTACACTGTGTTTATTTTAATTTTACACAAATAAATATTTTTATGTTTCAACAAAATATACACGTTTCACCCGCTTTTTTCGGAAATCAAGCTTGCGAATGGAATATTAAGTGCAGTTTACTCATATCTTTCTCATACTCACACCGCTATTACTGTGGTTTGTCAGTGAAAATCACAGCGTAGTCTGGGGAAGGAATTGCGTGATGTTAACAGTTCATTTTTCCCATCCCCCCCCCCCCTTTAACTATTGATCCTTACGTTAATTTTTTCTAGGCTTCTATTATTTACAATTTCAGGCACATGAAACCACAAACAGCCAATAAATTACGAGCAACACTCGAAGGTTAAAACGTGAGAGAAACTGTACTACAGTTTAAAAAGAGTTCAAGATATTCCAGTAGTAGCGTGTTGGACTTGGGAGTAAGGGTGGGGGTGGGAGGGCTGGTCAGTTCGAATCTCGACCAACGCCATAGAATACCTACGTGTCTAGGCCATATATGGGCACGTCAAATCAGTAGACTTTAAAGTACATCTATGAGGTCAGAAAAAGTGGAAGAAGGTATGGTCCCACCAGATGTCGCCCTTGAGACTGCTTGGTCAAAATTGAGGTGGCACCAGGGGGTGGTGTTGGTTCACCTATACGGTGCACTCGTTGAAAGCGACCAACGATTTTTGCTATTAAAGTGCGAGTGTCTTCGTTTACAATTGACCTTCACTAGCACACAAAATTTCAGTTTAAAAAATAAAGTCATATTTCAGACATTGTATGGGGGTCAGTTTGTTTCTCAGTTAAATGGTTATCGCCTCACATCTTGAAATGGGGGGGAAGGATAGATGTTTCGACATCAACTTTAATAGATCCATCAAGGATTTACTTAATTATCACGAAAGACTTCAGGAAGACTTCACGAAAAGTTGTTCTTGTCCTTTAAGTAAATTTTGCCATCAGCAAAATATATCTGTCACCTTACATATTTGTCACCTCGAGGCAAACACCAATTTTGCTAGAGCGTTTGTATGAATAATGTACTTGTTGATCCCTCGAACCTAGAAAATAAAAGCCTAGGCTTTCGAATCAGTTAGATTTGCTTAGAAGTACTGCGACTAAAAGTGTTGACAAATGAAAATAAGACTTACAGTAAGACAAAGTAAAATGTAAATGAAAAATTTGACAAATGTAAGTAAGACTTTCCAGTAACCTTACTGAAAATTTTGATTCAGTTACTTATCTCTCAACTGAAAAATTTTATTCGTATAGATGAATTTTACAGAATTGACACACTGACCGAAAATAAAAATACATTTATGTTTAAATGTAGCTTACTCTAACCTCATCTGCTACATCTATACACTTTTGTGACCTCAGAAGAACTTTCAAATTCATACCGAGATCTTTAGGCACTGAAAAACTAAATATATTATATATTACTCATTAAATTAGTTGAGAGAACTCGTACAGTATTTATTTTTGTTATATCGCTATGTAATTTTTCAATTCTCTAATAACAACAGCTGCAAGCGCAATATTCGCTACGACTTAAAAGCTTTGTGGTACCTCACTAGGGGAATTTATTTAAACCTGAAATATTTCGGAAATGTGTCAAAAGAAAACCAATAGAAGAAATTGGATTTTAAAATGCTTAAAGCACAATGCAAATATGAATAAATTACACGAAAAAGGGTCGATCCGGACTGTATGTCAGATGTCAGAAATGAGCTGCTTTTTGACCCAGTTTTATTGCCGAAAATGTTACAAAACTATGACTAACAATAATTAATCTTTAATCAGACTTCTGAATTGAGATGTGAATTTATTGAAATAGTTGCTAGATTTAATTTCTGTTTTGAAATATTGTACTCTCATAACTTTTGAAAATGCCGTCTTCCGGTTGTCTAATCACTTGTATTTTTGGTGAATGTTGATTCATCAGGAACCCTTGAAAGAATCTTCTCCAGAAATGCTTCTCGAATTACTTACGAATATTGGGCTTAGTAAATACTTGATTAAAGCAATGCTCAATGTTCATAAGAAACAACCTCGTAGGGAGAGCCAATAAATGAAAAAATATGATTCTAAATATTACCAACCTGTCATGGCCCTCATTGTGGGCTCTCGAACAGGACTATCTTCGAGCTCGTATATCCTTAGAGGGTTAGATTTACTGAAATATGTCAAATTAACTGAAATTTTTTTAAGTAATTCCATCAACAAAGTTCTGTTGTCTTCAGCGTATTCAACTGTACATACGATATTTTCCTTCTTTGTACTGACTGAATTTTACTACACAATTCTCTTCATATCTTGTAGCAATACCATGATTTTATCATTGAGATAACAACCGCCCACATAGTATACTGGTTATCGTTCTGGGCTTGGGTTCAAATCCCGAATAAGGTTTGGTCGTTTCTGTGTCGTCTCCCTCATAGGGAGCAATGCTGGCTCGCCTAAATGATGCTCCCATAATAAAGTAGCCAGCAAAACTTCGCGGATCTTCATGGGTCAATCTCAGAAGAAGAAGTACCTACCGTCAGAAGACAAGTGCCTGCTCATTGAATAATACTAATAAAAAGTTTTTAAGCTTTAAGATAACATGTTTTCTGAAGAAGCCATGGGGGTAGAAAATTAGTAGGATCTACATTTTGTCATTGACCATTCTTTGTAACAGAAACATACAGCTAAGACAGATAAACCTCTGAGCGCGTGTGCGTGCCCATGCATTTATGAACAGTCTATAAGCAGTACTTCTGCCATGATGAGAGAAGTGGCACATGCTTGTGCGTACTGCGTTCGGGCAAGGCTCGACGACAGCAGCGGGGGCACGGCTCGTTTATATTTATGTGTTTTCCTTGTTTATTTTATTAGTCATCCCCATGATTTTTTCCTCAAGTTTAATGACTTGCATTTTTTCCCGGAGGACAAGGCGATAGTTCAAAGGAGTTTTGAGCACGCCACTTCTCGGGGGAACAACGCAGGGGCGGGCCACGACTCGTGTCAATGAACACTTTGTTAGTATGCGGGAGATGGGTCCGTGGTTTACGCTGTCGCCTCCAAAATTGACCACTTACTATTTTAGGCTGAGTTAGTTCCTAGATAGTTCAAACATCGATAACGATTAGTTTAACATTGTTTGCTCGTTTTTCTTTTATGTCTCTCATTTTCGCTCTACTTCCACTAATTGTGTATCGTTGGGTCTTTCTTTTTGCTGGCCTCTTGAGCATCCATTTTCGGCTTTGTTTCTAAATTCTGCTATTCCAAATTCTTACTGGGTAAAATTAATTGGCCCCTTTTGCCGTCATAAATGGCTTTTCAGCCTGCCAATCTGAGCGGTTAACGTTTCTGCCCTGCTGTCTCTGTGGCCCTGGCGTGCGGGAGCCGGGGGCTTGTCTTGGTGCGTCAGCCATCTTGTGTGATCTATTCCCACCGATGGGAATGCATACCTGGAAGGGCTCTATGAAGACACGACAAGTCCCATTTCGTGTTTTGGCTATAAGCAGCACTTTTAGGTTTTTCAATTGTCTCATTAACTCCTAAACGGATTGCGACAGCCAGGTTAAAGGGTTTCAGAGTGAGTGAGATGAAACTTCCGTTCAATGCCTTCTGACCAAAATATAGTTTCTCTCCGGCGTCCCACTCTAGTCACGATATTCAGGCTGGAACAAACGACTTAAAAAACACAATATAAACAAAGGGATGGCTACATGTTTCTACCTAATTAATAGTTCATCGTCAGACCGAGGAGCATTAGGCGGGATTGTCACTATGAACAGTTCACAAATGCGAGGACCAGACATTTTTTTTGCTATTGTAGCGCTGAGGGTTTGCTGTTTATTCAAATTAGTAACGCCGCTCATTCGAATTCACGTCTTCAAATTAGTGATGACGTCCCTTGACAAATCCGACGTCCCGTACTCAACTGTAATATAAACTAACAGCCGCAGTCCACAGCAGCTCAGCTACTTCCCCGTTTTTTGCACGCCGTGCTCGTGCCGGCAGTTTGCTTGGCTGCATGTGTAGACACTTCAGATAAGTTTTATTATATTTTAATTTCTTTTTTAACGAGTAGTTAGAATGTAACTTTTGTTTTTATTTTTAATCTTGTAAAATAAACAAGGTGGAGTCAAGTGAGTCTGTTTTCTCAAATACTAGCATACTTAGAACTGCAGGACCACTACAGAACGGCGGACTACAGAATGGTGACCTCGAAACTACTGAGCGAATCTTCTACTCGTTAAAGAGCATTATAGTTGTGTTACTGAAGTGAGTGCTTCTTTTCTAGTCTATGTTTTTCGTGTCGGAATTTGTGCACGTGCTATTTTCATGGGTATTTAAAATTTTATACATTTTAAATTCATCTAGCCTTTTGTAGATTTAAAATTTTTACTAACATGATGTATTAGTAATTTTATATACTTTAAAATCAATTTAATTTGTTTTACCTCATATACAAATTATGGAAAACACGGCTGGAACCGAAATAGCCCGGGTTGCATTTCGTGCATCCCCCCTCTGGAAATCTGACATAAACTTATGGTTCATTCAAGTTGAATCTAGTTTTGGAGTGGCGGGTATTAAGGATGAATGCACTAAATTTCATTGCATTGTGACTGCTCTTGACATAGAAAACCTATCATATTTTAGGGATATTGCTGAAAAGCCCCCCACTGAAGACTCATACAGAATGCTTAAGGAGCGCATTATAAAACATTTTTCAATATCCGAGAGTTCGCGATTAAGAACTTTGTTACAAGAATTGCATTTGGGTGATAAAAAACCCACTCAGCTCTTGCATGAAATGAGGTCTTTTGCTGGTAATCAAATATCTGATGACATTTTGAAAACTCTTTTTATTCAACGGCTACCCGTTCATGTACAACAAATATTGTCAATTAGTAAAAATAAGCTAGACGATTTAGCACAAATTGCTGATAAAATAAATGGAGTTTCATGTTTTTCTACACCTGGAGTTTAACATTCTGTTTCTTCAGTAGATTTAAAGGAATTGCAGAATCAAATTTCTAATCTTTCCGAAAAAGTCGAAAAACTAATTTTTCAGTAAAAACGAATGAAGGAAGGTCATTTACGAAGGCGATCTAGATCGCAATCAAATTCTTCAGGTGATCTTAATAAAGCTTTGGAAAAACAGTATTACTGGTATCATTTTAAATTCGGCAAAAAAGCAAAAAAGTGTGTGGGAAAATGTCTGTACTCTGAAAACTGAATTCCGCTTCTATTTCGGCGACGGCAGATAGTGGATTAAAGTTTGGTCGTCTCGTATTTGATCAGAAATCGGGTTTCAGATTTTTGGTCGCTACCGGCGCATCAGTATCAGTTTTCCCTCGAAATCCACATGTTCACAAACATCCAACTACTGACGTGACAATTTTTGCAGCAAACGGAACTAAAATAAACACATACGGTTTCCGTAGATTAAAACTGAGCTTAGGTTTGAAAAGAGAGTTTTTATGGAATTTTGTAATTGCTGATGTTGTGCAACCTATATTAGGTGTGGATTTTTTAGAATTTTTTGGTTTACTGGTAGACATTAAAAATCGCAAGTTGATTGATAGCACTTCAAACATTTCAACTAATGGTACCCAAGTATCCGGGAAATCGTTAGGTTTAACTACGATTTGCGGTAATACACCATACAACAAAATGTTGTCTAAATATCTTAAAATTACGAACCAGTCGTTTCTAAAATACACTA
The DNA here is from genome assembly GCA_907164885.2 of Dolomedes plantarius. Classification (NCBI taxonomy): domain Eukaryota; kingdom Metazoa; phylum Arthropoda; class Arachnida; order Araneae; family Dolomedidae; genus Dolomedes; species Dolomedes plantarius. The sequence continues at coordinate 72,181,162 of OU015491.1, forward strand.
AGAGACATGAGGTTACACACTCTATTATTACAAAAAGGTCCACCGGTGTTTGCAAAATCTCGGCGGTTAGCCCCGGATAAATTAAAAATAGCTAAAAAGGAATTTGAATCTCTTATAGAACAAGGTATAATTTCACCTTCAAAATGCCCATTCTCTAGTCCTATCCATTTGGTTAAAAAGAAAAATGGCGAATGGAGTGTATGTGGGGATTATCGCAAGTTGAATTCAGTTACTATCCCTGATCGCTACCCCATACCGCACATACAGGATTTTTCATACGGTTTATCTGGTAAATCTATATTTTCCAAATTGGATTTAGTAAAAGCTTACCATCAAATTCCATTAGACCCAGATTCAAAACCCAAAAGCGCAGTAATTACACCCTTTGGTCTTTATGAGTACAATTTTGTGTTTCGGTTTGTCAAACGCAGCTCAAACCTCTCAAAGGTTCATAGACCAAGTTTTGCGCGGCTTGAATTTTTGTTATGCTTATCTGGATAATGTATTGATTGCATCTCAAAACGAAAACGAACACATTAAGCATTTGGAACAGGTTTTTCAACGCTTAAATTCATATGGCGTAGATTTAAACGTCGATAAATGTTTGTTTGGCCTGAAGGAATTAGAATTCTTAGGTTTCTTGGTTAACGCTCAGGGTATATCCCGTTTACCTGATAAAGTTAACTCCGTCAAAACTTACCCTTTACCCAAGACTGTTGAGGAATTACGTCGTTTTTTAGCAATATTAAATTTCTACCACAGATTTTTTAATAATGCTGCTACTATTCAGACCCCTCTTCACGATCTTTGTAAAGGCAGGAAGAAAAAGGATAAAACTCCAATTACTTGGACAGATGCAGATATTGCAGCTTTTAATGTGTGTAAGGATTCCATTGTAAATGCAAGTACATTAGCACATCCTGCACTTAATGCGGATTTTACATTAATGGTCGACGCTTCAGATGTTAGTATTGGAGCAGTTTTGCAGCAGACTCATGAGGAGGTTGTACAGCCTTTGGCATTTTCTTCGCGTAAACTTACACCTAGTGAACGCAAATACAGTACATATGATCGAGAGTTGCTTGCAATATATAGTTCTATCAAACATTTTAAACATATGTTACAAGGACGTCAATTTTGTGTATACACCGATCACAAACCATTAACATTCGCATTCTGTAAAGAAAATGAAAACAATTCTCCCAGACAACAAAGACATCTTGAATACATTTCCCAATTCACAACAGATATACGTTTTATTTCGGGTAATCAAAACTCGGTAGCGGATGTATTATCAAGAATATCTGAAATTCAGTTATCTAACATTGATTATGAGGGAATGGCACGTGCACAGTCTTCTGATGACGAATTGCAGCAGGCTAAACGATCTGAAGTACTTAAGCTTAAGCCTTTCGTGTTCACGCCTGGTGGTTTAGAATTGTGGTGTGACACATCTACTAGTACCGTACGTCCTTATGTACCCCGAGAATTTCAAATAAAGGTTTTCGAAGCTATTCACAACTTGTCGCATCCGGGAGTTCAGGCAACTGTTAATTTAGTACGGCCGCAATTTATCTGGCATTCTCTAAAGAAGGACGTCTCAGAATGGACGAAATCGTTGTAATAGCGTGGGAATAACGTTTACGAAAATGTGCCAGAAGTGAAACTGGTGAAGAAAGGGTTTTGTCCCCAAACGATGTGTGGAGGACGAAAAGACAATTTTCAGGCGAGTTCTCGCTTGGCGCGAACAGGTTTGACAGCGCTTGAGGCATATCGACGGGCTGTGGAAAAATGTTTCCCCCCGGAAGGTTTGACGTCACCAGGAACAAGTTCTGCGATGGGAGCAAGGTTTATATAAGAGACTGCGTGCCCTCGACGGGGGCTGTTACACCATTGAAACTCTTAACCTTTTCGACTCTGACCACCTCCCTGTGTTAATAAATTTCGATAGGCAGGTCGATATTCAAAATCCCAATCCCCCCACCCGCACTAACTGGGAGCAGTTCCAACAAATTCTCCAGTACTCCACCCTCTATTACCCCATCATTCGTAGCCCTGATGACATAGAGCATGCTACCAACTGCTTAACGACTGCCATCGAACACGCCAAGGCTAAATCCACCCATGCTTTGAAAAAGCCACGTTATCATAATCTCCCCCCCAACATAGTTAAATTAATTAAAGAGCGTAACGTGGCTCGTAAATTATATCAATTCACCCGTCTCCCCCAGCATAGGAGTAATTATCATCTCCTTCGAGCGCGCGTTCGTCGCGATATTAGAATTTTCCGAAACTCCACGTGGGCTGAATTCATACAAGGGCTTGATCCTGATGACAACTCCGTCTGGCAGTTTGTCAGACGTCTCCGCAAACAGCATACACAATTTCCGCCCATTCAAGGCCGACACGGAGTTGCCATGAATGACTTGGACAAAGCTAACGCCATTGCAGACTCTTACAGAGAGCAATTCTCTCCTAACAACGACCTGGTCGATGAGGAAAATGATAGACTTGTCCTCACGACCGTTCAAAATTTTCTTTCCACCCCCCCTCCGTTTCTACTTCCCCTGTTACCTTCTACGAAATCATTGATATTATTCAAAAACTTAATAATAAGAAAGCGCCTGGCATAGATAACATCAATAACTTAATCCTCAAAAATCTTCCAACTAATATAATCCTTTACTTTACTGTAATTGTCAACTCCATATTTAAATTTAACTATTTCCCCACATGTTGGAAGACTTCAATTATCTGCCCTATCCCCAAGCCAGGGGGGGATCGTAACCTTCCCCAGAGTTATCGTCCAATCAGCTTGCTGTGCTCCCTTAGTAAGGTGGCGGAGCGCGTTATTCTTCACAGAATCAATGAGCACCTCGACCAGCATGACATAATTATACCAGAGCAGTTTGGCTTTAGGTCTGAGCACAACACGACGCAGCAGCTACTAAGGGTAGTGGAATTTGCCCGCGATGGGTTACAGGGTAAACAACCTACCGCTGCTCTGTTTCTAGACATTAAGTGCGCGTTCGACAAGGTCTGGCACCCGGGACTTATTTTTAAACTTATCCAAATTAACTTGCCAGCCTGTCTCATCCATTTGATCCACAACTACCTACGTAATCGAAATTTTGCCGTCCGCATTAACAATAACCTGTCCCGGTATAGGTACATCACGTCGGGAATTTTACAAGGATCGATCTTAGGACCGACCTTGTTTAATTTGTACGCCAACGATGTACCACGTGGAATTAATACTCTTCTCGCTATGTATGCGGACGACACTGCTATCCTATCTTCTTCCAATAACGACCACTACCTGACTTTCCAAATTCAGCGTCACATCGACACTCTTGAGTCTTGGTTTTTACGCTGGAAAATTAAAATCAACCCCTCAAAGTGTCACGCGATCTATTTCAGTAATCGCTATAGCAATCCTCCGCGACTCTATATCCAACAATCCCCACTTGAATGGGAGAACACAGTAAAGTATCTCGGCGTAACTCTGGACCGCAGACTTACTTGGAAATCCCATGTTACGAATACTATTAGCAAGTGCAATGCTGTCACCATGCAACTCCGAACTCTATTTTTCAGTCCGCATTTCTCAATGAGAAATAAAGTACTACTTTACAAGCAATGCATTTTACCCGTTGCTCTGTATGCTGCCCCGGTGTGGTTTTCCGCCGCACAAACGCATATTAATAACATCGAAAAACTCCAGAATAAAACTCTCAGAAGAATTCGCCGAGCTTACCGCTATATGTCGAACGAGACAATTAGAAGAGACTTCGGCATCTCTACTGTTACTAAGCAGGCTTATAAGATTTCTAAGAAATTTTATAATAACCTGCCTAATATTAATAATATGGTAATCGCAGAACTCCCCGACTACGACTTCAGTCTCCCTGCCAATCGTAAACGCCCACGGGCGTGTCTCCTTAGGAGATAACATTAATTTCCGCACCGCGATACTCTTCACTTATTTCCCACCTACTTACGTCGCTGCCGTAGCGCAGTGCATTCGCGCTGGCCTAGTAAGCCCTACGTTATGGGTTCGGGCCCAGGTGGTGTCGCGTAGTCCAAATTATATTATCTTGATATTTTCACTTTTCCCCCAGCGGAATTCTGCGATTATCACATTATTATTGTATGACCCTGAACGGGGCCTTTTTTTTCTTTTCTAAACTTAATATCTAGTTTATTGTGGGCCAGTAACCTCCCTTTCCGGATTAAAATCCATCTTAATTAACTACTTAATTAACTATTATTATTAATTCTTCTCCTACTAGTAATTAAATTGTACCAGCTTCTTTAAATTTTAGCATTCCTTCCTCTCATGAAGGACTTAAATTTTAATCACCTTAAAAGACCTTTATTCTTAATACCTTCTTAACTTAATCACTGATAAATCCTACTGAGCATTTTTACATTGACCACGAAATATCTTGCTGACAGGAGTTAAAACCAGCAGGTCCAGGAACTCCACTACCAATATAAAATAGCAGTTGAGACGGGGGCTGTTGGCTGGGAGATTTTGCAAGGCGTTGGTCTCCGGATTTTCAGCGGACTGAAGTGATCTCGTCAGCGGGCCACGTGGATCGACAGGACCGTCGAAGCGTGAGCGGTTTTTTCGGCTGTGGGCTGTGTAAACCGAAAGGCAGTTTACCTTGGCGTATGTTGATTTTTCTGTACAGTGCATTTCCGTGTGAATCTTTCCAGAAAATAATAAAGTGTTTTTGAAACACTAAACTCCGCTTCTCGAGTCATTTTCTTGGGTTGTGGAAATAGTCACGGCCAGTCAAAGCCGGGACAGTTAGCAGGTGATCGCCCGGGGCACAGCAGTGAAGCGTCTTCGCCTTGGAGCCATCACATCGTGCTTGAACTGCCAAAAATCAAAGATACAACGACATACGAAGTCTAAGCCTGGTATTTACCCTTTACCACGTTGCCGCTTCAGCCATATCCACTTGGACATTGTGGGACCACTTACACCGTCAAAAGGATATAGGTATTGTCTGACATGTATCGACATATTCAGCCGATGGCCTGAGGCATTCCCTATGCCAGATCAGAGTGAAAATACAGTGGCCGACACATTTTTTTCTGGTTGGATTGCCCGCTTTCGCGTACCGGATGCAATAGTTACGGATCAAGGTACTCAGTTCGAAAGCCACTTACTACAAGACACACAACCGCTTATAACCCTGCTTCCAATGGAATCGTGGAAAGATTCCATAGACAACTTAAATACTCAATAAAATGGTACGCGACTGATCGCTGGGCTGAAGTTTTACGCATTATACTCCTTGGTATACGTTCCAGTTTGAAGCCCGATCTGGGAGTATCAGTTGCAGAACTCTTATATGGCTGTTCCTTAAGATTGCTGGGAGTGTTTTTTCACTCCAGTGCAGTGGATTTTCCTCCTCATCACGAATTTTTAAAAGTGTTACACGAGTACATGAACAGATTACGGCCTACACCGACATCCCGGCACGATCATAAGGACATTTTCGTCCATCAAGACTTGTCTACCACTACACACGTTTTTGTGCGACAAGACTATGTGCGTAGACCTTTACAGCAACCTTATGAGGGACCATCCGAAGTGTTGCGACGTAAAGACAAATTTTATAGGTTAAAAATGAAGAACAAAGAGGTTAATATTAGTATTGACCGGCTCAAGCCTGCATATATTTTGAGTGGCCTAGACAATGTAAGACAACTACGTAATAAACGCCATGTTCATTTCGTATTACCTTAAATTTTGTTATGTGATATATTTTATTTTTGTAATTGTATTGTCCTTGCAAATCTTTTTCGTCTTTCAGACTGGTGGGGGAGTACCTGTGGCACTGAGGGTTTGCTGTTTATTCAAATTAGTAACGCCGCTCATTCGAATTCACGTCTTCAAATTAGTGATGACGTCACTTGACAAATCCGACGTCGCGTACTCAACTGTAATATAAACTAGCAGCCGCAGACCACAGCAGCTCAGCTACTTCCCTTTTTTTTGCACGCCGTGCTCGTGCCGGCAGTTTGCTTGGCTGCATGTGTAGACACTTCGCATAAGTTTTATTATGTTTTAATTTCTTTTTTAACGAGTAGTTAGAATGTAACTTTTGTTTTTATTTTTAATCTTGTAAAATAAACAAGGTGGAGTCAAGTGAGTCTGTTTTCTCAAATACTAGCATACTTACAACTACAGGACCACTACAGAACGGGGGACTACACTATAAATAGGGGAGACAATCGAAAATGCTAGAAGAAACGGCGTGGGAGTTGGCAGGTCAAAGGGAAAAGACATCTCTTCTTCCTTCGACAATCACACCCAATGCTTCTCGGCCTGATGGTGAACTATAAATTAGTTCGAAAAATCCATTCCTTTGTTTATATTGTGGATTTTAAGATGTTTGTTCCTGTTTCCTTTTGCCACAAGTTTCCTATAAGTCATGATATTCAGGATCTACCAAGTTTCTGTTTCATAAATTTAAGGGGACAGAGGACTTTTAAATTACATTACATTACTAAGTAAACAAACTTAGTGCAAAGGATGGTATGTGCTTAATGCTGTAAAAATAACTTCTAATTATGTACGAATGCAGGATGAATAGTTTAAGTGCCTTACATTACATCTTACACACAAAGTAGCTTAGTGGTAGCGAGTTGAGCTTCGGACTGGGGGTACGAATCCCGAAAACGATATTAAATTCGCATCTAGGTCACATATGGGCACGTTAAATCCGTACATCGGATAGTTTTTCTACGATGTTAGTGGTTTGGAGAAAGTACGAGCCCTCCAGATGTTGGTTCTGCGTGTGCTCGATCAAACTTGGGTTGGTACTGTGGTGATCACGCTACGCAATCTGAGGCGTGACGTCAGATCCAACGTGACGGTTTCTACAAACCATCTGCGGTGCATCCGAACCCGGCACAGCTCTGTACTTTGAACGCCTTATGTTAATTCTCGAGGCATGCAGCGCATAAAAGGCTAAAACACTTTTAGCCAGCACGAGGGAGTTCCAGCTTGGCAGTCGACAGCAGCTTCCATTATGTCCTGTCTTTCGACGTTTTCTGGCCAGTGCTGCAGGTGAATGAAAGTCTACTCCCACTCGTTATTTTGTGGACTTCATGTCCGGTAATTTATAATGTTTCTTTCATCATCTTAATTTTTGGTTATTTTTAAATAAAAGACAAAGGTTTGGTTGAACTGCTTTTGTAATCACTCAAACAAGAGTCAGATTGGGGGGGGGGCAGTTTTACCTAACATACCTCCCCAAAGTACCAGGCTGGAGTCGGACTCCGACCCTTGTGATGCCTTGTAAACCGGAACCGCATTCCTCTGTCTGCAGTAGAGACCTGGTCCGGCCCGGGGGGGGGGGGAGCATAAGTCACAACAATAACAATTTGACATGCTAGTTAACATACTATATACTAAAACCAATTAATAGGTTTTAGAGTGCATTTTTCTCAAATTAAAAAATCCAATGCAGTTTTTACGCTAAATACATCCTTGCACATGTCTAATTTTCCCATGCGTTTCAAACTACTATTTTATTTTGTATAACATGAAAAAAAAAGTTTGTAAACATAATGGTAATACAGATGTAATTAGTGTAAAATTTTGCACAAGAATGAATGGCTGTCTTTGTTAATAGTAGTAAGCATATTTAAGAAAAAAATATTTTTTTATAAATGCTGCGAAAAGTTTTACAATGCATATTAAGTACATTGATTTATACTACGATATAAATCAATTTTTAAAAAATATGCCTTTCTGGAAAATTAAAGGAGTAGGGAACATTTTAAATAATTTAATGAGTTTTATTAAAAAACTTAAAATTGTTTTTTACGAAAGCATTACTTTAGGCATTACTTTACAAAAGCATTATAAATTACTCGTGTTCCCTCTTCCTGTTCAAAAAATTGTTTCTACTCTGACGATGTCAGACTCTCGTCTCCCATTCTTAAGTGGAATTGATGAAGGTGAGTAATAGCGTCTTCAATAAGCACCAAAAGAAACGCAAACAGGTGTCGAAAGATATACACCTTTGGAAACCCTCGACAATAGTGAGGTAGTCAGGTCATTTAGAATGATTAGGGAAACACATTAGCGGCGCACTTCCAAGGTAGTAGTCGTGGACAACGAAATTCACGATAGGTGGTCTACGTAACGCGGATGGAAAAGGCCGGTTGTTGTTCGAGAAAGAGAGAGAAGAATGCATAAATACAGACGCCGGTAACGAACGAGGAGATTTAGACTTGGACTTTTGTAAAGTCGCCACGCGTACGGAGAGACGGGGGTCTCGTTTGGACTTTGAATAATGAACCCCGCTCTCAGGAGTGTACCAATGTTCTTCGGAACGAACTTTGTAAATGATTATTTAACCAAGATTTTAATGTTTCAATAAGCTAGATGTAAGTAAGAGGAATTCTACAGTTATGATTAATTCTACAAGATAATGATTTGTCGGATCACGACGATATCAATATATGTATACTTATTTTTTATTATTATTATTGCTTAAAGTAAATTTTATAAAGTGTTTTTCAAAATTGAGTTATCTGAGACGCTTCTCTTTTGGGCATTTTGATCAAAACAAATTTCATTAACTTTTCAAAGCTTTTCTTGTGCTTTTACGCTGTAATTTTCCTTAATCTTTGTTTGTGAAGCTTAAAATTTTGGTACTAAAAATTGTAATATCCAAAATTTTTAAATTAGTGGTATGGGGAATCGGGAAAATTGCAAATTTTCTTTTCTGTCTAGTAAATGAAATGATGCATTTAGTAGCAATAAAAATTAACTGGCAAAAAGTTAATCTTGGATATCAGTACTTTTAACTCTTTAACCACTTGCAGAGATAGTTGTGAAGTTTTTAATCGCTTTCGTTGGTACTAGTGAAAAAAAAGTGAACTTATAATCGTTCTTCTGGTTTGAATCTTCATCAAACTTCCAAATTTACTAGTTACAGATATGAAATTTTTGATTGCTTTGATCGGTATTAGTGAACTTATATCTGTTAACTTATAATCATTCCTACGACTTGAATCTTCAGCAAACTTCCAAATTTACCTCTTTCAGATTTTTTGAAATTTTTGATTGCTTTCCTTGGTAATTGTAAAAAAAAACTGTGAACTTATAATCCTTCATCTGACTAAAATCTTCAGAAAACCTCCGAATTTACCACTTACAAAAATTGTTATGAAGTTTTTGACTGCTTTTGTCGGTATTAGTGAAAAAACTGTGGACCTATAACCATTCATCTGACTTGAATATTCATCAAACTTCCAAATTTACCACTTTCAGAAATTTTTTTAAAAAGTTTTTGTTTGCTTTCGTTGTCATCAGGAAAAAAAACTGGGGACTTATAATCATTCATCTGATTTCAGTCTTCAGCAAACTTCCAAATTTACCACTTTCAGATATTGTTATAACGTTTGTTTTCTTCCGTTGGCATTAGTGAAAAAACAACTGGGGACTTATAATCATTCCTCTCATTTGAATCTTCAGCAAATCTCCGAATTTACTACTTACAGAAATTATTATAAAGTTTTTGATTGCTTTCGGTGGTATTAAAAATATCTGTGAACCTATAACCATTCTTGATTATAAATTCACTCTGATTTGAATCATCTCTTCACTTCATCTCTGACAATAATCTTTAGTAAACCTCCGAATTAACCGAGATTATCGAACTTACAGAGATTGTATAGAGTTTTTGATTGCTTACGTTGGTGCCAGTGAAAAAAAAAATCGTGAATTTATCATTTCCGTGACTTAAAATCTTCAGCAAACATCCAAATTTACCACTTAAAGAAACTGTTATGCAGTTTTTGATTGCTGTTGTTGGTATAAGTTTAAAAAAAAACAGAAAACTTATCATTCCTCCAACTTGAATCTTCAGCAAACTTCCAAATTTAAAAAATATTTATAAAAATGCCTGAATTGAAGTCGAAAGTACGAAAGAGAGAGAGAGAAAGAGGGAATGTGTTTACCTCTCTCAGTCCAGGCACAAATGCTTACAAATATTTTACCCGAAACTTTTAAAAGTGCACAAGAGCGGCACACATGCTTGAGAGACCCGCAGACTCGTTCCGGTGCATATAATACCGTCTTTGTGTATGATCACACACACTCTCAACAAACGGCTTCCAATCCAAGAAGATCATTTATCAAAGAAGCGTCGTTCTTTTTGACCCGAAGTAAAAATGAACCGATATTTTATATTCTGATAATACACCACATTGGGCGTGATAGATTTCCAAAGGCAACAAGAAAGAAAGAGAGGAAGAAAAAAAAAGGGCTACAACGTTCCACGCTTCGATATTTTTAAAACCCGACGCAGCGTAAAATACCCAAAAAGAACAATGCTGGCTAAGGTGCAAAGCAGAGAAGGCCAAAGGGAAATATTTTACTGTGTATTTCCCGCTCTTTTTGTGGGGGAATGTAGCTGGATCATGCATCATGCCAGCTGTCGAAAAAGTGAGAATGGCGACTGAAATCAAAAGAATAGAATGAAGAAGCGTGGACACGAATAAATATGAGGGCAATATTTGAAAATAAAGGAAAACAACTATTCGGTGTCGTCTTCAGACAGAGTAAAAATAATTGAAGAGTAACTAGGAAGGAATTGATTGGGGGCCCTCCGATATTTTCCTGAGAAAAAAGAAATTAAGGTCTCTGAAATCTATGTGGAATTTTGACATCTACAGGTTGACTATTATTCTATTTGCAGTAGGTGTAGTGCATAGTTTTTGAACGTGTGATCAATCTATCCACGTGGATCGGTGAGAGGATTTTTTTAAAGTGGAATAACGATATTTTGTATGAAAATAAAGGAAAACAACTATTCAGTGTCCTCTTCAGACATAGTAAAAATAATTAAAGAGTGACTAGGAAGGAATTGATTGGGGGCCCTCCAATATTTTCCCTGAGAAAAATGAAATTAAGATCTCTGAAATCTCTGTGTAATATTGCCATCTACAGGTTGATTTTTTTAACGTAGGATTACGTTCCTCCATAACGGTTCTCCGGAAAGCAAAATTTCAGACTCTAAAACCGTCCACCCGTACCTCGCGAGTTATAATTTTGGCAGCGTGTCTAACCCAGTCTGTATTGTTTGGACAAGCGATAAACAGTTAAACAGAAAAGTACCAAAATGGGTCAAAATTTTGACATACACTTATGTATATACATACATACGTACATATATATATAGATACATATATACATAACACAGACATGCATATATACATACAAAAGAGGTAAGCAACGATAGGTAATCCTACGTTAATAACCCTCGGTAGTTTTATTAGAAGAGACTACCTGGATTTTTTTTTTGCTTATAGTTGGTGCAGTGTGGTTTTTGAACATGTGATCAATCGATCCCCATGGATTCATGAGAGGGTTTTTTTAAAGTGGAGGAACGAATTTTTGTATTTCTGGATGCTGCATTATTAGCTCTAATATGCTATATTATAAATGCATTGATCTTTTTTTTCAGTAAAATAAAATAAAAATCTTTTAAATAGATATTATTGCAGGTATTTAAGGAAGTTTCATTTATTTTCATTTTCCTTGAAAAAATACTCGTAATATAGGAAATGGTTCTTATTCAGACGAGTATTTCTTTTCTTGCAAGGAAAAAAAGCTTCATTTTAAAAGTATAAAAATTGTAGTACATCGGTCCCTGATTTCAGTCTATACCCAAAAGTAGCGTTGGGGCCCAGAGTTTAGTAGCCCCAAAAACACTCCTTTAAGCATATTTAATCTAGGAAAAAAATCAAGCATCATTTACAAATGTATTCCTTTTTGTGTGTAATAAATACTAGAAATATGAAATTTTTTTTCCATTTATTTATACAAATTATAGCGCTAGGCATAAGTGAGTGGTTTCTGCAGCAAAACTACACCTAGCTCCTCCACACAATTGTTAACCGGATCTCGATCGTCCCCGAATGACGTGGCAACCGATTGTTCCATTTCAAATCAAAGGAACATCGGTAATTATTCAAATCTTCAAATTACGAAATCCAGAGATCTGATTAGTTGCCCATTGTCTTAAAATTTTGTCGTTTTATAATTATTATGGGAAGGTTGACTAATACTTGACAAACATAAAGGCTTTCTGAGTTTTTTGTAATTAATCTATGCATATCTGTTCATCTATTCCAAATTTTCAATAAAATCGTGTGAATACAGAAGTATATATCAAGGAATGCTTTATTTCTTGGATATAAAATTAAATGGTAACTTACTTAAGTGTAGGATTCATAATACGTTGATAATATATTGAAGTTCCTAGACCTCTTTTTTTTTTCTGTGTGCATATGCGTGTGTCGTGCATGTGTGTGCGTTCTTAAGTACAGAAAATTTTAGAGTTTTGAAACCCAAATAACAAACTGCTCTTTTTACATCTGAAGTACTTCTATTGAATATGTTTTATTGGATATTTGCTAAAACTTCAGATAATTGTTTAGTAAAATGCATGGTACACACGCTTCTAAGAGGAATATCCTGTGCATTGATATACATCTCATGCGTACCCATTAGCCGCTGGCCTTAGGTTTCGCCCCGGTTATGGGCTTCTCAGCATTGCATTAGAAACCCAACATCCATGGCTGCTCGGTATGCTGAAGATGTATATCTTTGCATATGAGATTCCTCTTAGAAGTGTGTGTTCCGCGCATTTTATTCACATTCACTAAAATCACTCTATTGACTAAAATTTTATTCAGATTCACAATCATCATCACTCTAAATCAGTGGTTCTAAAACTAGGGTGCATGCCCTCCTGAGGAGGCGTGAGGGATATTCAGGGAGGGCGCGGACGGTTTGTAATAGGTGAAATATATATATATATATATATATATATATATATATATATATATATATATATATATATATATATATATATATATATATATATATACAGTGGAATCTCGATCTATCGTTTTTCAAGGGACCAATTGAAATGAACGATAAATGCAGGAAAACGATAGATGCGGAAACATAACAAAGCAACATGATCTTTGGGACTGGATAAAATGAACGACACATACGGAAAAACGATGGATCCGAAAACGATCGATCGAGATTCCACTATATATATATATATATATATATATATATATATATATATATATATATATATATATATATATATATATATATATATATACTGAAGTGTAAAAAAAACTGGTACAGGCGTGCGTATGCAATTAACGGAGATATGCAACCAATCAGCGTAACGCGATGTGGTCGACAGCGCCTATATAAGACAACTAGCTGAAAACCCGCTCTCCGCTACGGAGTATATTCAAATTAAATACAACGGTCAATGTATGCAATTAATGCCAAAAAAAAAAAAATAGTCAAACCTCGCTAACTCGAACCTCGATTTCGCGAATTTTTCGATATCTCGAAGAAAAAAAAATTCCCTTCAAATTTCCTATGCACTCAATGTTAAAAAAACCTTGATTTGACGAATTTTTTTGGCTCATCCCTCGATAACTTGAATTTTTTTCCATAAATGGAGAAAAAAATATTTTCTAAAAACAAAAAAAGAATATCAAAAATAGAAATTTCTAAAAAATAGAGAAGCTATTCAAAAATTACAGTGGTAAAACCCAGCATAAACTTTAAAATGAAGGGATATAAGGAAGATAACACAATGAAATCACAACTTCTCTTGACCCCCCAAGATGGGAGTTGAAATTCCTGTTTATTGTTTCCTTATCTCTTTTCAGTCAGTTGCCACGCATATGCAGTGACCATCCATCCTTTCTTTTATTTTTTGTCCTTTTATTCTACAAGGTTACTTTCTAGAGGGGTTGGGGTGGTTTTAACAAAACAGGAAATGAAGGCATGAACAAAAATCAAGAGGTAGGTGGCTTCCAAGAAAAATGTAGAATTTCTTATCATTACAACAAGGAGTGAAAGAAAAAACTACACGTGTGAATGCATGCCTGTGCTGTCTGGCATTCATGCTAGTGCCGCTCCTGAAAAAGGCTGAAAAGTTTCCTTTCTGTTTATCTTGGTTATTGCAGAAAAAAAAAATTAGAAATCGACCAACCTGCTGACAACTGCGCAGAAAATGATTGGAACCGATTAAGCAGACTCATGCACCTATCCTTCCTCCTTTCCTCGATAACATGGAATTCAATGATTTTGTTGTTGTAGAAGATGCAGTAATAGTGTGTGGTCAGTGGGAGGATAATGAAATCATTGGTCAGACGAAAGCTTGTGTATTATCAGAAGAAGAGGAGGAAGAAATCCGCCATTTGCCACCAAATGTGACAAACAAAGAAGCACTATCTGCAGTCGACACTTTGAGGAGATATGCTGAAAGTCAGCCAAATATGTCAAAGGACACATTTGGCTGAGGCATTGTCCAGGCATTGTTCACTTAGAAAGTGTAATAGATAAAATTTCATACTCTTCTCTAAAGCAAACAATTGAATCTTTTTTCAAATAATTTTGTAAATAGTGTTTATTAAAATTAAAAAATGGATTACTTTTTTAAAAGGTATGTAAACAGCTTTATTCCTTAATCTACTATTGATAACATGCGATTTTCGATAATTCGAATTTTCGATATTTCGAATTTTTTTGTCTCTCCCTTGAAGTTCGAGATATCGAGGTTTGACTGTATATATATATATATATATATATATATATATTTATAATAAATACGACGATCAATATATACAATTAATGTAGAAAAAATATATATATTTATAAAAAAATCGTAAGGGATATTTTTATAGACAAAATAATGCCCAATCGTCTGCCGCATTAGCAAGAAAAAAAAATTTTTTTTGTCTATTTAGTTGTTATGCACGGGACGATAAATTTATTTAAAGTACCAGAAAAAGAAATCACGTGATCGGCATTTAATAAATTAAATTCTAAAAATGAATCTTTAAAAATTCACCAAAAATCAGAAAATAGAGGTAAAGATTCGAAAAAAATTTCATTTTAAAGGAATTTTATGATCTTTCTCGTGATATAAATTTTATAACCCTCAAATGATTATCTTAAATGCAAACTTAAAAAAAGTTACTAAAACAGCTTAAAAATTTAATTTTAAAAAATCTAAGAAGAATTTTTCAAAAATCTCTCTTAGTGCACCCCTGCACTATAAGAAGAATCGCCATGCAAAATTTCAGCCCTTTAGGTCCAGCGGTTTGGTCTGTGCGTTGTATGTCAGTCAGTCAGTGAGTCAGTTACGGAATTGTTTTATATATGAGGCGGTGAAAGGCAAAGTGGTGTAAGTCACATTTTCAACTTTTTTTTATTTGAGGGCAAAAATGTAATCTCCGTGTTCAATTTAGAGTGGAACTGTAAGTAGGTATTATTTGCAATATTACAATAATTGTTATGAATTATAATTTGTTCAATTTATGGTGGAATTTTTTGTGCAGTAAAACTCTTTTGACTTACACCACTTGACTTACTGACTTATACTTTGCCTTTCACCGCCTCATATATAGATAAGTGTCTGGCGGAGCTGTTAGATCCTGCTGCTACAATGGCAGGTTGTCACGATGTGACTTTGAACGTGATGTTATAGTTGGCGCACGAGAGATGGGACATAGCATCTCCGAGGTAGAGATGCAATTTGGATTTTCACGCACGACCATTTCACGAGTGTACCGTGAATATCAGGTATCTGGTAAAACATCAAATCTACTACAGAGATGCGGTCGGAAAAAGACTTTGAAAGAACTGGGCCGTCAACGACTGACGAGAATCCTTAAACGAGATAGACGTGCAACGCTTCCTCAAATTGCTGCGGATTTCAATGCTGGGGTATAAGCAAGAGTCAGCGTGTGAGCTGTTGTTGAGCAATGGACCATAATTGATATGGGCTTTCGGTGATTCAGGCCCATTCGTGTACTGTTTTTGACTGCACGGCACAAAGCTTTATGCTTTGTGCCGCCAACACCTCCACTGGACTGTTGATGACTGGAAACACGTTGCCTGGTCTGGCGACTCTCGTTTCCAATTGTATCGAGCGGATGGGAGTGTACGGGTATGGAGACAACCTCATGAATCTATGGACTGTACATGTCAACCGAGGACTGTTCAAGCTGGTGGAGCCTCTGTGGTCGTATGGGGCGTGTGCAGCTGGCGTGATATGGAATCCTTGATATGTCTAGAGACGACTCTGACAGGTGACAGGTACATAAGCATCCTGTCCGATCATGTACACCCATTCATGTCCATTGTGCATTCCGACGGACTTGGACAATTCCAGCAGGATAATGCAACACCCCCCACGTCGAGAATTGCTACAGAATGGCTCCAGAATCACTTTTCTGACTTTAGAAACTTCCAATGTCCACCTAAATCCCCAGACATTTACATTATTGAGCATATCCGGGATGCCTTGAAACGTACTCCTATGGATTCCTTGCACTCCTACAGATTTGTGGACTGTCCTGCAGAATTCATGGTATGAATTGCCTCCAGGATATCTTCAGACATTAGACGAGTCCATGCCATGTCGTGTTTCGGCATTTCTGCGTGCTCGTGGGGGCCTTACAGGATATTAGGCAGGTGTACCAGTTTTTTTTTTTTGGCTCTTCATTGTATATAGGCCTCGGGTGTCCGCAGAGTAAGAAGAACATCCAATGGACAGATGTAGGCATAGGAAGGTTGAAAACCACTGCTCTAAATGACATGCTGCAATTCTTGAAAGCGATTGTTCTCTCCTTTGTGGGATGGAGGACTGTCAGTCACCGATTAAAATTTAGCGTAACTCAGTCTTTGAAATTATTTCGCCTCCAGCATATTCGTCGGCTATGCCACGATGAAAAGCCCATAGAAAGCGCGAAACCCAGATCCGTGGATACTGAATACGCTGGAGATGTGAATCTGTGAGAGTTTTGAGTCGCATATTGTCCGACTTGTTTGGTTTGGTTTGGAGCGCTACGGTCAATTTTTGCTACACGAGGGCTAATTAGACCGGGACCTACTGCTTAAAGCCGATTCCGAACGGCTACAAACGTCCATGCCAAGAGTGGGATTTGAACCCACAGACTCTGGTACCGAATGCCAGCGCCCTAGCCATTCGGCCATCGTCCGGCCTAAACCGACTTGTAAGCAGGGTGTAGGATGTTGATAAGGTTAAAACTTGAAATAGTTTCGAAAATAATAAAATAATACTGTTATATTATAATGTTATAGCTTCGGTTTTAACTCTTTTATTAAAAGCCGACGCGTTAGTATCTGTCACACTCGTATTCTGTCTACTGAGATGACATTACTGATAAATTGGCTCAGAAATCCATAACTTCGAAAGGTGTCACGTATGTTTGCGACATAAACTTGAATAATAGTGTAATATTATCTCAAAGAAATCTAAGAGTAACAAATAAAGAAGGACAGATTCTAGCAAATATATGATGCATTGTTAAATATATTTACCAACAAATAGGAAAACTGCCAGATTCAAGCAAAAATAAATAAATAAAAATGGATAATTAAAAAAAAATGGAAAATTTTAAAAAAATGTCCAATAAGTTGTTGAAAAAAGTTTTCAACCCGAATGTGTTTTTGTTTTTGTTTTTAAGAAAAAGAGTGAATAGTGATGAAAGTTTTCTTTATCCTTAGAAATATCGATGTACTTCTTGATTTGCACCTGAGTCTCAAAATATTTTGAAAATGAGCTTTCTCAATTAAATTTTCTCATTTACTCTCATTAAATCTCAATTAAATTTTAGTAATGAAAGAGATAGTAGTTTCGTCGTGATATTTTGTTACCAGAGCTCCTCCCGATGAGTATTCCATTCTAATACATACCTTTGAGTATGAATAAATCTGTCAGTGAAATATACAGACTCCTTTGCATCTAACTATTTAGTGATTCATAAAATTGATCTTTTAACATTACATAGATTGAGCCCTTGCGGAAAATAAACTTCTGAATTATAAATGTTTTACTACAAAATGGAGATATGATGTGAAATTTTATTTTATACATGTACCTCCCCTTTCCCCCCCTCCCTTCACAGTTAGTTCTGCACTGTTGAACTTAAAAAGCCCTCATCCGGAGGCACGACGCAGCATATTTCAATTTCAGTTTTTTTTTCAGTTAAACTAGTAAATTACAAATATTAATATTACTCTGTGTTATAGTGCTCTTAGTTTTGATACTTAAAATTGTAAAATTTAAGTGAATTTGTCTCTTATATCATTATTTTTAGGTTCTTTTTAGGTTCTTCTATTTGTATGCTGCTTGTTGAGACATTCCATGATTTGTAATGTGCTATGATGTCTTGATAGAATCATATATTTTATATAGTGTGTTTGTGTGTGGTCTTGCCTGTGAACTGTTTCAGAAGCGCTCTCGGCAGGGAGAGAATAAAGACCAGCAGTCCAATCTTCGCTAATTGGATCCCTATGGCCGGGGAAGACGTGTGACAATTGGAGCCGAGGCTGACCAGGTGTGGTCGTAGTCCTTAATTACCAACTTCCTCGCCGATGAAAGCACCGATCGTGGAAACGGCGGATCCCGAAATTGGGGATATTTCTAGAAAAGAAGAAAAGGTGATAAAAAGGAGGTTTCTCGGAGAAGACGGAGAGACCTTAGCCGACTGTTGGACGAGCTGTTGCTCTTTTTGAGGCAGAGACCTGTGACGTATACTTACTGTGGCTTTTTCTAGCCACTACATCATGATGAAATGTAAGTATGTGAATTGTACATACTTGTAAATAGAAGTAGGAGGTCTTAATAAAGACTTGTGCACGTATTTTAGAAAAAGGTCTCTGTTTGCGTGTTTAAGAATGACAACATCATACAAATCTTGGTTACTGTGGACCACGTTACCACAGTGCCCTTCACATTTGTGCTGGGTGATCTGACGGACTTCATACGTTGTACTAATCTTTTAGATTTGAATTGTTCTGCCTTTTCTTTTTGAAAGACTTTTTAGTGCAAGGTGTGTGTAATGAAGGGCCTTCGAATATGTGAAAATTTCATAAAAATATTAAGAGGTGAAGTCGATCGAAGGCTTTCATCATTACATTGATTTGATAAAATTGGGAACGCCGGCTGAGCGGGACGATAATTACAGAGCGGAGCGGTCCTGTGTGATGCAAGGTAGTGAATAGTCCTGCGGCGGTGGTCAACTTGAGAGGTTGATCGCCAGACAAGATTAAGAGAAGATGTCGCCAGGGTTTGACATTACACGACAATGGACTGTGTTTTCAGATTTACAACGGCGGCATGTGAGAACCAAGGGCGTCGTGGGAGGTTTATGCAAGCATGTTTCCCGTGCTGGTTAGCAGGGGCGGCCAATTAAATAAAGTTTGAAGTGAGCAAGCGAATGAGTTTGTTGCAGAATCTTGAATGGATGAGAAGTTTTGAGAAGGAGGAGACACGAAAGAAGAAAGGAATTTGAAAAGTATAAATTTGGGAGTTTAAAAAAAAAGAAGGCTCTCAGATCTCTCTCTCTCGAGTCTCAGACTCAGACTTCTGGCTTGTCGGGTCGAGCTTCGGTTCCCCGTTTATTTCCTGAGATTTTGCGTATTAGGGTAGAGCTGCGGTTCTCCTTGTGTTATTACTGCGTTGAGTCGAACTTGGAGTTCCCCACACATATTTACTGATAAAATAGAAATTCCCCTGCATATAAAATAATAGTGGAGCGAGTGGTGTAGCGGTCACAAGAATTATCAGAGACGTAGAATCAAGAGGTGTGTGCCCCCTGCCTATGTACGGAAGGATCCAACGGACCCCAGCTAGACGAGTCAGCGGAGTCAACAATCTGCTAAATATCAGCGGAACAGAGTGAGTGGCACAATTTATTGTTTAGATCAGTCCCCTTTTTCTTTTGGTTTTTTTTAAATAAGTTTGATTACGGTCAGAGTAGGAGTAATTTATATAAGAGTTAGAGTTGAATAAGTATTTTGAGTTTGGGTTATTTGTCGTGCGCTCCCTATTTTCCTCGTCAAGTAAATTTTGAATTTTAATATTGGATATAATTATAAACTGATTTTGGTATATGGCTAAGTGTGCCTATGAAAGGTATGATTAAAAATAATATGTACAAAAAATGTATAATAATTGTAAATAAATTAAGTTTAAGTTAAATTTAAATCAACTCTCTGTTTTAATTGTTCTTGAATATTTTAGTTCACTTGTTCGTCAATTGCTAATTACGTCCTGAACTACGGGTTATTAACAAAATAATTTTAAAACACAACGCACCCAAGTACCCCTTTATAAATAATTAATGTACTACCCAACTAATTCACACCCGATAAGATACCTTTGGACGAGCAATACGACAGTGTGTTTGTCTTAAAGATTACATTTTTCATGGAAACAATTTTACGGTTAATCATAGCCTATCTATGGCTTAGCTGACAAAGAGACATTATCATGAAACTTTATTTTACTAAGTTTTTCTGAATTTCACTTCCCTTTATGTTTTGGATTTGACATACATTTATATACAGGTATTCCTCGACTTACGACCATTTGACTTACAACCGCTCGCACTTATGACCGAAATTTTTATTTTTATTTTACTTATTTTTTTAACTTTTACTCAAAAATATTGTTACTTGAATGTACAGTACATACCTGTATGTATTACATGATTATTAAAAACTACCTTGGATAAATTTGTTTAAAAAAACTTGCAACGTATCTTCTGTCGCAAATTCCGAACCATTGGATTGTACTAACATTATAAGTAGTAGATGGGTCTTGGATTCAAGACAGAGTGGGAGCTGTGTCTATAGTACACTATTTTCCCAGGGTGCCTCTGTCGGCCGATATATGTCCAATTTTGATGCTGAGATCTTCGCAATTCATTTAGCACTCAAATTTAAAAACCAAAACAAATATGTTCTCCAAAGTTGTTATTTTAGTTGATTCCATATCTGCCATCCAAGCAGTTACGGAAAATCGCTGTTCTGAGCCTATGGTCTTAGCTGAAATCAAGCAAATCCTGAACATCCTTAGAGGCATGGAGAAAATTATTGTCTTTCAATGGTCTTTCCACCACATGACGGTATTGAAGGCAATGAACAGGCAGATTTGCTTGCAAAAAACGGAACCCGCATTCAGCAAGATATTATGCCTGTTGCACCGGATACACTCAAAAGACACGTTTTTGAAAAAATTAGAGAGGTAAGCACCTCCTATATGGTGGAAAATTTGAAAGGTAAAACCTGGGAGAACATTCAGGACTGTTGGAAATCGTATTGCCACAAACCCCGCAAGGAAGCAGTAGCAAATTTCAGGTTACAGACTGGAGACGAAAGCAGAACATCTGTTCAAAATAGGTATATTTCCAACCAACGTTTGCCCGATCTGCAGGGCAGGCGTTATGAATTCGGATCATCTCCTAACTTACCATGAAATTGACAGAATCTCCCTAAGAAACGGAGACATTGGCAAGTTGCATTGAGATGCAAGGACCAGTATGAACTCTCTTTGTGACTGTATTTTTTGATTGTGTATATTTTTCTAGTTTATTTTGTTCCTAGTTTTTATTGTTGGTTTCTTGTTTATATTGCTGTTTTGTTTTGTTTCCTGATACTTTGTAATGTTGTGGCCTGCCTTATCTGTATGGATTTGTTTCCGGAATAAAGCCATATGTAACAACAACATTATAAGTAGTGATGGCGAAGAATAATTTATGCCTTCTAAATACAGTACAATGTATTTTAAATTATGTATGTACGTATGAAAGAAAATAATATATGTATCTACGTAAACAAAAAAAAAAATGTTTGAAACTCTACTTACGACCAAACCAACTTACGAATAATGTCTCAGTCGTAAGTCGAGGAATATCTGTATACACATACAAAATTGTCCCCCATATATGGATGTGAGTGTATGTATATGTGTAAGTTTATACGTGTGTGTATAAAGAGAAATTACATATATGTCAAGTTCATTTATTTGTCAAAATTCAATATTTCTTAGTTATACAATTATCAATAATCTTGATCTCAAATGACCATTAAATTTGGAGAGACAGCGATAATTTGCTCCATAGTTTCGTTAAAAATAACCTAATCGTCTTAACTCCATTTAGTTTATCCAGAGAAAACAGTGACGAAACTTTACGAAAATTTCACTAAAATCTTGACGAAAGTTTTAAATCTTTTTTTTAAATATGAAATTTGCAAAAGAAATACAGTTTTATTACTTTTGTTTAGTTTTCCTTGAAGAGAGGGGAATCTTACATGCTGCATGATATTAAAAAAAAAAAAATAATCGTTTAGAAACTTTTTTTTAGGGGGGGGGGAGGGTTCAAATGAAGTTAAACTGGAAAGTGAGCTTTTTTATTCGACAGAAGCACTTATACACAAAATCGCGCAATAAGAAATATTTATCACTTCATCACTCTCAATTCTTTCCTGTTTCCCCCCACTAATTTTATTCGAAAGTGTCAAGGCGAAAGTTTCCAATCCAGAATAAAAGCAAAAAAAAAAAAAAAGTTTCTCCCAAAAAATAAGCGAGAAAAAAAAATGAAATAAAAATTCCCCAGAATCCGACTTTTAAATCGAAACATACGTTCGGAAGCAAAAAGGAGGCAGCGTATGCAGATGATTTGGCTATTGTTCTGCTAGTTCGCCCGCCGCATCACAATGGAGGTGTTCTACTGTACTCACTTCTTCGACTGACTGCCTCACAATGGCGGCCATTGTCATCCCACGGTTTCCCGCCCGCTGTCTGCGACGTTGCCAGTTTGCAGAAGTGAAAAAAAGAGAGAGAGAGAGTGTGGATTTTTGAAGTTAGAGGCGCGCTGTCGACCGAGTCTCACATTGTCACAAAGCTTTCCGTTTGGAACACTGTTGCTCCTTTTGTTGCGGCCGTCCCCCTGATTTGCAAGGAAGGACTTCATTTTCGGGTGTACCTCGAGAACCTGCAACACGAAGAAACGAAAAGGGGAAGTGAGACGAGGATTCGGCTTGGTATTAATGACATTTGAGGAAAAGTATCGTGAAATGTTAATAAGGAACCGTGGAAAACAGAGCCGTTTTCTAGCTTTTGCGGGTTTGGATAAGTTTATTGGGGTTGAAAATAGAATGACGAACGGTGAGGACAAAAAGGGTTAAAATTACTGAGTAGCTTAAATTATTACATTTGTTGCTGTTGTTTGTTGAAGCAATTTGTTTCGGTTGTGAGGTTATTGCGTTTTAGAGTCAAATTTATACTTGATAAATGATAACAGCTGGTAAATATATATCCCCAACGAAAAATATTCAATCGTGTACAATCTTGACTTCGTTTTTGTGAATTGTTCAGAGAGACAATCACGTCTAATGCTCCGTGGCCTCATGAAGAATTATTAATTAGTGCGAATACAGTTGCTGCTTTTTTTTATTTATTCAATTGTGTGGGGATTATAGAGCTCGGACTTACTGTTATGTGTTTTCCAAAGTTTGATAAATGCTGTTTTAGGAACTTTTGTTGTCTTGGTTAATATTTGTAGATTTAGTATCCCTGTAATAGATAATGAATTTTTAAAATTCATATTTATAATGTTTACATTTAAGTAGTTATAAATGATTATTATACATTAAGTAAGTAATCAACTTTTAACTCCTCATTTGTATAAAAGGATACATTAAAAACACACTGAGATTTTACTTTTTTTCCCTATTTTTCCGGGAAAAATATATTGGGAAAATTAATGTAAATATGTTAGGTTGAATAAGAGTTTATTTGATTTAGTTTGAGTATTATAAAAATTAATTTAGTTAAGCTGGGTTAGGTTAAAATTTTATGGGTTGAGTTTCCCTTATACGAAATGCCGTATTAGAAGCATTTTGGGTTTTAGTTTTTTTTTTTCTATATCTTCCCATATACATAATGAGATATCTTGGGAATAGCACTAAATCTCTGTTTTACTTTTTCCTTGTAAGCAGCTTGAAAGAAAGTAGTGCAATATTTGCAAAATACTTATGTCTGGAAGTTTATGTGTGCTGGATCTTTTAAATTAGTTGTCACATCCTTAGCCCTTCATGTGAAAAATCAGTGATTGTTTGGCATATCCGAATTCATCTGTAAGACTTTTCCCCCTAACAACTTAAAAGTTTCATTAACAGCTTGATTTTCTGGGCTACAGATAATCATGAAACGCCCCATGTTATTTATAGACATATCTACAGCCTTGTTTGACATCATTTTTCCACGATGTCATTGATCCCAGACCAGAGAATACGCCAAAATACAAGCCTAAAGGTTTGGAGTTAAAGGTAATTGCTGATAAAATGACGCTAACTGAAAATCAATATATATATATATATTAATTAATATTAATTATATAATGAAATGACTTTAACGGTACAGGTGAGAGGTTCACACACAGGTAGTCGTGGACGCTGTAATAAATACACTCGAGGAAAGAACAGGAACACACTGAAGAGCTGTAGTACTTTATTCCATGGAATTATACTTCAAGACATCAGAGAAGGTACACAGCAATACATAGATGAACGAAATGACACAAGCTGACGACATGATGTTTAACAATAACGGCAACAGACAGCCCGGAGCTGCCGGGGCTTGAGTATCGAATACGGTTACATCATAATATAGTTGGAAGCAGTACGCAGACAAGGGACAGAAGACGAGAGAGCGGGAGCCAGAAGACAAGCGAGCAAAGCAAAGAAGGAAAGAAGGAAAAGACCGAAAATTAATTTATTAAGCCTCTGCTAAATATACTTGTTGGTTAAACTTGTGGTGATCAAATATTCATTTATTTAACTAATGTCATCGCATTTGGAGAGGCGAGCGCAAGTTTCTCGAAATGTTTTAACATTATGAAGAATTAAATTGAAGGAGATCATCACATGTTATACCTTATTGTTAAAATTTTGATAAATTAATAAGCCTTATTTTGAAATAATTGTGAGGTGGCTGGTACGTATTTTTGGCTGGTGAATTTTTGGGTTTTCTATTTAATGAATGCAAAATTAAAGTGTGTGTCTTTTAATTTTTTTTTCTTTAAAGTTACTCTTTCCTTTGAGACAAATCCCCCTTCGCTGGTTGTAAATCGAGACATCGGGTGGCGACAGGTCGCGGACACTCTCCCCGAAGGTTGGGACGTTGGAATGTTGATGAGTTTAGCCGAATACGAGGGCGCTCGCTACGCGGTTGAATACAGTGATTCGTATATGGCGGCGTTTTCAAGGAGGAAATAAGGAAATAAGGAACTAACAATGATGATATGATGTAAGAATATAAAAACATCAACTAAGAGTCAAAGAAAATATTTCTTCGGCTATTTCAGAATTTCAACGTTTTTCTTGTTCGAGATTGACAGCGCGCATTAGAACTCCTTACTTCCGCGCGGAGTCCAAAGTGAAGAAACGTAGCGTCGACTCGGGGGCGGAGGGTGCGAAAAATTGAAGACGGACAGAGGCGAGCCCAGAAGCAAGAGCTGGGAGCTGACCCTAGACCCTAGATGGATAGAGATGGCTTCGGGAATGATGGCTGAACGGAAACGTCCGGCGGAGTTCCATTTCTAAAGCGTGTATGACTTGGCGTCATGCACGCTTTAGAAATGGCGCTAAGACTCCCCTCATGATTTCGTAAAATTATAATTTTTTTAAGTTAGAGTGCTGCAGCATTTTAATTTGGTAATATGATTTAAATTTCCTTTTATTTTGTTTATTGAATTTTTCTTTTGATTTTTTTTATTTTAATCACTTTCATTTAAATGGATTCTTTTTCTCACCAGCCACCATTTTTAGTACTTGATTTTATTGCGACTTCTCTGAAATTATTCAAGAAAAAAAATTAATGTTACGAAGGCTCTAATACTTTTGATATCTTGCAATTGTTGATTGGCGTAGTGTCATGTAGAATTTAAGACTATTCTTCAGTGTAATAAAATTGTTATTTTTATTCTGTAACGTTGTGTCATGTCGATCTTTGCTTTTGAGTTAATTTTCAGCTTTAAGTTCTTGTAGTTCAGCAGAATTGATTTCGTTGAGTTTTCTTTTAGGAGAAGTCATTTTATTTTTAGGTGTGCTACAATAATAGGGAAGTAATTTTCTTTGATTTAATTTAATTTTTCTTCAAGGCTCATAATCACCACAGTGATGCAACAGTAAATCGAACCTAGTGTCAATTTTAATCATGGTTTTGGGTTATTGCTAAACACAACGCATATCTTCAATTAGTACAATTAGCAGCAATAATTGAGGCACTATTGCTGCTAATATTGAATTTAAATTTAATTGAAACCTAGTATTAATTATAAATTGATTTTAATCATTGTAAAGAGTTATCTTAACTTTAATTATTAAATTTAATTAATTCTTGATATAAATAGATATAATTACCCCATCTATACTAATCTTCGTCACCACAATACCATGGTGGTGCTAGGAGTCTAAAACTCTTTTAATTGGTTAGAATTGAACATGTGAGAATATGATTCATCGTCGCAAGACTTTCTGCACAGGTGCAGCGTGGCTAGATAGACGCATGACGCTGACTCATGTCTAAAAATAGCTTTACCGCGCGAGCATTGAAAAGAATAAAATAGTCGGTTATTTCATTTTTGAAATAGGGGCTGTGCTTTATTGAGGTTGAAAGGAATTTAGAATGCACGTGAACTTTTCAAAGGTAATTAATAATGGTAGGGCGTTTTTATTACTTACTTACTTACTTACACTTACTTACACACACACACACACACACACACACACACACACACACACATATATATATATATATATATATATATTTATATTTATTTCTAACGCAGAGGCACTTATCGCGAGACATTTGCTCTTCTACACCGAGAAGTCTGGCTGACCACTTTACTATGAGAGTTCCATTTAGGTGAGCCACCATTGTTCCCTATGATCGGACAACACGGAAACGTTCAATCCTTACTCGGGATTTGAACCCTAGCCCTCTGCATGGATGCTCACGACACTAACCACTTAACTCTGTAGGCGGTACTGTA
This sequence comes from Dolomedes plantarius, assembly GCA_907164885.2. NCBI lineage: Eukaryota > Metazoa > Arthropoda > Arachnida > Araneae > Dolomedidae > Dolomedes > Dolomedes plantarius. Next base: position 72,208,120 of record OU015491.1, read on the forward strand.
AATAAATATAAGCGATATAATTCAGGCGTCGAATTTTCTATTTGGGACGTCATTTCGGCATAAAAGAAATTACGGTATCATGTCCCCACAATGTAGCTTCACTGCCGAGGACGTAAATAGCGTTAAACCGAGCCTGGCTAATCTCTAGCCAAAACATCCAAATAAATTATCCGAGAGGAGATCGACTTAGAGTAAATAAAATACTCTTTATTCATTAATGCATTTGCATATATGTACAAAATATATACAATACGGCCCTTGCAGTAGAGAAGTGGCTCACCTCCAAAGTTAACAATTTCATGGGGACGCGGCCCAGTGCACGTGTCTGATCCCAAGCCTGTCGGCCAAAAAAAATTCCTCTCTCGGAAGACAAAGGTCTGCCTCTCAGAACCGCTGTCCAGCGTCGTCGGCAAAGTCTGTTCTCGAGACCAAAGGCTACCGTCTTTTATCACCTCCTACCCGGTTCCTTCTCGAAAAGCCTGGAATATTCCGGAGACAATTACCAGTCATCATTTCCGGGTCTTGCACGACACTTCCGCACGAGCCATCCTCTGTCATTTCTCACTGGGCGACATTCAAGACCAACCCACATTGTCAGGCGAGGTTTTCTACCTTTTCATAGGTCATTCGTCGCTCAATTACTGGACAGTCGCCCTCGGGTCCGTTAACCTGCAACAGATGGGACCTTCTGGAATAGAAAACATCATTATTCCTTCCTTTTGAGTTCCTCCGCCGCCAGGAAAATTTATCCGGATGCCCCGTACACATCTGAAACTCTTTCAAACAGTTCTCAAAAGAACACATGTGGGAGAAGAGACAATTAAGTCCACTGCTTGTGGAAAAAGGGGGTTGCCGACGTGACAACGATTTTGTATATTCTTGGATACCGGGTTTCCGTACGAGTGATGGTTAATTTTTATAATTAACTTTCAAATGATGTCGCGCAACTGCGTGTCAAAAACTATTCTTCGGTGGTTCAGGGTGCAAAATAAAAAATTCAATAAAAAAAGAAGACTGCTCAGCTATAGATGATTTTAATTGCTAACTCGTTTCTATGTACATATTTACAAGGGTTTTAAACCCCTGTCAATAACACTGATCTGCATTTTTTCAACTTTTTTTCTGTTGTTTTGAAATGAATATGTGTATATCTGAATGGACTTTTTGCGCAGATTCCGAAATAGACCTTCAAAATTCCGTATCACGTCAAGTTTTGTCATAAATGATGGAAATGTGAAAAATTTTTTTATAAAGTTATTTTTTAATGATATTGCTATATGGCAACGTTTGTAACGTGTGAAAATGCTCTGTGGAGGGGTGGAATGTTTGCTTAAGGAACAGATAAAAATCAATACATATTTAAAAGCAAACATTCCTAACATTGACCACTGGGCTCCCCTTCAAACTTTTTACATTGTCTTCGGTATGCGTCCGTACAATCTCTGTTCAACATCCAACAATAGTCGGCCATCATATGTACAGTCCACTTTCCTTGGTATCTCTTTTCCATCCCTTTAATATCCTGATGGAAGCGCTCGCCATGCTCTTCTGAAAAATCACTAAGACTGTTAAGAGAGTAATTGAGATGAGTATGAAGAAAGTGAACTTTGACGCTCATTTTGCAGCCAAGCAGTTTATAAGATTCCAGAAGCTCCTCAACTAAAGTAGTGTGATTTGAAACCTTCGTGTTCCCCAAAAAGTTGTGTACCACATTTCTGAATGCAGTCCATGCTTGTAATTCGCATTCACACATGGTTTTCTCGAATTTGTTGTCTGCCATTAATTTTCGAATTTGAGGGACTACAAAAAAGGCAGCTTTAATTTTTTCAGTCGTGATTGATGCAAACTTACCACACAGATACTGAAAGCATTTACTGTCCTGCTTAAAGCTGTCACGAATTGCTTCATTAAGCCAAGTTTGATGTGTAAAGGTGGCAACAGTATTTTCGAGGGATCAACCAGTGGAACTGAAACAATGTTTTTTTCGCTAGGTGTTAATGTACTTCTGACTGGCCACTGCTGCCGAACCCAGTGTTCCGTCCTTGCTCTGGAGTCCCATTCACACAAAAAGCAAGGAAATTTTGTGTAGCCTCCTTGTTGGCCGAGCAAAATTCCAATCACCTTGAAATCCCCGCACAAAGACCATTTATGAAAATTGTACTGCACACTTTCCAGCAGTAATTTAAGGTTCTCGTATGTCTCTTTCAAAGTCACAGAATGTGCTACTGGAACGGATGGATGGATGTTAGTATTGTGCAATAAAACACTTTTTAAACTGGATTTACTGGCATCTATGAACAACCTCCACTGTCCTGGATTGTAATTGATGTTGAAGTATTTCATGACTGCTGGAATGTCTCGACAATATACCAAACCACCTTCCTTAGCAAAAAACGGAACCAATTCTGCTTCTCAATGTCTGTACCAGGAGAATCTCATATTTGGGCACAGTAAATTCTTTTCATGAAGTCTTCATCCTAAAAGTTCTGCTGCGTCTTTAGGTAAATTCAGATCGCGAACCAAATCATTCAGTTCATGCTGTGTAAATGGCATTGGGGTTTCATCCTCCATGATGTCCGGTTTGTAGATCTCCTCTCTCGTAACATCGTCTGAATCGGTGTCTGTTGGGGGCTTGATATTGGACGGGAATGGCACAGGGATGGATTCACTATGGGGCACTGGTCTTATGGCAAATGGGATATTGGGATACTCAATGTAATGCTTACTGGTTCTGGTATGGCCCCCGATATTCACTGTGCAGAAGTAGCAGTCGTCACTATGATTTTTTGGCTCATGCCACACCATGGGTACTCCGAACGGCATTGATACCCTTTTTCCACTTTTCCAGTTCCGCAACCCCTCCACACATACACGGCACACTTTGTGAGGAGCCCATACTTTGTCCTGATCTTCCAGTTTAATGCCGAAATATTAAAAATAAGCATTTTTCACGAAAGACATAATGCTTTACCTCTGTTTTTTTCCTGTCGTATAACAGCCACATATGTAGCAAAAGATGTCTGGATGATTTACACAATCACGTGAAGCCATTGCACACGCCACAGAGAAACAACCAAACGGGAGCAGTCCTTTCTTTGCACTGACCAGTCTACCACGATCTGCCTCAAATGGCGCCACATGTGACCAATAGCAAGAAGGGAGCGCTGGCGTGAGGTATGAGTCATACTGCCGTGCCAAGATAAATTTTCTCATGTTTAGCCTTTATGAGTGGCGCAAATCGTGACGTCATACAGGTAAAACAGTTGCATTTCCATTATCAGCTAGATATTGATGTTTATCTATTCCTTAAACATTCATTTCGCCCCTCCAGAGAACATTTTCACGCATTACGAACGTTGCCCTATAACGATGTCATTACAAAATACCGTTTTTTTTTTTTTTTCACATTTCCGTCATTTGTGAAAAAACGTGACGTGATACGGAAATTTCGAGGTCATTTTCGGAATCTGCACAAAAAATCCACTCAGATACACCTGTTCATTTCAAAACAACAAAACCTTGCATATTAGTGTAATAGGCGCATAGAGCTCGTTTGTTCTAAATGGGACCTTCTGTCCCGTATCAAACCTACGTCCGTCCTATACAAAAACTGAAGTGTCTCTGCCGACGTCATCATTCGAACGACGCAGCGTTCGACCATAGTGGGGGTATTACGTCACAAATGATCAACGCAACCACTGGCATAAAAATCCTCTCGCCTTTTCAGATCAGGCTAGTCGTGCTGTGTGAGTTGTTAGCTCTAAATATATTACCTGAAGCTAAAGACTATACAGAGAGACATCAGATAAGATAAACATTAAATCTTAAACAGCAGTTGATGATCGCCTTACGAGGCATCACCATGGCCATAATTAATAAATATGAAAAACATGCCAAAATGTACCGTATTAATTCATACATGGGAAATTATAACTATTAATGGTTTTCGTACGAAATATGTGTAATATTTGTAAATTTTCGGCATGAGACGAACTATATAAGATTGAACTGATATTCTTACTGCTGACGGTGCTGATAATTACTGTACCATGACAGAAGTAATATTAAACTCCATTTAATGCTTTCAATGAGTAATTGTAGTGAATTTATTAAAATTATTTGAATCACCTGGATATAGATTACGCTGGGGTGAGGAGATGGAACTAAATTTTATTACTAACATGGAGAAAAATTATAGAAAATAGAGTCTCCTGGAATAATCTGCGGAAGACTTTGACCCACAACTAGCTGCAATGCCAAATATGATGATGATGAAAATGATGCATGCTTTCATTCAGTGCCATTTTGGTCCCTCTTTAGGCTTGTTACCGTATTATACATCATTGTCTTTTCAACAGAGCTATATGTAGATTGCATTTTTCTCGACAAAAGACACATACTCCAGGCCAAAAAATTCTTGCTTTAACTGTATACAGCGTTTCTAACTTGTGAAACTAATGCTACATAGGTATTTTTACGTGGTAACACCACTAATTACCTAAAGGAATCAACATAAACTTCAAATAGGTCGTAAACTTAATTTTATATGGATATATAGTTTTTAGAAATTTACGCATAATGGAATTTTTGATGTTTTTTAAATCACGTATAGTTGATTTTTTAACGCTTCAAAACGTGTTTTTTCCCCAATACGATAGGCACTTAGTCCTGAGGACATTGCTTAACCCTTCAGCGGGCGCGCCCGTGTACAAAGTGCAACATTTTCGTAATGTTGAATGGTTTGTTTTTACTTGTAAGGTTTGAAGTTCTAAGCAGTTTCTATTTATAGCTACATCCTTTATAATGCAGATCTTATTTTCTGACTCTTGTATTCCTTTTAGTCGTGATTTAACCGTGGTAAACCAGCGATTATACTGGATTACAATACGACAGAAGCAGGAGTTGATGTAGTTGATCAAATCTCCAGCTATTACACGGTATCCCGCATATCACGAAGATGGACTCTCGCTGTTTTTTAGGTTTTTGGACATAATAGAAATCAATTCGCAAGTTGTCCTTAGATCCAATAAACTGGACAGTTTTGAAATAAGGCGATTGTATCTGCATTCTTTGGCCTTTAATTATAAATATATATATCAATATTATCAATATTTTATATCTTGTCATAAAACGCAGAATTATTATTTTCAATTAGAAAAAAAGGCTATTACAAAAGGAATAATCAAGATTGAAACAGTCGTTGCACTTTGTGCCACGCGCGCCTACCGGTGTTCCAAAAATTGGCGCGCTGAAGGGCTAAAAACAATAATTCATTACATAGATAGCGTATAAAACATTAATAATAGCGTCAATAGTAACTTTTGATGTTAGTTGTGTACAAATGGTGCGGTTACAATGTCATGAAATTACATAAGGAGATTTTTGTTTTCTTTTTCTTGATATTTGAAAGAAATTTGCATGTAAAATACTACAAACTCAGCTTTATACCCTTTCGTGTCAAGGCTATAAAATATTTTATTAGCTAATATGATCAACGCTATGAGGGGCTGAAAACTAAAATGATAAAAAAATTTTCAATGCTTGTTTTTTTTCTATCTTATGAACGAGCGTAAAAGTAATTTATATATGTTACCCTCGGGTTACTTTTGATCTTTTTCATTTGTGCATCAGCTATTTCACTCAGTAACAGGTGAATCGTTTTATGTGTAACGAATTACTCTAATTAAATATATTGTAAGGAGATCGTCGTGTATTAGTTATAAAATTTGTTATAAGAAGTCACTATTTGCTGTGCTGTATCATAGTTATGTATTTTCCATGTATCTAGTAGAAGGTCATTTACCATCTTCCACTTGCTGAAACCATTTTTTTTTGTAATATATAATTTTATACTCGTGCTAGTATATTTCATTGGAGCTGGAGTAGGTTTAAGCAGCAAACACTAACTTTACAGCACGGAAAGTTACGTAGTGAGAGTATATAATACTGTTGGTTCCCGAATATATAGAATACAGAGCACCTATGATAAAGAATGTATGGGATTAAGGTTCACGGTCAATAGCCTACTACAGTGATAAAGGAAGCAGATTTCATTAGGTGTAATTTCAAACTTTATATTCATTCTTTCTTTAAGTTTTTATTCTGTATAACCTCAAATAAATGTTACGCCTTGTCAAAACATAAATAAAAAATAAAAAAAAAAATTTAAAAAAAAAATTTTAAATTATTTTTTTTTTTAAAAATTCAAAGTAATATGAACTTTTGGAGATAGAAAAAATAAAACATGTCTTGAAATTGTATTATAGTTCAGTTAAGCTAGTTTACAGTTAGTTTTGGAAAAATTAGGCCTTTGACCCCAGGCAGTATTGTATAACCTAATTAGGGGACATACCAACTCTAAAAAAAGTTTACCAAACTCATTCATTAACTTTTAAAGGGGAGGGGTCACACAAGATGTTTCCTCCCACACCCAATTTTCATCACTTCATAGATCCATTACAGAAAGCAAAATATAAAAAGGAGAAAATAAGATCTTGTTATCGGCTGGACTGTGAGAATCTTCACTGAAAACGTTGTATCTTAATCTCTCTCTGACACTCTGAATACCCCCAAGAAAAGATACTATTGTAATCACGACAAATGCAGAGTGAAGAAAAATGACAATTAAAAGCTCTCGGCTAATACGCCGCCGGATTGTGAGCCACAGTGGTGCGAATTAGCTTTGTGTACGCATCCTTTTTCCCAACAACATCCTGTCCGGATAAGCAGCTTGTTGGAAGAGGGCAAACATCGCAAAAAGGCAGGAAGTTCCCACAGTAAAACAATATATAACTTCAGATAGAGGAGTTAGGAGTGTTTGCCTGGAGATTTACTCTGTAAATAGCAGGGCTGCGTTTCTAATCGGCAGCTCAGCGGAAAAATCGGAAGCTGCGATAACTTAGGTATGGCGCATGTCTGAATAGTAAAAAGAAATAGCTTCAACTGTTTTCCTTGAGGAGACTCTCTGTAGATTGCTTATGAAGTGACTGTGGGTAAAAGAAAAAAATAAATGTCTTCAATCATACCGTAAGAAAACTCCTCCGTTAAACACATAACATCAAACATTTTGGGTAGAAAAGGGCAATTTTTTCTCCTATCATATACAAACACACATTTATGCATATAACGACTTACAGAAACAAAAACACACACACACACGCACACGCACTCACACATGCATATGTATATATATATATATATATATATATATATATATATATATAATTTATTAACAAATTTTATTTATTAACATAAATAAAATTTGTAATAAAAATAAACAAAAACATCAAATTCGGTAGAAAAAAAAGTTAGATTTTTAATTCAAAACAAACAATACTGTGAAATTATCAGTCTTAATCCCTTTCACTAGAATACAGCTCATCCATTTTTTGTCGTTTATTCAATGTTTAAAACTCCGTTTTTGTTTTTTGTACACGAAATACGAACCCTCATTTTTGCGGACTAAAATGTGAAAAGAAGTGCGTATTATACTCAAGATTTTACAGTATATATATATATATATATGAAACAATAACCTTTCACTTTCATTAAATAAAACGTCTATTCGAAATTCTTTCATTTTATCTCAATAAAGTATCACCCCTTAATCCAAAATTCGACCTATAAATAAACTAAGTAATCGATTATATTTTCCCATACCCACGTGCAAAGAGGAAGCTTATATAACATCGAAAGTTCCAGACGCCTGACGCAATACCACCTCATATGACGTGAGAGGTCAGCTGCTTGATCTGACCAATTAGAAGTTCAATGCACCCGTACCTCGGACGAAGATGAGCGTTCTTTGGGAGCTTTTGAGTGTCTGTCACTTAAGGAAAAACATGCATAATTTTTAGCTCTACGTTCTTTTTGTTTTATCCTGTGCTGTTCCTGCAGCCTCAAGACAGTTTTGAGCATGATAGTCCTATAGTAATTAGAAACTGTGAATGTAATGAAGTGTACCTAAATCATTGGAGTATTACAAAAAATAAACGAACTATGTAACCAACTATGTGGATGCTTGTGCTTTTCGACTGGACTTTCTACCTAAGCCTTTCCCAGCCACTCTCCACGACTGAATCATGATTCGATGTCTCTTCCTGTCATCCAACATCTCCTTTGCAAATATTACACACGCACACACACACAGATATATATATATATATATATATATATATATATATATATATATATATATATATATATATATATATATATATATATATATATATATTTTTTTTTTTTTTTTTTTTTCATGTTTTTGCTTTCAGAAAGATAAAAAAAATTTCATAGCGCTTTGAGTCATAAAGAATAACTGTAATTGTTCACACACATCTATCAAAGGAAAAATGCGAGAAAAATTAATATTTTCCACTGATACTCCGTTTTCATACTTCGCAAATACAATCACAGTTTTGACGTCATTACTCTCCAGACTGAGGTAACAAACTCCCATCCTTTGATCATATTTTTCGGAAGGGCACAATAAAAAAACAGTTCATTCTTCTCCAGCCTCACGCTCTTTCCCTCCGTGATTACAAACCTTATATTCCGAGCTAATGCTATTTGTTGTCGCTTATTTTGGTTTCTGAGGGATGGCAGCTGAGGCAACCAATTACATAAGCTCGTGTGCATGGACCTAACGTAAAGGCTTTCAACTCGGTTCGTTGTTCGCGATCATTGGTAGAAGAATTATCGAATTATCTCCACATCAAAGATATTTTGGCGCTTTGACGCAATGCATCCGAGAAATCTAGCCTGTCTTCTTTTTTGTTAACAACAGATATTTAGTAACTATGATATCTGCAATGTACTTTCATTTAAAAACAATAGTCATCTTTAAGTGCCCCAGTGAAAACTGTCGTAATACTATATTAATATCTGGTATAACATTTTTTTTTTAGAAAATGTTATGCCAAAATTATAAATGGGGTAGTTTTCCTTCAAAAATAAAAATAAAATGGTTGCTGTTTATGGTAAACTAAGAATAGATAACGAAATTTCAACGTATTGTTTGTTTAAGGCTGCTGTTAAAAACCCTATTGGATTCGCTCACCTCAATGTTAATCTATAGAGACAATTCAATAAGATATGCCGTCCACAGCGGATAGCTTATACGGTAATGTTGATTCTGATGCCGATCGCCACGACAGCATTTCTGCTCATAATTTGACAAATTTCTACAATTCATATCAAATTTACCTATTTCTAACTACATATGGTTGACAACACCTCTAATTCATCAAATTACTTAAACTGACCAATTTAAAACTGTACTAAGCTATAAATACATATTAAACACTGTTTTCAATTTCTTAAATGACTAATCTTTTTTTTAAACCCCTTTTCCATTAAATGACAAATAATTCAATTTAACTATTATAGATACTGACATAAGCCTTACCAATGTTTTTTTACCAATTTATATTATACCCGATTTAACGTAAATTTTTACTTTAATTTCATATTAATAATTAATAACACTATGCAGCTACAATTTTACTGTAACTCTTTACACCTGAAATTTTCTCACTAAATTTTATTAATATAAATATTTTTTGAGTGTTGCGGGGCCCGAACCGAAGGGCGGAGCTAAAGCACCGCGCCACACATACACATATCTAAACGCACTCAAACATATTGTATTGGATGTTTGCATCTCTACACCCATAAAGAAACGCATATAATTCTAAAATACACATACAAACAAATATTAATACCAATAGTATATCGTATTTACAAAATTACCTTTAAAGACCTATAACTATAGAGAAACTGTGTGTACTATTTACAGCTACATAAATGCTGATAATGCAATAAAAATGGTATTTTCAGACAGCCTGAGCTTTTCTGCACCTTGCAACAGGATTGATTTGATAAATTTCGTCCACCAAAGGAATTGATGAGCGTTTAAAACACACTATTCCAAATTTTTTCCCCGAATAGTTTAAACTTTAAAATATTATTTGCATTTTTTAAACGAAAAATGCCCCAAGGTGTAAAATTTCTTTCTCTGTCACAGAGTACAATTAAAAAAAAACTTTAAATCCAAGTCGGCAATCCTTAGACAAATTTTCTCCATAGTTTAACATTGACGTGAGCGAATCCAATAAGGTTAGTACTCGGCAACTTTAAGAAATAAATAAATATAAACTGACTCTAACTCTGCAGGCTGCAGTAGTACTTCATAGAAAAAACAAATAAACAGCATAACAATGGATACCACTGTAATTATAGCATGTGTTTTAGAGTGAAATTTTCACAAAAAAAATTGTTTCTAATTTAGAGAAGATCTTTACATGACTAAGTATTGTAAATGAAATCAGGAGAGATTGGCGGATTAGATTCCAGAGCTAGTCAAATTAATGTAATTTGAGAAAAAAAATTGATAAATCTGCAAATATTTGGTAGAAGTACTGGTATTATATAGAAAATGGAACTACCTTTTTTTTATTGCACGATTTTCTCTTTCCTTTGCTTTCCCACAGGCACTCAAAAACTGCTTAAATTAGTTAATAAACATTTCCTGTCGCTGTCTAAGCTCTTGAATATTCATAAATCTATATGGTAGATAGGAAAGGCCCACGAAAACGAATAAACTAATTTGACTATTGCAAATTAGAGGTTTTGTAGAGAGTTTTTTAAGTACATATTTTAATGCCCTTTAACACTAAAACGTCTGGACTTTTAAACTTACTTCAATGCCTGATCGGAATCATTTTGATCCCTAGTCAAAATTAGTATAAAATTACTCAACAATTGTTTTTTCTATTGGGAATATTTATTTTTCAAACATTTACAAATGTAAATTAAACATATTGTAATTAAAATCAAATTAAATTTACATAAACATCAAAATTCACTTTTAGGCACTTCACGCAAATAAACAGTATTTATGAGAAGTCTAGGAATTTGCTAAGGATTAACTAGACTAAATGCAAAGGAACTTACTTCAGTTTGAATATTTATTTTCATCAAACCACTCTACTAACTTCTGAAAACAATAGTGGAGGTTATATATAACTATTAACAGCATATTAGAAGGTTCGTAAATTTTTATTTATTTTCTATTTTCCAATAATATATGAAATGGGTCGTTTTTATTCTTCCATGCGTTTTAGGTAAATTAGGTTTTAGTTTTCAAAGACAGTAAAAACAAAAAAAAATTAGTTATTATTTTAAATAAATGAATTAATTTAGAAAAGTAGAAAGCTAGATTGATAACATTCCTAAAACGTAAGTTACGAAAAACCAAAATTTGAAAAGGATTATTTTGACCTCATCTGGCGTTCTAGTGTTAATCTAAATAAATTATTTGCCTCTTATACAATAAAATATTTATTATTCTCCTTATTTGAATAATTTTATTACAGCATAGTGATTCTGATCGATTTCTTGGATGCTCATTGAAATTTTTCAATTTTTTTTCTAATAAAAAATTAGGAAACTGAGAAGCGCACAGATTTATAAATACTTTCTGGCATTAATCCAAGAATGCTAAATTTATTATTTATTGGTGCAAATATTTATATAATACGTGTTCTCATTAATCATATTTTATGCTTTGAGTTTTGATTTTAAATATTTTGAAATATTTTGTTTAAAAAGGGTTTTATCCTTGAAATGTGAAAAACCGGACAAACAAAATTAAAAACTTTTTATGAACAACAAAAAATATTTAGACAAATCTTTTGTTTTATTTTTAAGTTATGCTTCTTATTTTTTAAATGTAAATGAACCAAATGAGTGCAAAAAATAGGCCTGGTTTTCTAGTTTGTACTTTGAAACTTTGAAGTAACAGATGAGAAACAAATGCGAAATTTAATGCTCAAAAATCCAAGTAAAAAGTCAACTATTTATATATCTTGTTTATAAAACATCCACAGGGTAGTGAAAAATTTTTTTTTTTAATATGCCACACTCCTAAAGCGTTTAAACATTAAAAAAAATTATTTTCCAGACCGTAAATCATTGGACTTATAAATTTCAACCACTTCTGGGCAAGTGCAGAGTTAAAAAAAAGAATTATATAGACATATTCTCCGTCTTTAACAGAGTTCGGGATTAGAGGATTAAACCATTAAGTAGGTACAGAGGTTCGAAATACTATTGCTTTACTACCTGTGTATTTCCTTATGCAATAAAAATAAAAAAGAATTTAAATTCTAAGAACTATTTAAGTATCTTTAATATAGTTCACAGTTATAAATATAATAGTGAAATTAAATGGAAATACTAAATAAATTCTGTGAGAAAATTCAAAGGAAGTTTAATATTTTCACTCCAGCATCGATGTTCACAATTTCTTATTTGAATAAATCTAATAAATGAGAAATTCACACTGAATTGTACGGAATTCTAGAAGGCATATCCATAACGTATTGATGCGAAGATATAAATGGCATGAACGTCTCCTCTTATTTGATTGCCCGTAAAAGAAGAAAAAAAACTATGATAGGTGTTCATTAGTTCACGATAACGTTATAAACTTCTGTGGATTTTTTAAATTTGTAATAACACGAGAATTAAATACATTTCAAACAGAAATGTATCAATATCCTAATTATTCACAATTCTAGTCGTCTAAATATTTATGTGCACTAACAGGAAAACACAGCTTCCTAAAATCTCCGATAAAAAAATAAAAACTAAATAATTTAATACATATATAAATAAATGTAGTGTATTAACCCACAATAAAATTATTTTTCTATTCAATTTACTAATAATTAGGGATGCGTAAATTTCGCATAAAAAATATCGAAATTTCGCAACCAAAAAAATACAATACATAAAATTTCGCATTTATTCGTAAAAAATATAAATTCAAAAATTTCACATTTATTTAAGAAAATTACAGTTTTACTGACTTGGATAGGTAAGCATCAAAATTATTAGTTAAAAGCTAACATTCTAGTAGTCTCCACATTAAGTTTCGCCATTAAGTCTTTGCCTTCTGTCATTAATTACTATGTTATACATACTGAAGTATCTCAGCATCTACTCTGTTAACTGGACTATAGAGATCTTGTATAGCTGCCTCTGCAAAGTTAAGGTAGCAACATTTCGTTGCAATTAAAATCTGTTTAATATCAACAGGAGTCTCTTGGTTGACTACTGTAAGTAGCTGAAATACCCTTGACTCTGGTGCAGGAGACATTCTTAAAGCTACTAAATTGTTCCACAAAACTTGATGGTTGATTTTTACAGTTAGATTTTTAGGTTCGACTCCGGTACGGACAAACTGTCAGCATGAAATTCGGAGCAAATCCGATGGAGAGTGAGATTTGTAAGTTAATGACCGCGGATGGTCTTAGTTAAGCAACTATGCTACTAAATTATTACTATTATTACCTAATTTTGCTTAAAAAGCCGTTTATCACAGAGTTTTCACCGAAAAGTAGTAAAAAAATAATTTTCGCATTTATTCGCTTATATCGGCAAATTTCGTATTTATTCGCATCTATTTCGTAAATACGAAAATTACGTATCCTTACTAATAATATACTTTTATCGGGGATGTAAAAAGCTTTATGTTCCTGTTACGCCTATTCCGCACGTTTCCTGTCAGTAATGCTCATCGGTTCTGTTCAGAGGATTACGAGTTCAATCTCTCTGCCCTTCCCAAAACTTTATATAGTCTGAGATGAAAATGGATACTCAATACTAAGTCTCAGAAGAGTTCAAACAAACCAAAACTGAGAATTTTTTTACAACCTTTTCCTTAGATGAAATCGACAAGCTTTTATATCCTCTTTATAAACCCTCAATGGGCCATTCTTTCTGCAATCCTACAGGTCCTAACATCCTCTTTCAGACCTGACTGGTGGTTTCGTCTTTTCACCCAGGCATGATGTTGGGTTGCGGGGAACCACCTCTTTTCATCTCGGTGTTCCCTCCTCTGTATTACGCACAATTGGAGCCCCCTCCCCAACAGCAATCCTCACCGCTCAGTTCAAGTGGCAATTGTCGCCGTATTTATTCATCTAAGAGCAGGTTCACACGATAGGAATCAGCAGTGAGAGTCTTCTTAAGGCACTTCTTTCGCAGATCCTTGATTTTCGTAAAAGGATCCGACAGATCGAAATACCTCGGGTCCCGTTTTTTTTTTAAGGGTGTAATTGTGCCAAAATCTGTGCTCAGAGAGAGATGTTTTATTAAGCCGTGACGCGTAATGGTGATAATAGTTATTCACAACAATGTGCTATTCGCATTGAAGAAGGAACTGTTTTGTGATAATCTGGCGTATTTGAGGAAAGTAGATTTATTTTTTTCCTCTTCTTCTTTTTCAGCAGCTAGAATAGCTGTAGTTACAATGTGTAGTTATATATAAAAAAAAGATACTTTGTGTCGAAAAGTTTCAAGGAGATAAGAAGCTTATCAGGAAAGGAGTCGGTGGTGTTCGGGAGCTTTCTGAACGGGGATAATTTTAGATGATGAATAGAAATGATACATTCTAAAACCATATTCATGATTCGTTTTTGATAAATAGTCTCGACTTTTAAGTGTTTACACAGAGGATTTATATACACTATGCATGTATACTCTCTCTTTCTCTCTCTTTCTCTCTCTCTCTCTCTCTCTCTATATATATATATATATATATATATATATATATATGTGCGTGTGTGTGTGTGTGTGCGCGCATCGTTGTGGATGTTTAAGTAGGAGTTGAAAACAGGGGAAATGGAACAAGAAAACTAAAAGAACTAGTGACCTTAGTTTTAAGTACACGCACCGAGAACTGAAGCTTTAAAACCTAAGTCAAAATGAATTGTTAGCCACTGCGCCTAACTTTATTGATGGACGTACGAGAAGAAAGTTTCATTCACTCAAATATATTGCCCTCTGTAACCACTACATAATGAAAAAAAAGCACAGGGATTCTGAAGAGATATTCCATGTAGTATACCTGTCTCTACATACAGTGCTTGAGAACATAAAAAAATAGTAAAGAAAGCAAGTAAAATTTCTGTCAATACAATCATGAAAGTCGAAAACTAACTGAGCTTACTATTATGTTGCTACTCCAGATCAGAGATGACAATATTTCTATGACGACAAGTGTACCTGATTTTTCTCCCAAGAGATATTGCCTGGGAAATATCTCCCGCCACGCCTTCCTTTTGCTTTATATACTTATGCATTAGGTACTGGGGATTAATTATGCTCAAGTATACACATAAAGGCTGTTTACACATTTTAGAACGATTTTATTGTAAAATCATCAGAACTTAAAATAAATAAAATAAAAAATTCTGGCTAAAGCCCACTTTATAAAAGCTAAATTATGGTTTTCTGCAGTTAAATTTTGTCAATTTGAAAATGTTGCATATAAATAGACTGTAGATTAAAGTTTATATTTTTACTCTTTCCGAAGAGAAAAACTCTGTAATTAAAAAAAACGCCGTGAAAACCATGGAGTTCCCCTTTCTAAATGCAGAATAATTAATATCGTTATTAATAAAAGGAAAAATCCTGAATCATTGCATGTAACCGAAAAAAATGAGTTACGATTGACTAACTTTAGAAGATACGCACATTTACAACTATTTCAAAAAATAAGTCTCTCTCAAAAGAAAATCCACCTCAATGTCTGAACAACTGCAATGTCTTTAATACTGTGTAGGCTGTAAACAAGATAATCAATAAAGATTTAAATCTTAAAAAAGCCAAAAAGCATGATCAAAACCAAAAGCATAGAAAGTCAAAAGAGCATGTTCCCCACCTTTTGCCGAAGCTTCTAATTGAGCAGAGAAACACTTCAGAATTCTCTGTTAAAATCATTTAGCTGGTGATAAAGGGTTATATTTTGGCAATTGAAGGAATCTGGATCCATTTAAATGACTGTAGCAAAAAAAGATAGATATATTATAGAAAAAGTGGAGAAAAAGACCTTAAAAACAGCTTCAAGAATCAAAAGAAAGTTTCAGCAAAGGGTTTATGATTATTGCTGAGGTTTTTAGTACAAGGTTTTTAGTTAAAGTTGAGAAGAGTTGACAAATATCAAAATCAAAGCAACATATTATATTTTTACTCCTATATTTAAAAAAGAAATACCACCCCTTTATCCACAGTCTTAAAAGAGTAAAAATTCATCAGGCAAAGCTACAAGCCATACATCAAAATCTGCTACTAAATTTCGAGAAAAAATGAGTGAAGATAAAGATACTTTTATGCTATACCTTGTACACATAGTCCTTCAAAACTCTTGATACGTCATCAAGGTATCATTCTATTTTTGTACAGTTAAAAAGAACACTTTCTAAACACAAACCTAAAATAATGGACTGTGGAAAAATGTAAAACAGGAGTAGAATAAAGTACCCCTCATAATTATAAGAAAATCTCTCTTACCTTGGAAATCAGGATGCAGAATGATAATCCAGATAAAGGCCATCAGATAGAATATCTAAGGAATTAATATTGTTACTTAAAACCTTAATTATATTGATTTAAAATCTTCCCAATTATGTGTAACCAGCCCCTGTACATTGTTTATACTTCTATATTCAGCTTTCGTTATATTTTTTCAATTTCCTCTGTACGTATATATATATATATATATATATATATATATATATATATATATATATATATATATATATATATATATATATATATATATATACACACATATATATATATAAATAAGATATGTATATGTTTACGATCGTGTGCGTGTGCATGTGCGTTTGGGCGTTTGTGTGTGTGTTTATGCAGATATGCATATAAAAAATATGTAGATAATTGGTTTCAATGTGAAGTAAATCAGGTTTATATATAAAATGATTGACTCGGAAATAAAAGCACACTTGAACTAGTACGTCCAGTTAAGTTTTATGAATAATCAGCTCAATTATACTTTTGATTGTATAGTAAATCATTGCTGTGGTTATAACTTTTCAGTCCCTGCGCAGACTATGTTTTCTCCTACAAAGCCTCCCACTGAAACTATCCTTTTATTGGGACAAATCTCTTGAACATAACTGAAGAAAATTAAAGTTATGCAATTCAAACCTACGCTTTTATTTTGAATACTCCATTCCAATATTACTCGCCAACGTTAACAAAATGCTAAAAGGTATGTATGAAAGGAAAATTCCCGAGAGTAGTGATTAACTTACGTCAAATTAGCTTGATTAAAGATAATGTGATAGAAATGATATTGGAAGTATTTTTAAAAAAATACAAGTACGTTTTCAAACAAAATATCAACCTTATCTTACAAAATACCAGTCTGCTTGCCTTAAACACCCATCAGGAAATGCACATAACAAACATAGACAAATCTATCCACCTGATAGTAACCTGATAGTCACTTGATCTTTAAAACAGGGCATTGGCATTTTACTTTGCAGGAATTTTTTTAAATAAAATCATTACAAGAGCTTTAATAAAGAAAGAGTATACTAAAACCGAGTTAGATAGAGTGAGCAACTTTTCGAAAGTCAGTGTTTTCTTAAAGGACATTTAAAGAAGCATTAAAGATATTTATGAAACATTTAGATAAACTATTCAAAAATTCAAAGATCTTGTTCAGTTTTGGTGCGAGAGCTTTAATCCGTAACCGTATTTGTCAAACAAAGCAGTTTACTGGAGGGACTAAGGGGTGCTGAGTAGTAGAGGTGTTAGCAAGAAAACATTTTTCCTCCTGAAAATTTCAATTAATCACATAAATAAAAAATTAATTAATTTTTGTACTTAAAAATAAATATCTCAAGAGTTGAAACTGCAGAATGTTTTTCTTTCTTTACATCTTCTAAAAAATAAGCTTAAACTTTCTATCAACTCCAACCATAGCCATAATTCTGTAAGTCATTGGATAAGGTTTTAATTTTTTTCCTTTACAATTGTATAACCAGGATAGCAGACTTTTCTTCTGATACATTGGATTTTAATTTAGTGATAAAAGACCCTAATATCACAAAGATAAATCTATCATCGGTTGCACTGAATATAAAACACTGAGAAGACTGAAAATAAAGCAGGAATCAAAAGTACTAACGTATGGTATCAAATGGGCGTTATCCCTTCCGTAATCATTCGACACTTGCTTTCAATATCCGATCGTTTACCTCCTTAATCTTTCTGTGGTAACAAGTATTTGAACATAAATTTATAGGATTTTGAAAACTTTGTCGCAATTGATCAATTTTAAGGTTTTGAAATCCTTACCTATTTCTAGTTCAGAGATTCTGAATCTGCAATTAGATGCATTTGTGCCGGCGAGTTGATTTTTACTACTAATATAGTTTACTACTACTATGGTTATAATATTTTTAATAATTATAATAAAATTTATATTAATAGCAAACAATAAAATTATTAACTTCAGATCATAAGCAGTGGAGTAGTCATAAAAGGTTTATAAATGTTAAAGTTGAAATGCCACCAGAATGTTAATAAAATCTACAACTAGTTTTGAAGAATTTACTCCAAAAGTAAAATCTATATAATTCAGGAAAACTCGAAAATTTTATATTTATTATTTCCAAGAAAATATTTACATTATCTTATTTTTTTTAATTGTAAAAACTTTACAGTAACATTACCCTTTTACGAAAAATTCTCCTTCTTTGAATCCTATCAGTCAAAGCTGCGTTATAAAATCTTTTACTTCATGTAAGGTGATCTTTGTATAACCCATCAGAGGTTGTTCATAGTGATGCGACATCGATAACAAAACATCGATGTTTTGAAACATCGATATTCAATGTTAAAACATCGATGCTAATAAAACATCGCCCAAAAACCATCGATGTTTTTAAACATCGATGTTTTAGAACATCCATGTTTTAAAACTGGTTTAGTAATCTCTAACATTAATGTTACTTCCGTTAGTAGTGGGGGGAGGGGGTGATTTAATTTTACTCTCTGATTGGGCAGATACAAATGACAAAAACTTGGTTGCTTTGGGCTACATTGATGACTCAAAATTCTCGTTGTAAATACCGCCATGTTTTGCCTTCAAATGTCCAGATAAATTCGTGGTATTGCCTGAAGATTTGAGGGACTTAAGGCAAATATTGCATTTCGCCAATTTGTCAGAGGTTTTGTAAAAATATTTCCAAACGGTACTTTTGGGAGGCATCTTACTAATAATATTAACGTCAACTTATATAAAACCAGCACAAAACAAAGACTTAAATGGATGCACTCGTGTATATACTATTTGTAAAATAAAACCCCATGGAAGGTTCTGGAGTGTCAGGAACATTCCAAGCGCTCTGATTGGTTTCATTGGTTGTTAATTGCCATTTGTCTATTTGCTAAAAATCGTTTCCCCTTTTATATTCGTCCTTTTCAGAATTCAGACTTACATTTACTGGGTGTGAAAATTATGCTACGTGGTAAATTTTTTTAATTACGGTACTTTTTCATTAAAAAAAACATCGAGACAACGTAAAACATCGAGCACAAAACATCGATGTTAAAAAAACATCGGCTTCAATAAATAGATGTTTAAAACATCGACGTCGATGTCGCATCCCTAGTTGTTCATCGCACTGAGACAGTCCTTCGGTTTCTCTCTTCCTTCAAGAGTATGAGAAAACAAGGAAACCATACTTTTACAACATATTATGCTTTCTATAAAAAAGTTAAAATGTCAATATCTCTGAAGTATTCAATTCTAGGGGGAATAGTTTAGATGAAAAGCCAGCATTTTTTGTCCTCAGAGATATAGAACAAGCTTATATCGCCCCTTTCATATTAAAACAACTGAGCAAATCCCGAGGAATCACGAAATAGCAGAACAAAGAAACTTCACTTCGAGAAACTCTAACCAACAAAGCATTTTGCCAATTTCACTATCTTTTGAGAATTTATTTATAATTTTAAGAGTCAAACTAAACTGGAATCAAAAGTACGAACGCATGGTATCAAATACGCGTTATCTCTTCTGTAATCATTCGACAGCTGTTTCCAATATCTGACCGTTTCCCCCTTAATCTGTCTGTGGAAATCACAAGTATTTGATCATAAATTTATAAGACTTCAAAAACTTTGTCACGATATGTTTTAAGATTTTTAAATCTTTATCTGCTACTGATTCAGAGACATTCTGTATGTACGATTAGATGGATTTGGATCGGCGAATTGATGTTTTGGATCGAAAGAAGAAATTTCGTGAGAGGCAGATATAGAAAATTGTGTTCGCCTATTAATGATATAATTTTATAACAATATCACTGATATCACCCAAAGAACGATAAAATATTTAATAAACTGCTTTATGCAATAATTTTTAGTACCCCTAATAAAACTACCGTCAAGTAACAGCTTTCTCTCAAAGTTATTACTCCTTCTCCCAGCAACTTGCCTTTTAAAGGAGTATTTCGTTTCCTTCTTTTCAAAATCATTTTCGAACTAATTGTTGAAAATTTTCCCTTGGTTGTTTGTTGCAGAGGTAGCAAGTTTAAAGTGTTTTTCATGGTTGCTATACGAAGTCGCTGATGCAAATTTGTTTCTAAACATACATTGTGTAAAGTTTATTTACATTGTTAAAACAGCATGAATTTTATCGGATTATTAACGTATCTCTATTTGTAATTTTCAACTTACACATATAAAAAATAAAATTTAGGAACATATATCCAGTAAAGCATGGGGAATTGTTATTTTCATCGACGATATATATTGGAGATCAAAGTCATCTAACATTTCTGTCTTTTGGTTAATACATATTTGATTATTTATGAAAGATTATATTTTCTGTAGGGCTTAGCCACTGACTTACCTCTCTCGCCTATGTCACTAATTTTAATTTAAGTTTTAATCACACACACACATACAATATAAAAACTTCATATGTGTCCATATTTATGACACATATAACTTCCAAATTCTTTATTTCACGTTTATGGAAATTGCATTAAAATCCATCGAAATATAGTTCAGTTACATCATCCGAACAACACAACCTTCTTCTTGACAAATACCATTAAAAATACATCTCTAAGAAATATAAAAAAGCAATAGCCCCATCTGATAACAATGCAAACAATTGCAGATTCTTCCCAGTTCTTTTTTTTTTATTACGATTGGGTGCTCGGTCAAAATTTTGGTGGTCCCTTCATATATCAACCTTCATGTTGACTCGCCTAAATGATGCTCCCATATTAATGATGCCGACAAATTTGCAATGTATGTATTGGCGAATGTATCCAGACAAGTGCCTATTGCACTGAAAAAATATATATTACAGCTTTTAAAAACAGAAGAAAGACTAAATATATCAAAAAGCGTTTATAATTCTTTATATGGAACGCCTTGTTTCCAGAACAAAATTAGGTAGCAAAGTAACTACGCTGCTCTAAATGTGATTTCTAAGGAGGCTTGTATCTTTATTATAGTAAATGAATTAATCACTAACGAATAAAAGATAAACGTTTGAGACGAACAACTCAATATCAATAATCTATTCCCTTATTCATTTTTCTGGTCAATTGATTGAATTAAGTGAAGCTTTTTTTAATCAATAATTCGTTAAACGAATCATTTTTCGGCGATCCTTCATGAAGGATGCATTTTTAAGCGATTGTCAGCACAGGATTTCGATTTAACGGTGGTAATTGTAAATTAGGAGAAGGATTAAATCGTCATGGCTTTCCGGTAAAATTTGCGCAAAATAGATAGAAAAAAAAAAGGAAAACGGGAAGAAGCAAATTTCATAAAGTGAGCCTAACGACATAACTTTCTTTTCTGTGAGAATGCCAGCGTCACCGCTTTTGTGAAATTATCATCTGTTATTCTGTTCCCGTTTGGCGCCGTTTCAGCGACAATGAGGTTGACTTTACCGATGATCTCGAAATATTGTTTTCCAGCGATAGCGGGATCAAACACCTGCTTTTGTTCCTCCGCGGCGACAAATGTTAAGGAGGGCGCTCTCACAAAAGCGACTTTTTCCGAAAACATTCACATTTTATCAATCTCCAGGTGCTCAATAAGGAGATAAAAACTACCCCCTCCACACGTCTATTTGGTGGGGGCAGGTGCAGAGGAAAGAGAGCTTTCTTTATCTCGATAGAGTTGGCATTATCTTGACCTTTGGAGCTGTGGTAGTTAGAAAGAAAGGCCGGCTTTTGTTTGAGTGCTCGAAACAATGGGAAGGGGTTCGGCATTCAGGAGGACACACATTTGCTGATAATTAGCTTCGGCGGCTTTCGTTTGAAGAAGTTCCTAGAAGTTCCTAGCCCTTTATGTATGCATCTTTTCATAAGAAATAATAATAAATTATTTTCTTTTATGATACGAGTAGGGGACGTTGTAAAGGGATTAGCGATCCAAGCTGCCACCGCGCGGGCCTGTGTTCGCATCCCGGACAAGGCAGAGATATGACATAGTGTGGCCATTAATTTCCAGGACTGATCTAATAACTCCAGAAAATATTAAATGAAATACATACCCAATTAATATGTTTCGAAGTAACTCCCACTTGCCGTAATGCACTTCTTTGCTCGTCGCTGTATAAGTTTCAGAAACAACTTTTAAAGTCCTCTTTAATTTGGATGTCACCGTTTTCTTGATGGCTTCGACATCCTCAAATCTTGTTCTCTTCAGCAAATCTTTCAGTATTGGAAACAAGAAAAAAGTCTGCCGGTGTTAAGTTCGAAGAGTATGGAGGATGCTGCATCTCTACGACCTCATGCTGGGCCAATTTGCTGAGGGGAACAAGATTTAAGGATGTCGAAGCCATCAAGAAAAAGGTGATGTCCACATTAAAGAGCATTCCGAGAGAGGACTTTAAAAGTTGTTTCCGAAACTTATACAGCCAAGCACAGAAATGCATACAGCAGGTGGGAGTTACTTCGAAACATATTAAATGGGTGTGTATTTCATGTAATATTTTCTGGAGTTATTAGATCAATCCTGGAAATTAATGGCCGCACCTTGTACATTGGTTCATCATTCGTTCACCCAATACGGGTTAGCGTAATGAAATAGCCAGCAAGTGTCTACGGGGGAATACTTTCAGGATAACTAACTGCCACATTATTAAACTATACGTAAGTACGAAACTAAGAGAGAGAGATTTCAAGAATTGAGAAAACAATCTTTTTTTTATGTTAATGCCCCATTCTTCACACCTGTAAACGATGCGTTTCAAGGAAGGATGTAATGAATGAATTTTCCTCTTATATCCAACCTTAATGTAATATAATTTTCAGAAAAGCATTCTGAGGGAAGTCACTAACATTCCCTGTAAAGTTATTCAGTTGGAAGAATTCTGACCTCGAGGTTTGGGTACCGGATTCATCAAAACCAGTACTCGGCGAGGTATCAGTACAAGGGTTCAAAACCATTGGAAATCACACAATAATATACCGTTTGGAAGTACTATGGGACAATACATCCAAGAAGAATAAAAAGTAAATAAATATGTTCAGACCAACGTACTTTCTAGTGGGTCTCAAAGGAGAAAGGATAGGATTTGGGAAGGACGTGGCTGAAAATTAAAACTTCCTGGCATCACCGGGCTAGTTCCTTTGGTAGAATACCGTCACGAAGTTCGTAGACATAAGTTTGACTTCAATATTTAGTGGGCAATTGCTTCAGTAGCAAACGACCATTGGAAACAACAGTAATGGACCTCTGAGAAATATTTGTCACGTGCATAGATGTAAAAAAAAAATCAAATTGTCAAAAGATAAAATAAATTTAATTCGCTAATTGATTTTAGCAGGCCAATGCATTGCGTCATTAGCATAAAAAAGTAAGAGGGATTAATAGGGGGGGGGGGAACGTCGTTGAAAAGAATGCTTCTTCACATCACTGGGAAAAGGAAGTTGGTAGACTACAGATTCGAGGAGACCCGGTTTCTGATCACTCTTTTGGCTGGCGATCATTTTACCTTTGTTAGGAAAATTGAACCAGAGCAAGAAATTTAAAAGACAAATAGAAGCATAGATCCGACTATTTATTATAGTTTCAACTGACATGAAAGATCATTTAAAAATTATTTTAATCCCATATGACTGTACTAGGCGGTAAAATGTGCACAAAAGTATTGAATTTTTTACGCAGTTAACTTCAGACACCCGTTCTCTTACATCGAAATACATTATCAGAAATAAAAATATTATGAAATTCATAACATTTCAGTTTTATCCAGTTATTGGGGAAATTTGTAGATTTTGAATGCAGTCCTGAAAGCATGAGGGGAATATTTAAATCCTGTACCTTGAGCATACAGTTTATTTACGCGAATCACAAGCAATTAACTAAGAGATTGTGTCATTTATAAAATTATACCAAAGATTCATATTTAAAAAAAAATAATGTTGATATTACTGCCATTTATAACATAAAAAATGGTTTAATTCCTCAACAAAATTATCTGACTTCCAGTCTTTGAACGGCAGATTGGTTTTTCTTATATTTTGCCTTCTGATAATGAATTTGATAACGCATTCTGATAAAGATGGATGCAAATTCATCTTTCATTTTAGAAAAAAGTTATGTTCAGAAAACAGTTGCCCACATAGTATAGTGGTAAATGTTCTGAACTTCCACGCAGTGGGCTTGGGTTCAAATCCCGAATAAGGCTTGATCATTTCCGTGTCGTCCTTAAATGTCTTACATAAAAAGTGCTCCCATAATAAGTATCCAGTAAAAACTTTGCGGGTCTTCATGGGCAAATGTCAGAGATAAGTGCTTGCCGCAGATTGAAAAAAAAAAATGTTCAGTAAAACCCTTGTAATCTGTGACCATTTAAAAAAAACTTTTAATAGAAATAACAAGATCAATTTTTTAAAAAAATGTGTATATTAATTTAATACAATCAAACCAAAATCCTTTTTCTCGAAATTTATTTTTCTTAATCCTTTATTTTTCTTGATACCTGTTGATTTTACTCCTATACAGCTTTAAAAATCAATGAAAAACTTTCTTAAGGAATTCCAAAAACTGCGTTTTCTGCCAGAAATGCCTCTTAAAAAACGTGATTCAAATTTCTTTCCAAAAATTGAAGATTAAACGTGCTTTATTTTAAGGGCAGTACAATATGCAATCAAAAGTTTATACTCACTACTGTATACTTTGAAAAAAATTTGCTTCTGTCTATATTGGAGTAAGACAATGCTAAAAAAAAAGGATAGAAATAGAAACAACGAGTTATTCGTGGGATCCGTAAAGCTCAAATCATAGTTTTCGTTAAAATGATGGGTCAAGCATTAAATGTGATTCAAATATCTAACCTTTGGATTGCCAAAACCAATATGTTCACAATGGCAATCTAAATATTTCTTTCGCTATCCCATGACATTTATAGTTATTTTCCTTTGAGTGTCCTTCCTTAACAGTATCAAGAAATGAATCATGGAACAAAATGATGGTACAGGGCCTTTTTATTAACTTATCCATATATATTTCTATTATCATTTTGTTTTCCATCACAGTGCATCTGCAAAGGATCAGCAGTATCTTCGCCGCAATGCTACGTCAAGCATCTACGCTGCTGTACAGCAAACTTTTAAGTGGATCATGATGTTGTCGTATTGGCATATCAGTATTAGACAACTTGATACAGAGCATCTCACACACCTGCCCGATCAGGATAGATATCTAGATACGAATACAGAGAAATGATACAATCGTGAACACACTCTTAAAAATCACCTGTGATACTTTACATCTTTCTACTAGTTGAACTAAAAACAATGGAGCAATGTTTAGATTATCAATACCCTAAACTTCAATTTAAGAGTCAGAATTTAAGAGTATTTATGCACTATATTTATAATAAAATATAATCATGATAATAATTCTTATTACGATTATTAAAATTTAATACTACTTATACTATTTATATAAACTTATTGAACTAAATTATTACAAAATTATCATAATTATTACTATCATATGATTACTTTAATTTTTTCAGAACCAGAGGTATCACTATATTTGAAAAAGTCCTGTTTCCTCTAAAGCAGACTGTTTAGTATGGCTGATGATATATAGATTTACATCTTAAGGAAAATCAGTCTAAAATTCTGATGCAATGTAACTAGATAGAGTTTTCAGCTTTGTTAAAGTGTTTAAACATGACTTAATATTTCCAACTCTGCTCTCTCTTTCTAGCTATAAAAACTCGTTTGAAAGCTAGAGGTTGATATGAATTCACTTAAGATACATACAAGGGTCATTTATTTCCTGTTAACAAATTAAAATACTCAACTCTTCTCTGACATAAGATTTTATGCAATTAATACTATAAAGGATTATTCCAGACTAAGTTTAAACAAATATCTAAAATGGTAATCCATTCTAAACCCCTTTATCCAAGCAAAACAACTTCAACTGTGTTCTCTTTTCAGTTTCTCGCTAGTTTTGCTGAATTTTTTTAAAAGATTTTTTTCCCGAGATTTTCACTGTGATAAATCTTTTTGTTTCACTTTAATTGAACTATTTATGTATGTTATAGTTAGGTATGAATTGCTAGTTGCCTTGAAAATATTAATATGAAAAAGCAAAGGCAATTTGTAAATTTATACAGGATATCTCTCACCCATAATTCGTTAAACTCTTTAAAATCTAGCAATCTGTAACAGAGGAAAGTAAATGTTTTACGCATAATTTAAACAACATATAAATTAAAAAGCAAGAGAATTTCATCCTTTACACACAAAACGCCGAATACTTGTAAAAACAAACGGAAGCGTTTACCCAAAACTGGATTAATTTCTGCCTTTCAACACGAGGTTACTTATAATCGGTTATTATCAGGTTACAAGTATACCTGATGGCAAACAATTCTACATAGGGAAAATTAGCAGTTCTGACTCAGTGAGGTTTCGGTAGCAAAGGTATTCACAGCCTGAGACTTAAGAGATAGAGAAACGCCATAAAGGACCGATACCCTCTCCCGTTTAAAAAACTAAATGTCTCCATCAGTTATAGATTTATCGAAAAGTAATTAAAATTCAGCTTTAATGTGCCTTCCCAGCAGATCATGCGCTTGCAAAGTTAAAACAGTTACCACATGCTATGAAGTTATACATGCCCACATCTTTTTGCCAAGAGAGATACATTAAATGAGATTACTGGAACACAAAATTCCAATTAAATAAATAAATAAAAAAATAAAAGTTTCATATTCATAGTCTAAAATATATTATATAATTTGAAGAATAAAGAAAATCAAACCATGTCATTCTACGTTGATTACAAAGCCATATTCAGCGTTTTCATACGGTATTATATTGTGAACCTGTATTTTTAGTCTGTTTATTCTGGAATAAAACTGCTCCCAATTTGCCCCCTTTCAATGCATGTACATAAATTTCCTTGTAAGACATCTCTATGAAACATTTTCGAATGAATGAACATTTTCATCCTTCATTCTTTTTTTTCTAATAAACTGCATCGGAACTTTTGGTTTTGAGTAAAAATTATGAAAATCTTTTGTCTTAAATCGGCAAAATTGTCCTAAAAATATTATTTTACCTTAAGTGATAAAAAGATGTAAATAAAATTTTTATAAATACTGAGGACAAGTTATTTGAAATCTTCATACACCCAAAAGAGAAAAAAAATCATATCAAATGAGCTCTTGGTCGAACAAATAAAACAAAAACTATACATGTTTTAAAGTTTGAATTTAAGATATTTTAAAACAAAATACAATTGTATAAGTTTTTTTGTGCATAATTCTGTACGTCAGAGGTAAACTATAATAAGTGCATTTTCTTCATTTTCGATATTTTTATTTAAGTGACTCCTTTTGGACGGAGCTTCTTTGAGGAAAACTGTCACGTATGAAAAATAAGATGGTGGGTTAAATATGGACTTATAAACTATCGCATATGTCAGTCCTGATGAGAGGTAAACCCTCACAAAGATCTCCTGAAAAGCTATCCTGAAAAATTGGAATTTTTCACTTATGATAGTTTACCTCTGACGTACAGAATTATCCTCATATAAATATTTCTTTGAAGAAAAAAAAATCATTACGAAACGTATGCGAATACAAAAATTAAAATTTTTTTTTTATAAGAACCACATTTAAAAATTAGTGTTGTATTTAATTTTAGTATCAATGACTGTCAGTCAGGTCCTTTTCTTTATATAAAGATTACAATAAAGGAATTTTTGAGTTTTTAAAAAAAATTTTGGGGCTTCACTGGTGTTGCTATAAGAGTAATTGACTTCTGTAATGATACTTACTCTTGGAGGCATCGAGTTTAGGACGTGCATCAGCAGCCCGCGCATGTTTTGAATCCCCATCTAAAAGTATAGGGATATTCCTTTCTATATTTTTTAATCATAAGTTTGCAAATGCATATTTTTCAATTCTGTTTTCAGCTTTTAAAAATAGATCTTTAAGTGCAATGCGTATTTTTTTTAATTGCTATAATTTTTCAAAAAACAATTTTAATTTTGCAGTGGTGGGCAACCAGCATTCAGTGCCCCGAGGAAAATTAACTGCTAAAAAAAATAACTTAAAAAACTACCTTTATTTCAATGCCTTCGTTCATGGGCAAAAAGTTGTGTTGAAAAATATACAGTCTCTAATCTATGATAAGAAAAGGAAACTGAAAGAAAAATTTCTTATAGCTTACGATGGGAAATGAAGATCTACCTTAAGTAACAAAACGGATTTCAATTAGGGCTTTAATAACTACTAGTACTCCAAGCATGAAAAATTCACTGAAAACGAAAATTCGAAGGTTATTAGTAAAATTATTTTTCCCCTTGGGTAATGCGGAGGCACTTTGTCTGATACATTCGCACAGGCGAGTCAACTTTGGTGAAGTCTCAGTTTTGACCGAGCATTCCCCCAGGAGTGACATCTGGAGGGCTCGCACTTTCCCCACCCACTGACCTCATGGAAGGACTTTCCTTTTCTACAGATTTAACGTTCCCATATCTCGTCCAGACACTAGAGTTTTTAATGGTATTTGTCTACATTCGAACCGAGCATTTCCATGCCGAATCCCAATACTCTACAAAGAATATACTGGCATAAACACGCCTTTTCTTAGCTAGCTGTACCCCTGCATGTAACCAAATGTGTAATGAATAAAACACGTATGTGATACCTTGTGTTGGGATGATTTGCCCTTTTACGTATTCTAGAACTAAAGTTTTGCTTTAGATGTTTCAGCATTGGATATATGTTGAAAAGACTTGTTCAATAATGACTCTGTAATCAGTAAAAAATTTTGATTCGCCTTTCTCCGTCCGCATTTGATAAGATGTATGGCTTGGTAAGACAGAGAGGACGTTCATAAGAAAAGAAAATAAATATCGACTTTGAAAACTTTCAGAAAGATGAAATAGAATTCTCATAACAAAAAATATTTGTTTTAAGTCTCAAAATTTTATTATATAATCACTTTTCCCTAGTTCTAGTATATATTCAAGTACTCTTCTACCACATTCTCGCATTAAGGCATAACAAACTTAGAATGTTCTGAATTTCGGAAAAACTTTACTGTTGTTCATTCTACCTTGTGCCTCAAGAGTTCTTAGCAGAAAATAAAGAGGAGAACGTATCCTAAAAAAAAATTTGGTATATTATCTACATACGTACGACTTACAAAAAATTATATAAAGTCGTATTAAGCATTTAGATAAGTCAGTTGAAATGAAGCAAAGTTATAAGGCATAGTTATGTTTTATTAGATAATTTTCAGAAAACTGAGATATATTTATCAAGTTTTGATTGTCTAAAAACTATTTTCGAAAACTTAATCGTCCTTGGTCTTCAATTTAAGAAAATTGAAATAAAAAATCTCTGTAATCTCTGTTTCAAATTATTAAAATAATTTTAATGCAAAATATACCCTACTTGAATTTAAACCTCCCTTAGAACATGTAGTGTTCAACTTTAAATCGCATATTAACCAAAACAGAAAAGTCTGTATATTCACTCACGTTTATTTGAAATTTTTACTTGAAATGATTTAAGTCATTATCTTTTTTTTCAGTTCTTTAAAAAAAATAAAAAAGGACCAAATATTTTTGATTTACTTAAATTTTTAAATTCAGTTTGTAAAATTTCAATGATATGTTGCATTATTTTCATTATTTATGTTAGAAAAAATATAATGTATCATGTATAATGTATTATACTAACGTATTATACAATATATATATTTGATACATTATATATAAAGTGTTACATTATGTGATCAAAGTACTAAATTTGATTTGAAATCGTCCTTTTTTTAAACTTTAATTCTAATAAAAAAAATTTATACCTCAAAATTACATTCATGACTGCAAATACATGCGTATTTAATGTAAAAAAAAGCAAGTAACTTAATAATAAGAATTTTTATGCAATTTTGATCTAAACAATATGCTAACAATGAATCAATATTTTCCATTTATTAATCAGTTTTTTTCATTTAGTTAACTTTCCTTCACTCAACTTCTTCCGGGGGTAATTCTTCATTAAATTTTGTACTCTTCTCTCAGAACACGAAAAAGCAACACAGCTGGATAAAGAGTTTTTCGAACCTAGATCTCCATTTCTTTGCCTACAGTTGATAGCACCAATAATATATGGATGAGTCTGTCTTTTTTTCCTTAGGGCCAAATATATAAGGCATCTGTTAAATACCATATTTAACGAAATTAGATGTACAAATTTGGAATTAGAAAAATAGGGTTTATTACCAGCAAAATGAACTCTCTATTCACAAGAACTATGAAGCAGTGCATTGTCATTAAATTTAAGATTTTTATTGTAAAATGTAATTCCTTATAAAGCATTATGAATTTAAATTATAACTCACTGTTCATCCCATAAAGAATTTACATTTTCAGTTGTTGTGTACTTTATTGAAAAAGGAAATAAATATTCAGCAATTTAACTTATATCGGCACCCGTACCCCAAAACAAATGGGTGTTCTTTCTACTTTCAAAATTAAGGATATTTGCCCGGCACCGAATACGTTCATCAGTCGGGACTTTTCTGTACTTTAAATATTCTTAACTACAAACATTTAAATCATTTTGGTAAATAATTGCAGTTACATTAAATGAAAATATTTGTTATTATTCACTTATTAAATATTCTCGCACCTTTGAACATTTCGTCCTAAAGTTTTACAGTTAATCTTATCGCAGCAGTTTTACTTCATGCTGCAATTCAAAACGTAATGTTTATAAAAATGTTTATGTTCTTCCTTTGACTTGTGTAAGGTATACACAAGATTCGATTCACAAGAATCGAACTTTTGAGTGAATGAATTAAAGAAGCTGCTTGAGATATGCTAATTTCGGCATACGCGCTTAGTATAAATACCATGCAGCGTCATTAATAAAAAAGGGTTGTTAAGGTTGAAGGTGGTGTTATTAAAGTTGATAGATAAGCGAGAGGGAGCTACGAGGGTATGCAGCTCCAGTGCTATCCTGCGCTAGTGCTTAGGGGGCCCAAAGTTTACGTGGCAGTACTGCTGGTTTGACTCTCTGCTGGTTTGTGAGTATTTGAAATGTGTATTTCTATTGAATGTTAATATATATATATTCCGTACAAGTAGTACGCATGCTTATTGCTGTAAAAGCAAATTCTATATGTGCAACGAATTCAATAAACATTGTTTCATGTATAAACTGTGTTTGCATCAAATTCATTTAGAGGGCCACTTCAAATTATATACACCCAAGTCTGGGTAGAAGTGAGCTATTTTTTCTATACTTGTTATTTCATTTTATATAAGTAGACCATTGTTATGTACTGCGATCTATTTGATGTTTCAGTTTTTATTTGACTGATTATTAAGACTGGCTCTTGATTTTATTTAATACTTAAATTATATACACTAAGAAAAATGAATTCCTTATTATCTTCAAAACATATAGTTCTTTTTACCTCTTTTTGGCTTCACTGACGTGACTATACGAATAATTGTCCTCTTATAGAGATACTCTTGGTGGCATCGAGTTTAGGACGTAAATCAGCAGCCCACTCGGGTTTTCAATCCCCATTTAAAAGTGTGAGGAAATTCCTTCTGGTATTTTCCTAATCACGGGTTTGTAGATGCATATTTTTGAATTCCGTTTTCAGCTTTTGAAAATAGATCTTTAAGTGAAATATTTATGTTTGTTTTGTTTTTTAAATTACTGTAAATTTTTGGGAAAACGATTTTAATTTTGCATCAGTAATCAGACAAAATTTAATTGAACCCTGAAAAAAAATTGACCACTGAAAAATTTTAATTTAAAAAAACTATACTTCAATGTGTTCATTCATATGCAAAAAGCACAGTTGTAAAATATGCATTTGCTAATCTGCGACGAGAAGAAAAAATACTGAGAGGAAAATTTCCTATAGCTTAAGATGGGAATTGAAGATCTGCCTCAAGCGACAAAACGGATTTCAATTAGTACTTTAACAACTACCGTAAAATCTTGAGTATAAAACGCACTTTTTTTTCACATTTTAGTCCGTAAAAATGAGGGTGCACATTATATTCGTGTACAAAAAAAAGTAGTTTTAAACATTGAATAAATGACAAACAATAGATGATCTGTATTCTAGTGAAAGTGATTAAGGCTGATAATTTCATTGTATTGTTTGTATTGAATTAAAAATTTAAGTTTTTTTTCTACCAAATTTGACGTTTTCGTTTATTTTTATTACAAATTTTATTTATGTTAATAAATATTTGTGCAATTTTTAAATAAAATATTGAAAAGTTATGGGTGCGTATTATAGTAGAATTTTAATTTTTTTTCCGAAAATTTCGCGCAAAATCGAGCACGTGTGCGTATTATAGTCAAGATTTTACGGTACTAGTGCTTCAGGCATGGCAAATTCCTTGAAAACGAAAAATCGAAGGTTATTAAAAAAAAGTTTTAAAAATAGAAAAAAAAATACATTCGTTTGTCTGCAAAAATAAAAGGGTAACACTGTCTTATACATACGAACCTATATGATACGCACACAAAACACTCTTCCGACATGATTAACCCGTTTAACATGCGCACAAATAGCGTGAAACGACCATAAAAATCCCTATGGTTAATGCATTTCTTAAAATAGTAGTTCACGGAATCCATTGATGTGTCACGCATATGACACATTCTTGGAATGTGTCATATGCATGTTGTGTTAGTGTTTGTGTTATGGCTATATCAGAAAAAATGTAAGATAAAAATTTCTGTGAAGTTCGATAGCTATTTATTCGTTGTTATGTTTGTAAGCTTGATTTCCATCGAAGTTTTGTAATAGTATCTGTGTCTATTTATTGCGGAATTTTATTATACACACAAATTTATTTTACCTAGACAAATTTTACGCAATTAAAAATGATACGTTATTTTATACAACTATAAAAATATGATTCAATACGTCTAGCGATAATGAAGGGAATTTGAGAGTATTAGCACACAATGTTGGTCTTTGCTTACAATGTTTTAAAATCTAGCACATACAAAAAATTATATTAAAATATAAAAAAATAGACTTTTAATTTATTTTTCATGAAATCCTGTGTTTATCACTGCTGAAAATTACGAAAAGGATAGAAAATGACAAGTAAAAACATTTTATTTTTACTAAATTTTATCAAATAAAGATAGATAACACACATGCTTGGAAAAACTTGAATTAAAAATACACCCCAAAAGTACGGCGGTTGAAGATTAAAATGTTTTGTGATTATACCTTAGTACAAAAAAATCAGACATCTTTTAAGGAGGAAAAGTCTGGGAACAGTTCCCCTAGCATCAAGGACCGTCTCTTCTCCCTCAAAAAAAAAAAAAAAAAAAAAAAATCTGTACAAAAATATTATTAGAGAATGTAGAGGGGAAAATGCAAAGTCATAATTTTGTATTAAATACTAAAAGTTCCACCTTTTGATGTTGCATACAGCAAATAATAATAATAATAATAATAATTTTTTTAAGAAAATATTCCACCAAAAATATTGTTTACACATCATATAATGAACTAATATGTTGAAATTAATCTGGGATTTCTCCCAATTACTGATTTTGTCATAGCAATTTAAATACAAGTCCAGTTTCTGTATGTCATTATTGTTCCAATAATTAAAAAAATGATGTCATGCAGATTTTTGATACTATAAATAATATACTGCAATAACTGTCTTCTTAATGAGTTTGCCAACTGATTATTGTCTTTGTTTTTGTTATTGTTTTTTTTTTGTGAATTGTATGCGAGTTTAAAAATCATGCATGCGTTTATGGGTACTTTTAATGGCATGCAACAAAAATGGTAAATATTCAGTGTTGAAGATTATGCCCGAGCTGAAATCTACTTTAGTTAATTACTGAACCCCCTTCCCACTGGTGATTTTAATAGCAAAAATTATTCATTCTTTGATTTATATCAAGTTATTGATGTTTAGAGAAGAACGAGACCTAGTGTTGTCATACATCAATATTTAAAGCTAGGAAGCACATTTTTCATTGAAATAATTTTATCCAATTAGTTTTCTAATCTTAAATGGGTTTTAAAATCACTTTTTCAAAAGAAAGATAGACTACTAAATACTAAAAGTCAACAATTAGCAATAAATTATTAATTTTTTCAACTTGAAATTAAGCAGTTCTCTGTTAAATTATATAAAGAAGAAAAATTACAAGAACCATAAATAATTCAATTCCAAAAACACTTTCTGTAAAAGTAACTTTCCTATATTTTCTTGATGAAATTTAATTAACTCAGACATATTGATAATGTGAAACATCTAAGCACGTGTTCTGTAAAAGGGAACTAGTCGTATGCATGGTTTTAAGATCTGGATGCAAGGATTATATGTAATTCGTACAAATTCAAATCTGCGATGTAAAATAGAACAATACTTGAACCTGTTGGTCTCTCGGGGCAGGATATAGAAAAGGAACCTCTAAAATCGAGTGGAAAGTCGAAGTAATGTGCTACGTATATGTTACGATTATTATTGATGGTTAAAGAAATAAATAAACCAAGAAAAGATATAAATTTGAAAGGAACTTCAAATGAATTTCGACCAGATTTGAGAGGTGGCATTAAAATTTATAAGCATCAAACTTCATCTCTTGTTAAAACACTTCCCACTCAATGAAAGCGATAGCTTTTACTATTTGCTAAAATCATCATACTTATTAGTATAATATATAGAACGCTTAATATATGAATGCTACATAAAATTAGAGAAAGACATATTACATTGTTTTTGAAACTTTAAAAGTTACACAGTAGGAAAGATTTCAGGAAAGCCTGAGAAAAAACTTTTATGTCACTATTAATACGCCATATGTAAAACTATTACTGAATTTTGAAATGGAGGTCCTACCTCTGCTAAAATTCCCGATAAATAACTGATAAAAGTCATATCTCTCATATTTCTTAAATAGAATAATAATTTTTTGTACCAGTTGAAAAAGATATCAGAAGAATAAAAGAATTTTTCAATGCCTAGAAGCTGTTCTAGATATCCATACTGAAATGAGCTCCTATGGGATCCTGTAACATGTAGAGCTAGACTCACAAAGGCAAAACTATCTTACTCATCTAGGCCTTAAAAGGAAACTATAGGATAAACTTTTTATTTGGAGCATTAGAAGTGTCAAAAGAATTTGAGTGCAATATAGTGAAGGGAAAGAAAAGCGCTTTCTTTAGTTCTTAGAAAACAATCTAAGTTTCGAGGTCCACTTGTCGCATGTGACACTGTAAAAACGTACTTATGTTCAGATGATTTAAATAAGAGCACAAAAGTGTCACTAATAGTGTTGAATAATAAAATGATCCTCGGAGTTGTCCAGAATATCCCTACAAACTAAAATAAGGTGAAAGCAAAAAGAAATCTTTTTACATGCTATTCTAATTAAGATACTAAATGTTTTTGGAATGTTTATGAATCCATAAAAATTTTATTTTTTTGTTTTCATTCCGAAAAGAAACTGATATGTGTAATAGAGCCAGAAAAATAATGAATTTTAAAAATAGTGAATTTAAATGAAATTATATGTATCAGAGGTATGTGACATTTTTGTTCATTTATTAATTACATAAAATAATTTTAATATGACATTATTTTTTTAGTCAAACTTAAATTTGATTTATATGTGATTCACAATTATGTACTTTTTCTCCCTGGACCCAACAACTGTATATGAAGGCC
Organism: Dolomedes plantarius; assembly: GCA_907164885.2. Taxonomy (NCBI): domain Eukaryota; kingdom Metazoa; phylum Arthropoda; class Arachnida; order Araneae; family Dolomedidae; genus Dolomedes; species Dolomedes plantarius. The sequence goes on from OU015491.1 coordinate 72,244,207, forward strand.
GCTCTTAACAAATCTTTCTCTAAGCAATACTTCCCACTGAAAATATCTCCCAATCAATATAACATTACAATAACTTGTAATTAAAAAAAGTACCTTTTTAAAATATAAATACTTTAATTTTTATATGATCCAAAATTAATCCACTTTTAAATCCTGAAATTTCAGTCATTAAACCATATTACTTCCTCTACCAATAAATTTGGAGATCATAAATATAATGTAATTCTCGTTAAAAGATCCTTTTTTGAAGTTAACCCTTCCTGTATATCCAAGATAAGGATAATTCGCATAAATTGCCATGGGAAATGCTAAATACCTGACATATTGTCCATATACTTATTTAAAGTTGCCTCCAAGTAAGATGAACAAAAGAATATTGCGAGAAAATAAGACACCAACTCAATTGAATAATCTATAAATAATTTATTATAATACGTATATCTGATTTTTCTGTAATGACACAGTTTTAAAGTCTTTCAAAATGCAGAACATATTGATGACTATAACAACAAAATTGAAGTGGGACACAAAATGCGAATGTACGCTTGTGTGCGGTACATTTACAGTAAGTAGGTATAAGAGTGTTTTAGGAACATTCAGCACTCTCTTATTTCACGTACAGTTTGTTTGTTTTTAGGAAAAACAGTATATTTTTATTTGAAGTTCTGAGCAAAGTTTGAGCAGAAATCATCAAATATTGGAATGTATAGTTCCTATATTGAGAAACAGCACCGGGTGAAACATAAATAATAGACACTTCATAGAACTCAACAAAAATTGTACTCATTTACATGCATTATTTTTTAATACATACATATTTGATTCTGTTTAGGTTTTTATTGGCAATTTCCGACTGATATTATCATTTTTTTATTGGGGATAATGTGAAATATAAACATGTAATGTATATTTTTAAATAAACAAGATTAATTAAACGTTTTGTGGCACAGTCAAGCTGAAATAAATTTTCAATAAGCTCAAATTATTATGCCGAATTTAACAAAAGTTGTTAATAAAAAGGATATGCACAGTTGTATATTGTCATAAAACCCGGAACTGATTCAAAAGTTTAAAAACTTGTCCGTGAAGCTTTAAAGTTAAAAAACTCTTGGTTTAATTAACATATTTTCTACTTCTAATATATACTTTGTATATTGTATTAAATTTAAACTAAAATTATCATTTTCTCATAATTCCCGGAAGCATTTCTTAAATTTTATTTATTAATTCTTTGTGATCCTAGTCATAATGGAAAAACTTAAAACTAACTTTTTTTTTACAATCCTAGAAATACTGAATATAGCCGTAGCATTTAATGTAAGCAATATTTATTTATGGGGAAGACAGAAAAATATTTCTAATGTTTTAACTGTATACTCATAATAATGCATCAAACCTTATGGTTATGAAACAAATAAAGTAATGAAGGAAAAAATAAAGTTGAACGAAATGGAACATCACATTCCCTTTTCCTTCCAATTCCAAAGTTGTACAAAATTTTTAAAGATAAAATAACTATCATTATTATCATTCTATTGTTTAAGAAACTGTCACAATTTGTATATAATGTTAATTTTTGAACTTCTCACATCATACACGTGTGTATATTACAATTACAAAGAAATTTGTAATTAATTACATTAATATTTTACATTAAATACACGGCGGCTAAACAATGTTGAAAATACGTTGGACAGTTTCGAAGGGATGCTAAGAATAAGGTGATAGATGTACCAAAAGTTTTCAACAAACGAAGAAGTCTTTAACTGGACAGGCATATCCTAATTAGGGGGAAGTTTGTTCAAGGAAAGAGAAATAGATACGCCTAATTCGTTTTTGAATTCAGACTGACTGCTAAATTGAAAGCCTTGTGAGCGTTTTTTCAGAAACCTCGATGAACTCTTATCATGAGCTGTTTCAGAGAGAAATTTCCCTCGACTTACTTAGGATCGCTATACAGTTTCAAACATAAGAAATATTTTGTAATTAGCATTAAAAATAAATTTGTTTAAAGTTAATTTCAAATTTAATTACCTTTCAGTTTTTTTTAATTTATTAGCCTATGGTTTATAAATAATATTACAAGAATTAATAATACCAATATTCAAGTGAGGTGAAAAGAGTATAATGAAACGTAAAAAAATTGTATGACTGTTTTAGATATTAGCAATGATTTTTTTAAACATAAAGGATAAAAATATTAAGGAAAAGTCTTAATTAATTAATCGTAACTGATATGAAACAATAAAAATTGCACTCAAGGTGAAACTATTTTTATATAATTTTCAAAGTATTAAAAGTATTTTAGGAGGAGAATATCGTGAAACTCATTCTTATTAACAGTAAAAAATAAGTATGCACTTTCAGTTGTGGTTTAACATTGAGTAGCATTTATTTGCTAATCATGGTGATTATTTAAAATAAACACCCTAAGATCTAAATTTTTATGCATGATATAAACCATAAAATAGTTCGTTATATAAAATTAAATGCAGCACATGAGTATTCTTTCACTTTTTTTTTCAAATTCTAACTCTTTTGTAAGTTAGAATAATTTAATACATAAATGCATCTAAAATTGCCTCATTTTACCGTATTCAGAAACAAATTTTTGTGGTAAACAAATCGTTGTACCATTTTATTCTCTTTGAAAGGAATATTTGTGAACCAGAAAAAGGTATTTAATTTCTCTGTGTACACAAAATCGATTCTACAGATCAATAAAATTTTAAACTGTTATCGAATATAACACACCGGTATCGAAAAAACTACAGATAATATCTAACTTGTATATACAAATAGTTACATAAATATATACTTTAGAAAAACAATAGAAAGTACTGAAACAGTATTAAGCAACATATTTCAAGTTTATAAAACTTATAATTTTAAGTATCAATAAAAAAAATGGGGAAAATTGTGCCTAATATGTATTTTGAAATGATACAATTTATTACATTAATTTTCGTAGGTAACATTCCGTTTTTAGCTTTTAAGCATCCGTTTTCTTCAAGCCAAAATAGTTCATATTTATTTTCAGACACGTTAATGGCATGGAACTACTATAGCACTACCAAAACAGACAACAGATTGACAAACTACTTAAAATTAATTAGTGGTAGTGTAATAAACTGAAACAAGTTTCTGACCACTATAAATAAATATTTGGATAAAAACTAAACTTTCAACAAATTCAAGCTCGGAACTACTAGCAGTATTTAACAAATAGTACTTAATGTGCTGGTATTTTAATATTCATAAATGATGTAATTTATAATAAGAAAATTGATTGCTTAGTGTAAATACAAAGGTTTTATACAACACTCTAAATTTAAACAATTTATCTTAAACTAAAAAATATCTTCCGAAGGATAGCCTTGAAAACTGTTACGATACAAAAAACATTTAACGATAACGAAGATTATTAGTTACATGTTGGACATTCAAGGTTAATTTTCGGATCGAAGATTGGCATCGGAATAATAATTTATATTGTTTTTCCAAATTAAAAAAGTTTAATTTTTAAAAATGTAGATATTTCTGTAATACAATGCCAAAAAAATACCCGCAGCAGTTCTAAGAAAAGTACAATGAACTAGGTTAACTATTTTGAGGAAAAAAACAATATATATCCATATATAATGAATAAAGCTAAGATTTGGAGCTACACATCAATTATGAAATTACTGATTAATAGAAATTTAATGATGAAATTTTAGGAAAAGTGAGCACGGTACTTTTTATTAAAATTATTATGATTTTCATGACATACAATTTGAATGAGTACTTTTAAATTACAACTATTTAACTGAAGATTTAGAGACGTGTTACATAAATAAAAGTAACGGTTCAAAATATTTACTGTTTAACTGTAAAAATATCAAAAATGCTACTAATAAAACTTTAAAAAATTCAAAATAAACAATTTTTACTCAATATGGGATTTTAAAATAATAAAAGGAAATCATATAAATAATTAATTTCCTTCTCTCATATAACAAGCATGCCATTAAATAAATTATTTAAATATAATTTCTATTTATAAACACATTCAGTTTACACGGCGTAAAATGCCTTGTTTCATTCAACAAGATCTTTTCATATGAAAATTGCTTATCATATATCATTTAGATATACTGCTAATATGGAATGCAAAAGAACTACTCAAAAGTTCCTTCGGAAATTTGGTATATGTTATTGGCAGCAATAGTAATTCTGGTAGAAGTGACTTAGTCACAAAATTAGGAACATTGTTATACACGCATGGATATATTATAAATCTCTTATTTTATACATGTAAAGCATATGGTTTCCTAAGGAAATTCATAAAGAAAATGAGTTTGGCATTTTCACAAAAACATGGCACTAACAACAAACAAAACGCTTCACTAGGTGTTCTATACAAATCAGGTTTCTACTGTCTAAGGAAACATTAAGGTCCACAGTTAAGGAATTCAATATTTACCGCTAAACTATCGGACTTGGCGGTAGCGTCGGTGGACTAGAATGCCTGTGGAACCTGTCCTCTGGTTTCACGAACAGGTATGCAAAGGGAGATCTCAGTTCGGGGTGCGGAGGCAAGGGCCCTGCGGGGCTAGGAAAGTACGTGGGGGGCCCGCATCCGCAAAGACTGTAGGGAGGTCCGAATGCTGCAGCATGTGACTGAGATAAAGAAGTAAGCAAAGAACTAGCTGTGCTGTACAGAGTTGTTGGCGGAGGTCCTAAGGGACTTTCACTGAGATCCCGGTGCTTCACCAGACTTAGTTCAGGTCTGAGTTTGGGCAGACTATTGTCCACTGAGCTATAAACGTATGGCAAAGGAGCTAAAGGGAATGTCCTTGCAGTTACAGCTTTCTCACTCTCTAAAGCATGGTGAGCAATCTGTGGATATCTTGAACTCAAGGGCTCCAACGGTGGTGGGAAAGGATGGGTCATTCCCATTGGAAGATAAGACGTTTCTTTCTTGACCAGAGGTTTGGGTTTCCTTCTGGGCCTGTATTTGTAGTCTGGGTGTTCCTTCATATGCAAAGCTCTCAGTCTCTTAGCCTCGTCTATGAAAGGTCTTTTCTCCGCTTCAGAGAGCAGCTTCCATTCGGCTCCTAGCCTCTTAGATATTTCAGAATTGTGCATCTTGGGGTTTTCTTGTGCTAACTTCCGTCTCTGACCTCGAGACCAAACCATGAAAGCATTCATAGGTCTCTTCACATGATCACCAGTAGTTTTGCAGGACATATTTGTTCGTAAATGTTATGAATGTAAAGCTAATTCAAGCGCTCATCTTCGAGTACTAAAGCTTTCAGTGACTAGTAATGATAAACAAGACTTAGAAAGATCTGACTTTCAAGAAATTCAGTTATTCCGTGTTATTTCTCAAAAGAGAGGTTTAGTTTGGCTTAATATCTCCATTGGTCAATTTTAAAGGCTTTTTAGAAGAAAAGTTTTTCCATGCAGTAATACAATTTACATTGTATCTTCGGAAACGAACATCTTTCTACTTGAAAACAAAGTCTGGAAATAACAGTGACTTTTTCTCGGAGAGAATTTAGTGTTACTGCTGTATATGTTCCGACCAGATCACAGTTTTAATTGTAGCAAATAAGCATGATAACACAGGGTATATCGGTTCTTATGGTGTATCAGTTCTTTGATGTTGATGGATCTTCTGAACACAAAAAGTTCGGAATCCCTAAAGGAAGTCGACAAGCAATAAATTGAATTTTACGATATTCGGAGGTGACTTAGAAGAAAGCAATACTATAGCAGAGACTAAGGTATCACATGTGCTCCCGAACGGAGATCGTTCTCTTTTGACTTCCCACGATCTCCCGGCGATGTTTCTCCTGGAGAAAGGGGGGGGGGGGGAACACCTTGTTCAATTCTCGGGTGGTTTCCTATTGGCTGAAACTGTCGTCGCGCCTTCCTCTCATTGGCTGAATATTACCATCTGTTCTCACGATGATCGGGCTTTTTTGTGTGTATATTAAGCTTTAATCTGTTGTTATTGCCTTTACATTTATCCGTATAATAGATTTGAAAGCTGTAACATCGCTGGCGTAACTTCGGGAGAAAACAGGCGCTTTTGAACTAACTAATGTGTGCAGGCATGTCTCTTGGAAGGAGGGAAGAAGTCACAGACCAATAGGAGAGGTTTCAGGGGTAATGGGCTTTTGTTTTAAGTTGCGACTCGACGAGAAACGGTCCAATCGCAGGGATGCCGCGAAAAGAACTTCCTCGAGTCGGAGATTTGGCAGGGAAGCCGATCGGCCACCCCCTCGGCTTTGCGTGTGAATCTGAAAAAGTAGTTTGCACGCTTTGCTGGTCATGAAAGAAATACGGAGGGGGTGATACAAAAACGTGCTATTTCTTTTTCAGTAGGAGGGGTGGGTGAGTGAGATTTATGAATCACTCGAAAAGGCTGTAATAAGCTGAGGAAGGGATATATTTATCGGACAATAATACGATTAAAAGTGCTATTGAATGCGGAACATACTTTTATCGGGAAATAAAGTTGCAGACTGTACGGGAGGCGTATAAATAGAGCTATGATAAAGAGCTTGAAGCACATATTTTCTTTCATTGGTAATATATCACTGTATGAATCCTATAAAATAACTATATAAGGCTAGATTACTTACTGAACATATACGGCATTGCATATTTTCTTTTATTGATAATATATCGCTGAATGAATTCTATATGTGAAGTCAAGATTACTGACTAATCATGAATTAATTGCGCATTATCACCATTTAAATGTTCTGTTTCTCATATTAAATAATGCAAATTGTAATTTGAAATTTCCCATTACTGAATTACTCAAAATGTCACGTAACTTTAGAGGCCTCGTTAATTTATTGATTTTTAGAATATTTACTTATGTGATGCCTTGTATGCTATTTTTATTTCCCTTTTTTGTTTTATATTAAAATACAGCTTATGAAAATACAGCTTATTTTGTTTTATATTAAAATACAACTTACAATGAGAAAATTTTAAAGATAAAATTAATGGTAAGTTTCAAATATGTTTATAACATTTCAAAGAATAACTAGCTTTGTTAAATAACAATTTTATAACCATGAAATTAGCTGAGTAAAGTCTGAAAACTATTGCTAGTTATTAAAGTTGAAGATAACCCTGTTAGTATACAAGTATATGTTTGCATATTACACAGATTATTATTAATATTTCGCATTCTCTTTTAGAAAATATTGATGGTTTATAACTGTTTCACATGTATTTTGATCGTATATTAATATTATTATTTTAAAATTAAAATATCAGTAGTGCTAGTTTTCTTGAAAATTCATATTTACATCCATTATAATACATCATAATAAGTAATCGTAAAAGATAGATTCAAAAGGCAGCAAATTTTTAAAATTAGTTACAAACTGGGTTCTATTAAAAAGGGACAGCCTTCACTCAGAGAAGCGAACCCTCTTTAACTAACCACTTTAACTGCCAAGAAAAATTCTTGAATATCATTTATGTCCGTTAAAGAGAGTCATGGATGGAGAAGTCTTGTTTGATTGCTCATAGAAAGCTCATTCTGATAGTAAAGCTTTTATTACTGTGGATTTGTTCGGGAAAACGCAAATATTTAAACATAGTAAATGAAAAAGGTCAAAATATTTCATTGCTGCAAATGTAGTGTTGCTAAAAGAACTTCACATGGATAAATGATAATATGCAAGAAGGGGATTTGTTTAAGTAAACTTTTTCTTACAAAATAGGGAAAATCATCAAAGTATTTCAATAAATCATATATTTTTTATATATAAATTAATGTCTAAAATATCACACATCCACGTAAATTTTTGATACTTAAATTATATCATCGTAGTTTCAGAAGTTACACAGAATTAGTACAGAAATTCATTTAAAAATTTTAATGGGATGTGATATTGATTTTTAAATATTTTTTTTTATATCCTCTAGCTTCGAAAGTTGACAAATATGTTGCAGTTATCAAGAATGCGATCAACAGTCAATATTAAATCCTTATAAATAAATACAAATGTGTTTAATTAATATTTTAAATGTTTTCTTTAATAAGGCTGACGGTGAAAGTTATACGTTCTTAATCATATATATGCTTTATAGAGTTTCGTTTCTGTGTTACGGGTGGTTTCAGATAAAAGCATTCAAGTACTTATTTATTTATTAATTTTAACTGAGCTATCACTGCAGTAACATGTCAGTTTAGTTTAACTAGTTTTGGGCTTTCGTGCATATATCCTGTTACAGAATGTGACACAAGTTAGAGCACGTGAAATTTTTATTCACCGAGTTGCCTTGCTTAACAGTTACAATAATGCTCTAAATAGTCAACTTTTAAGAGGGTTTTTCGTGCTATGTGCGGAAAATTTTCGCATTCGTAGAAATTACCTGTTAAAGAACATTTCGCGATACGTATGTCCTCAAACTTTTTCACATCAATCTCCATTTTTCCATCCAAGAAACTTACTGACAATCTATGATAATTGCAATTTAGCAATTAGTGTAGTATTTTGAAAAGAATTTTTTTTAAATTTTTAATCGTTGAAATTTCTTTATGTCTAATTCGACGTCACTTTTGTTTAGCCACTTCAGAGGGACTGTAAAACAGAGAGACTATTATATATATATATATATATATATAGATAGATAGATAGATAGATAGATAAATATATATATATATATATATATACACACACACACACACACACACATATATATATATATATATATATATATATATATTTATTTATTTATTTATTTAATATCCCCTTAATAGATTTTTTGTTTTCATGGGATTAATAACAACAACAACAACAACAACAACAACAACATATCCCTCCTACATGGTCTCAGTTTTGTTCCCTTCTCTAATAAATATTTTCAAAATCACTCATTTTTACTCTCACTTTCTCGCCTTTTTCCACTCCTGCCATTTTGTAATCACCACTATGGTTCTATTGTTACAGAGACAGATTTTAATTTCTGTCTCTTTCAAGTTCGCCAAAATTTTAAAAAAAATCAAGTAGTATAGGAGGGCTTTGGACAACAGCTTTTCAACAGCGGAAGGGGAAAAAAAAATAATGAATTTAATCAACACCTTGAAGCGTATTTAAATTCTCAAACCAATTTATTTTTTTTAAATTCTTCCATGCTGTGGGCTTGGGTTCCCGAATAAGGCTTGGTGGTTATCATGATGTCCCCTCATAGGGAGCAATGCCGGCTCACCTAAAAGGGTGCTCCCGTAGTAAAAAAGTAGTCAGCAAGACTTCGTGGATCTTCATGGGCCAAATGTCAGAAAAAGAAGCACCCACCATCAGAAGACGAGTGCCTCCGCATTGGAAAAAACAATTTTAATAACTTTGAATGTGTTTTTATTTATTTATTTATTTATTTTGTCATTGATTTATAAAAAGTTTGCTCATTTAATTGAACTAGCAGGAACCCTTATTTGAAAAAAAAAATTACATGAATAGAGATAAAAATAATCATTTAGGTAGAGGTAGCCTAGTGGTAGCGCGTAGGCTTTCGGTGCTGAGGGTGCTCTTATCGGATCCGTCATTAAATACCTCCGTGTCTAGGCCAGATATGGGCAAGTTAAATCCGCAGACCGGAAAGATCCTCTACAGCAGGGGTTCTCAACCTTTCAGGCTCTGTGCCCCCCTTTGAACACTGATGTGAGGTCATGCCACCCCCCACCCCCACAGCCACCACCATATGTGGTCAATACAAGTTGTACAATCGGAATTTGAAACTGAAGCTGGTTATTAAATGAAAATATAGAATAGATAATTTCATACTCAAAATTTAATATTACTACACATATCTTAATTTGGAACATATTATTATTAGAACATATGAAATCAAAAAATTAAATACAGATCAAATATATTTGAGATAATCATGGATTTGGGTGAGGTTGGCATGTAATGCCAGTCACTTTCACAGCATTAATGAGAGGGCTGGCACTGTTTGTTCTTGACAAGTTTTTTAATAACAGGTTGTAACTGTGACAAAGCACACCTCAGGTCGCTTTCAACGTCCAGACGTACGACAATTATCGTGTTTTTGCAATTATGACAATTATCGGGTTCGTGTTCGTATGTCGAAAATACGTTACGGTTACACTGTGACCGCAAAATTGAGTACAGTAAATTACAGTTAGTTTTACTTTTTATTTTACTTTTTTAAAAACTCACGCCTCCCTTGAAATTCTTCTCCCCCCCCCCCCCCCAGGTTGAGAACCGCTGCTCTATAGGGTCAGAGAGGGGGGAGAGGGTACGATCCCCCCCCCCCCCCAGATGTCTCCCGTGGGGAGGCTCGGTCGAAATTGAGGTGGAACCTGGCTAAATCGGACTCCGATCCTTGTGGTGCTGTTATAAACCGGAGCTGCACTCTTCAGCCCGCTAGCCTATACGGATCTGGTCCGGGATACTTCCGGCCAGGGGGCATCAGAAACAACAACAACAAATGACCATTTCATATTCTTCTAAAGGTACCAAAAATACCAGTTTAGATTGTTAAAGGTCTGATGACGCTTTTCATGGTTGTTAAATTTGCTCTTAGTTAAGGGGAAAAGAAGTAATGAGGTAACAAAGACATTTTTTTTTTGTCGTCAAACATTTACCTATACTACGCCGCAGTTTTAATGTTCATTTTATTATGGGGGCACCATATAGACGGACAGCATTACACCCTATGAAGGAAGGGACAACACAAACGGAGGCATTTTTCGTGGCGCGACGCCGGGATTCGATCCGAGCACCCTCATCATCGAAAATCAGCGCGCTTTACCACAGGGCCGCCACAAGCCCGGTAAAAAAGATATAGAAGCTCCATATAGAAGTCATGCAAGTCACGTTTTTCTAAGCGCCCCCCCCCCCCAAGGAATTTTGCTAATTAAAAACACCAAACAGCGCTTCTCGTGGTTTCTATGAGTTGAAGAGAAAAGAAGTTATGAGGTAAGATGACTATGAAGCTCCAAACTTGATTATCTTATTTGGCAGATTTGGTACCACAGACGTTAAATTCATACATATATGGTTCCACTGAAGGATATTTCTGTTACACAGTAAGATTTGAATTCTGCTGTCAACAGTAAAAATAACTCCATTACCTCCAGAATGTCATAAACAACTTTAATTTTCCCGTAGTTTCTTCGGAAAATTGTTGTTCTTGCAAAATTGCTGACGCATTTTTGTCGGTACACTGTCAAAAGTATATAACCTTAATTCTGACAGATTACCAGAAGTCATCGTAAAAAGTGCACTATGAGAAGTGTGATGGCATGAATTGCCATCTCTCATCAGCATCACCAATACTTCAAAAGCCGAAGATGTCCATTCACTTCTTTCGTCAATGTCATAACTAACAGACTGATCATTAAAGAAATTTAGGTCTTACAGGTGTCTACAAAGGGCAAAAGTCTGTCTGCAATCACACCCTGAATAGCCAGTTTGAAGTTTGATCCGCTCAACACCACTGAATAAATGAAAGAGATTAAAAGAATCAGTGGTGATCTTTCCACCAAGCTTAATAAACAACAAAAAAAACGTGATTTGGAAAAGTTCCTAAAAACTGAACTTGCTAAAATCATTTAATCAATTTATGACAAGGTTTTTACAAGTATTTCCAACTCAATCATACACGGAACCATTTCTTTTAGGCTCGGTGCACACGAGCTCGGTGCCGCAACGCCACCGGATCGCTCGCGTGCACCGAGCCTTACGCTACAACCTGTTAACTGCAAAATAGTAAGATGTGATCAATATTTTTCGGTTCATTCTCAGAGCAAAGGCTTATATGATGCGAAAAGTCGAAACAAGATTTAAAAAAAAAAAAAAAAAAATAGAAAAAAGACCTGAACACTTTATTTTTGACTGATCAAATTAAAACTTCGCAAACTATAAAAATTAGTGATTATAGTGATTATCAACAATTTCTTAGATTCTAATAGGTGTCTTCTTCCTGAAAACTCTTTAATGGAAAAATGTGTACAAGCGTGTACTCCCGTGTATTCCCGTCTGTACAAGAGTGACGTAAACACGGGAAACAATCCCGATTAATCGGATCATGAATGACGTCATACAATACAATGACTGGTTAACTTAAAATAACAAAGATTAGTTTAACAGTATAAAGAACGTGAGTGAAGTCAAAGTGAACGATACGCACGTGTACGAAGTTCAGGTGTTTAGGAAATGAGCTTTACGTAAACGCTGAAGCTTATTGCCGAAGTTCTGAGCGACGATAACTTAATAGAGTAGTTACGGTAAGATTTGTAATAATTAATTTATTTGCATTAATTTATTTTATTGTTAAAAGTGTATATAAAATTACAATTTTTAAAAAAATTGATTGGTTTTCATTTACATTCATCATGTCTTTTACTTACTCATAAAGTTAATTATAAATACTAATAAATATTTATTATACAAATAGAATAACTAAATCCTAAATCAGATAGCGTGGCGTCTACGCCTGCAATTTTTAAATATGCCACCAGTGCAGGGTTAAATCAAACGGGAAAATTATTTTTTTCGAATTGTTTTATCGAATTCTTCGAAAACACCGCACGACCAGCCCGCGCTGATAAAATAAACTTCTCCTATGAACTAAAAATCAACCATTAGTGAAAAGAAATTCTCATAAACACACTTCAAACATCGTCCTACCGGGAGAGAATTGCTGGCGACACATATTTTATTCCTTTTGATGTTGTCACATCGCAGCATGGGACCTTGCAAGCAATCGGTGGCGGAACAAAAGGCCCACAAAGTGGAGGCGACAGGGGTCCAAATGGTGAGGCCATCTTGCTCAAAAGGCCTTTCGCTTTCAGGAGGGCCCATTCACTTCGAGTGTCCGAACAGGAAAGGGAGGCCTCGTGCGGCACGGACACGGCGGAAGAAAAAAAAAGTGAGCATGGGAAGAAACTGTTATTGTGGCCCACGAGGAGGGAACTGAATGGTGAGCCAAGAAAAAAAAATCATTTTTTGTTGTTTTTTTCTTTAGTTCATTTTCAAGAGCTGTAATAATCTATTAGTCTGTTTTCTTTTGTTTATATTTTGTTTATATTTTTCATCATTATTTCAGATTTATATTAGCACTATCTATTGTTGGATTTATGTCTGGGTGATCGATTCTATTGATGTTATTTTTTGTAGAATATTGTTTGTTGGTAATTTCTTCTTACTTTTTATTCACGTATTTTGAGAAATTCTTGTTTGTGTTAACGATAGAAAAAGAAAAGAGAAAACGCTTTCAAATACACTGAATGGTTACTGAACGATGAGCCAAAAAGAAAATAATTTTATCTTATTTTTTCTTTAGTTAATTTTCAAGATCTATAATAATATATTAGTCTGTTTTCTTTTGTTTATATTTTTCCTCATTATTTCAGATTTATATTAGCACTGTCTATTGTTGGATTTATGTCTGGGTGATCGATTCTATTGATGTTATTTTTTGTAGAATAATTTTTGTTGTTAATTTCTTCCTACTTTTTATTCAGGTATTTTGAGACATTCTTGTTTGTGTTAGCGATAGAAAAAGAAAAGAAAAAACGCTTTCAAATGCACTGAATGGTTACTGAACGATGAGCCAAAAAGAAAAAAAAATTATCTTGTTTTTTCTTTAGTTCATTTTCAAGAGCTGTAATAATCTATTAGGCTGTTTTCCTTTGTTTATATTTTGTTTATATTTTCAAGAGCTGTAATAATCTATTAGGTTGTTTTCCTTTGTTTATATTTTGTTTATATCATTATTTCAGATTTATATTCGCACAATTCATTGTTGAATTTATGTCTGGATGATCGATTTTATTGATCTTATTTTTTGTAGAATATTGTTTGTTGTCAATTTCTTCCTACTTTTTATTTGCGTATTTTGAGGAGTTATTGTTGTTTATTTTAAGGATAGAAAAAGAAAAGAAAAAACGCTTTCAAATGCACTGAATGGTTACTGAACGGCGAGCCAAAATGAAAATAATTTTATCTTGTTTTTTCTTTAGTTCATTTTCAAGAGCTCTAATATTATATTAGTCTGTTTCTTTTCTTTATATTTTTCATCATCATTTCAGATTTAAATTAGCACTATCTATTGTAGAATTTTTCTCTGGGTGATAGATTCTATTGATCTGGTTTTTGAAAAATATTGTTTGTTAATAGTTTCTTCCTATTTTTTATTCACGTATTTTGAGAAGTCATTTTTGTTTATTTTAGGGAGCGAAAACGAAAAAAACGCTTTCTAACGCACTGAATGGTTACTGAATGATGAGTCAAATTGAAAAAAAAAAATTATCTTGTTTTTTCTTTAGTTTGTTTTCAAGAGCTGTAATAATCTATTAGTCTGTTTTCATTTGTTTATATTTTGTTTAAATTTTTCATCATTATTTCAGATTTACATTCGCATTATCTATTGTTTGATTTATCACAAGGTGATTCGATTCTATTGATCTTAATTATCGTAGAATATTGTTTGTTGTCAATTTCTTCCCACTTTTTATTTACGTATTTTGAGAAGTTATTGTTGTTTATTTAACGATAAAAAAAGAAAAGGTAAAACGCTTTCAAGCGCACTGATTAGTTACTGATCGGTGATCCAAAAAGAAATTAATTTTATCTTCTTTTTTCTTTAGTTCATTTTCAAGAGCTGTAATAATCTATTAGTCTGTTTTCTTTTGTTTATATTTTTCATCATTATTTCAGATTTATATTAGCACTATCTATTGTTGGATTTATCTCTGGGTGATCGATTCTATTGATTTTATTTTTTTTTTGTAGAATATTGTTTGTTGTTAATTTCTTCGTACTTTTTATTTACGTATTTTAGAAGTTATTGTTGTTTATTTTAACAATAGAAAAAGAAAAAAAAAGAAAAACTCTTTCAGACGTACTGAATGGTTACTGAACGGTGAGCCAAAAAGAAAATAATTTTATCTTGTTTTTTCTTTAGTTCATTTTCAAGAGCTGTAATAATATATTTGTTTTCTTTTGTTTATACTTTGTTTATATTTTTCATCATTATTTCTGATTTATATTCGCACTATCCATTGTTGGATTTACCTCTTGGTGGTCGATTCTCTTGATTGCATTCTTCGTAAAATATTGTTTGTTATTAATGTCTTCCTAATTTTTATTTACGCACTTTGATAAGTTATTGTTGTTCATTTTAAAGAGAAAAACTGAAAAAAAAAAATCTTTCAGACGTACTGAATGGTTACTGATCGGTGAGCCAAAAAGAAAATAATTTTACCTTGTTTTTTTCTTTATTTCATTTTAAAGATCTGTAAAAATATATTAGTCTGTTTTCTTTTGTTTATATTATGTTAATATATTTCACCATTGTTTTAGATTTTTATTCGTACTATTATTCATTGGATTTACCTTTAAGTGATGATTCTATTGAAGTTATTTTCTGTTGAATATTATTTATTATTACTTTCTTCCTACTTTTTATATAGGAAGTTTGAAAAGTAATTGTCATTCATTTTAAGAAGAGAAAAAGTTAAACGCTTTCAAACACACTTTTTGTAATCTATTAGGAAGGAAAGAATGGCTCCATTAGAGGCAAGCTGATTAAGTTATTTATTTATGCAATAGTGCATGCTAGTCTTTATTTCTTTTCTTTTTTTCATGTTGCTTGTTACTTTGATTGATTGATTTTGTTTGTGGTTTATTTCTTTTGCAGTGAAACTATTATGCGATGTTAAAAGTGAGGGGTGAGAAAAACCGTCATATCACCCAAATACTAGAAAAATAATATATCGCGACAGTATAAACATCTATTTTTTATGGCATGCTTAAATTAGTTTTTCATATTATTTCAAACTGGTCACGAGATTCTTAGATAGAAATCTATAACAAGAGTCCGATGATATTTATTTTCCATCGATATTATTTTAAAGAGGAATTCATTATGTTCTAAGTAATTTAATTTAGAATAAAAAGTCTGAAAATTTCAACTTTTTTCTCTGTTAAAAGGTAAAATAACCTCTAAATTTTAATAATTAAAATTGCAAATTGTATACCCTACCAATTTTTACTTCAGTTTTCTGGAGAAATTAAAATTTAAATCAAGCATTGATTACTTAATTAAAAATATAAGAGATTTAGCGTTTCGCTACAAGAGAGTACGTTAATTGTGTTTAATCATGCATACGAAAATATCTTTAAAAGGGGGACTGAATATATGCATTTAGTTTTGCACAAAAAAGTGTTAACTGAATCCTCCTGGCTGTAACTTTGTGCGGTATTTTCTCTTTGATAGCCGTTACCTGTACTGTCAAGGTATGGGATGAAATTAAATGCATAAGATAAATATTGGGAAAATGAATGAAAACAAATTACTGACACAAGAAAATGAAATAATTTCAATTATAAATACTTCAGTAAAAATCATAGAGTAAGATTAGCTGATTCATGTATAAATTTGACTTCCCGAAATAATACCCCATGTACACAATAACTATATTCAACACGGTTTAAAACTGAGAAGTGACCTGTTCAGAATGGTACTAATTTTTATTCTTAAAAGCTTATTTTTTCTTAAATTAAATTATTAATAATATTTAAGACTTTTTTTATCTACTTTAAATAACTACAACTTACTCAGTAAATTGTAGTTATTTAAAGTATTATAATTTAAATCTTTAAATTATTTTTAAAAAATGTCTCCTGAAATTTTGTTGTATTTCGAACTTATTTTTAAATGTATAAGCAAAATGAACGTTCGCTTATAGTGTAACTTAGGATATTATTGAAAGCAATAATATATAGTATTCCTTCATTATTGTAATAAGCAAAATTTGATAACTCAGAATGTTTTTCTTTGTTTGTATTCATATTCGATAGCATAATTTATCAAGAGATTTTCCAAAAATCGCTAGGCTTAGTGGCTGAGAAAGTTGTGTAACTTTAAAAAATACTTACTTCGTCCAAATGCACTTATCCTCACTTTATAAACAAAAATGCCAGATAACTTAATAGATTTAAATGAGAAAATACAGTTCAGTCCGAATAATTTAAGCCCTGATTTACCAAGATTCCGGATTCATCCAAGCTATCTGAGGGAATCTTGGAGAAAATGATGAGATGACTACGTAACATGGCTGCAATGACGCAAAAAATTATAAAAGTTTTAAAGAGAATTTATTAAAGAAAATTAAGAATTTGTGTTACAAAGAGATTCTTTTTTGTTACCTTTTATCCATTTACTTTCATTTCAGTGTATCACAAACCATTCATATTGTAATGTAGCTACATCGCACATAATTGTTCTTAAAATAATTGATTGTATGTATAAACAGTAAAAAAATTCGTATAAATTAAGAATGTGTTTATGTGCCTTTTTATTTACTATTATAAAACACTAACCTCACTGAGATATAAATATAGGCTTAAAAATGATACTATATCGGACTATTGGCAAAATCTGTTAAGGGTATACAAGTTTTCAGCTATCCTAGGGAGCATCGGTTTCCATTACACCAGTTTATCGGGATTCCACTGTATTCTATATTTCGACATTTAAAATACGCAGATGACCCCGAAGCTGCATCCTTGTAACGTATCTAAGACCTAATTAATATCGCCGTTTTTAACCGAAAGAGTGTTAACCCCGGAACAAAAATCCCTTCATCGAAGAGGGAGTTAATGATCTTCCGGCACACAAGCGTGGTACAACACCACAGCCGTGCACCTTGACACACTTATCAACCCCAGAGGAGGCTCCCCTCTATTAAAAGCTAAGCAGAGAAAAGGGCGGGGGAGAAAATGAATGGTAATTAATCTCCAATTCCGAGACAGTGGTGATATTTATTGTCTGAAAGATTAAGAAATGGAAAATAAACATTTATTTGAAAAGAAATAAAGACTTCTTTTACTCTAATACAATACAGATAAAATTTCTGTCTTTATTCCTCTCCAATTCCTCAGACTGCTTATCCTGTATCTATCAAAACGCTTTTTGTATTGGGGAGTCATCTTTTGATTCAGTGACATCGTGAAGTGCTAACTCTGTATCTCATATGAAGCATTTCTGGATTATGGGTGAGTTAATTTCCTATCATCCTTTTCACCTGAATAAAGAATACATTTCTCACGAATTTACTAGTTTTTTTTATTTAATTTTGAAGCTTGGTTCAAGATATAATAGCCATTTGCCTGAGTATGAAATGTAAAATTTTCAGAAATTATAGTCAATAGTATTACTCCTTTCTAGATTTATCTTAACAGTTAGTGTTATAAGTGATCACTTATTGAAGGAAAACAGGACAGATTTCTAACGAAGTATAAATTTTTAAGGCTTTTCTATATTACTTATGCAATTAGTTCTAATAAATAAACTTCTGCTTAGCAAAAAAATGTAGGTTGTTTGCAAAATTTACTGTTTAATATACAATGCTTATCATGGTATAACTCTATCGGTTAGTTTCGGGAAATTCCCTTCTGCTCTTGAAGAGGGTTGATTATTACTAATTAAAATGCCTTATGTAACGCAATCCTGGAGATAGTATTATAAAAAAACTTTCTTGAACAATGACATTGAAGACTTACTGAATAGCTGATTTCTTGAGAAAAATTACAGTCAGCCTAGAAGATATCAGAATGCAATTTAACTACTTTACAAGGTATGAAGTTATCTCAAATTCTAAATTGTTAAAATAGTCCGTAATGGAATTTCTTTCTGCTATTTTTAACCATTTTATTTTTCAATGTTTCAGAATAACAGAAAAGACCTTTGAATGTCTTTAAATTTAAAATTAAGTGTCCTCTATTAGAAAACACGAGGTTAGGCCCTAAAAGAGGCCTCGATTCTCTCTATAGCTACGTGAAGTAAGATGCTGTAACAAACGATCTCGAGCCTGCAATTTACATATTTGTGAAAGCCGTGGCACACACAGATTGATAAGCAGTATTTTACCGTCAATGACGTCCTTTCCTCAGACAATAGACTATCCATCGAGCTATTTGTCAGGGTATTCCGAAATGGAAAATTTATGTATCTTGTCATTGGAAACTCTTAAGTAAGACAACGCCTGACTTACTCTTGGAAATGCCATAGATGTGCCTCTCTCCTTCCCATACTCACAAAGTAGCCGAGTACATTAGATTAATAGAATTAGACTTTTCAGCAGAGCGTTGCCTATGAATACACGAAAACAAAACTTAATTCCATAGCAGGAATTTCTCTTCATTTATATGTCCAGAAGTTTCATTATTACTTTACAGTTTTTTATTTTTCACTGTAGTTCAGTGCTTTTCCATTTACTCTTTCTTCAATAGGGGATGAAAATGACCGAAGAAATTGCACCATCTCTCGTATTTTCATCCAGTATGTTAAGCTGAAAAGTCCCTTGGAAAATGAATAACCAGTGGTGTAAGCATGGGAGAGATTCTCGCAATTTATTGTTATTTGTAACTGTTTATAGCGAACAGAAAAATAATTCAGAAAATAATTTTCCTTCAGCCGTTAAAAATTATTAAGCATAGGGAGAATCATCTGTTATATACCGCAATGCCTTACACGGAGTCATTCTGTAAGAATCTGGAAGGAATTCTTCAACCGTATATATATATATATATATATATATATATATATATATATATATATATATATATATATATATATATATATATATACAATAAAACATAATGTCCAATAAAACAGTAACATAGTAAGTCTACTAAAGTGATTCCATTGGCTCCATGGTTGCAAAGTTTGTGACGTCAGTCTACTTGCGGTCTCCTAAACTTAACTTTCACTTTGTCTGGCGCCAAGTTTGGTGATCTATGATAAAGCCACTGATTATTCCTTCTTCTGTTTCATATGGATTGTACGGTGTCTAAGTGTGTTTATTGCTCAGATCATACTTATTAGAAACAATCCATTGGTTTTTAGACAGTATTGGTACAGCTGAAGACAAGGTACTGTCTAAAGACATATATTTCACATTTCTATTCATATATTTCACTTGTCTTTTCATGTCTTTGGTACCTGGCTGCAGTGGTTTAGAGCTTATACGGGTTTTTCACTTGCAACTTTGTCTAATATATATATATATATATATATATATATATATATATATATATATAAGACAAAGTTGAAAGTGAAAAACCAGTATAAGCTCTAATACTACTTGCAGCCAGGAACTAAAAAAATGAAAACATAAGTAATAAATAGGTTTTAGACAGCATCTCTTCATCAGCGGTGCCGATACTGTCTAAAAACCAATGGATTGTTTCTGATAAGTATGATCTAATCAATAAACATACTTAGACACCGTACAATCCATAAGAAACAGAAGAAATGAAAACAAAGTTGCTCAATCAAAGAACTCCAAGCCTGGCGCTAGACAAAGTTGAAGTTAAGAGTAGGAAACCGCAAGAAGACTGACGTCACAAACCTTGCTACCATGGAGTTAATGGAAACACAGATGCAGACTTACTATGGAGACTATGTAATAGGACATATAAACCAAAATTAAATTTGTGTTATTATTATTACTAAAAGTAAAGTATTATTATTTATTATTTAATATTATTTTTTTTTACTTAAGAATTTAATTATTATTAATTATTATTAATTTTAGTAGTTATTTTCACTAATTATTATTTTACTTATTTTTTATTAATAATTAATTGCAACAGAACAAGCTATTCATTAAATCTAAAATAACCAATTATGTGCTTCGAAAGACTATCAGGGTAATGATTACGTTTAAGCACAACTAACAAGTCTAAAATATGCTTATTCCTATTGTCTTTAGAACAAAGCCTATTTATACGTACTAGCTATTGTAAAATTGCAATGAGAATTTTAATCGATGTTTATATCTAAAAAGTTTACATTAATATTATTTTGGCTACTTTGTATTAGTTCCAGATTATGAGGATAAAAATTTAAGGCTGTATTATTACTACTTTTATTAATTACTATTATATCATGAATATATCTATATAATTTGTAATTGCTATTATTAATATTATCAATATTATCAACTTCCAAAAATGTAAGTATAAATTGGCTAGCATGCTAAAAGCATTTTCCCCTTGTGGTACACCTTTAGTCTGTAAGTATATACTATTAGTGTGTATTATATAATTATGTTTAGTAACAAAATCTAAGAGCCTGTTGAAATGAGTAAGATTAAAATTTTTGCTTAAGTATTGAATATTATTATGTACTAACGTTACTCTATTTAAATCATTTATATTGATATTATTGAATAAATCTTTAAAATCAAAAGTAACTATTGATTTACAATTATTTATTGTTTGTAGTTTTCTAATAAGACTAAAGCTATTACCAATAATACCACAAACACCAGAAGTTATTATTTTATAAATTAATTTAAGGTAATTTAATAATATAACACTTGCTTCAGTAGCACACACACACACACACACACACACACACACATATATATATATATATATATATATGTGTGTGTGTGTGTGTGTGTGTGTGTGTGTGTGTGTGTGTGTGTGTATGTGTGTGTGTGTGTGTGTGTATGCGTATATACCCTACATACAGGGTTAACGGAGTCGAAATATGATATGATTCTGAACATCACATTTGAATATTGTAAAATACAACAGTTAGTGTGTTTTAACGTCCAAAACTGATTTGAAATTACAAACTAATTACTTTACACAGCCTAAATTCATTCATTTCCATTTTTAAAGGTTGATCATTAATGCTACTAAAGATTTTCTTGTTTATATATTTAGGGAGATGGGAAAATGCTTTAGTTAGTATCTTTTATAGTTAACCCTCATGAGTTTTCTGATCTTACCTTGACATGTTAGAGGATTTATTATTACTTTTCACAATTTTAAATTCATTCTGTGTTTAAGTTTTAAACTATAATTGGATTTCAAAACCCTTTTCTAGGGAGCAATCTCAATTCATGTCATTTTTAAATTTGGAATATCATAAGAAATAGCATAAGAAATAGCATAAATTTGAAATAGCATAAGAAACGATGCGGAAATGTTTCCTTTAAAAGAAGTGTCTTTATTTATTGGTATTCTCCTGCCACGAAAATCAGATTCAATGAAATATTGATTCCCTTGTATTTGAGCCACCAAAATTGTTTATAGTAACAGCAATATGTAATGTTCCTACTATTCTCCCATTAACTGCAAAAATTATCTCTATGATTATAATTTAAGAAGTTCATTTAAAAAAATTAAAACTTCCTAATAAAAATATTTAAAATACTTTATTAAAATTAAACTTTAAATTAGTTTTGAAAGAATCAATTTTTCAGTGTTTCAACTTTTATGTAAATAGATTTAAATCATCAGACAAGTAAAGAACTAAATTATTTTTCAGTGATTTGTGCACATATTACATAATATATCAGTTCTTTATGACTTTAAGGGCTTAAAAATTTTGAATAATGTGAGATTTAAATGATAAATTTATCTAAAGAAATACTTTATTAAATAGTAATTTTATTAAATAGTATATATTTTCTAATATATACTATTATACTATTTAATAATATATTTAATCTAATTTAATAATTTAATCTAATATATACTATTTAATAGTTACTTTATTAAATAGTATATATTTTCTAAATAATTTGAAAAATAAACAAATGCTTTGATACGGTAGTAAAAGTTATGGTAGCATCATGAAGCAAAAGTTTACGTGGTTTCAGTTAAGTAAAATCTTAATTTTGAAGATTAGTGTAATAATTATACTTTATATTTAAGGTACAACTAAATATACTAATAAACCTTATGTACGACGCCCTAAACCTCCCCTTTTAAAAACTGTCGTAACTAAAAATTATCAAAATAACTATTTAAAAGTTATAAGGCTCATTTAATTCCTCTCCCGTCATTTTTTTTTCTTTCATCCTGTTTCATTCTTTAACTTTTGAAACCAAAAGAATTTTCTCTTTTACTAATTGTTTTTGTGATTATAAATTAACAACTTAAAAATTATTTTAATAAAGTAAGTGATTACAGACTACTACAATGATAATTTACATTAGATTCTCTTTGATAATTTAATAATGTAATTAACCTTCCTTTCTCGTTTGATGCCATTCTAGAGCAAGTTTCTGAAATTGTTTTTAATGGTTATAGGATAATTTCTAAAAAATTTTATTTAAGGGAATCATTTTCATATCCGTACAACACATTATGAGGAATATTCAGTGTTCCTTCTTTCTTTCTTTGTTTTCTTTTTTTTCTAGAAGGCACAGAGAAAAGGAAGAGGGAAATGAAGAGATATATTAATAATAACAAATAAATGGGACTACCAAATTAAGTACAAATGCAAAGATAATTAACTGTTTGTTACAAAGAGGAAAAATAACAGAATTTTCTAGAACTTCGTTGGTGTCAGCTTAGGACATAAAAGGGTCCTCGTTCTTTCACTCCATTTTACGGTGAAATGGAGGTGCGCTATCGAGCTTATGCGAAGAGAGACGCAAAATGCGAAAGACGGAAGAAAATGAAACCGAGAAGACAACTTTACAGTGTGGAATTGAGAAATAAAAGAATGCGAACAAATGATTCGAAGAAAGCCCTAATATGAGATATTAAGAAACGCATTCATGTACAAATATTTTCCCAAGCAGTAGCAATTCTTAATTTTTATCGCAAGTTTAAAGAAGCTGTGTATTCCCGTTTTTCGTGGTCAAGAAGTGATATGAAGGAAAAGATTTAAATAGTTTCAACTCGTTAATTTTTATTATTTATTTTTTTTTTAGATTTCCATATTCCATTGTTTTCAGTGGCAGTAGTATTGGGGCTACAATATGGCGAAAAATATAAAGTTAACTTCAGATCACAGAACAATCCAGTCTCGTAAACGTCTAATTAAACACAGATTTGTAAAATTATATAACAAAACCAAATGATTCCCCTTTTTACCGCAAATTTTAAGGCTGCAAGACTATTAATCTTGTGACACTAAACAATGCAGAAGTACTATTATTCTTACTGTATAAAAATCTATCAATAGTAGTCTCATTTTTTCATGATAAAGACAGGAAAATAATTTTAGAATGTGAGATTTTCTGTTGTGACGTTGGTTTATTTTAAAGGATCACACGTCACCCGAGAATGGTTGTTAAAACTTTAAACACCATGGGTATGAGATCTTTGACTTTTGGGGAAGATCATTTTTGCATATACTGTCTATAAGTTTTTGGCAAAGGTTTCTGTAAAGCAGTATTTTTCGATGGTTATACTTGGTCCCACACCGCCCACATTGTACAGATTCAAGCTTCCATAAATCGGGCACGAGTTCGAATCCCAGTTAGACGTTTCTATGGTTTCCTTTCATCTTGTTTGCTCATCTTTATTGTGCTTTCATGATAAAGTAGCCAACAAATTCGCGTTGTGGATGAGTCAATTCCCTCATGGCAAAGTACCTGCCGAGTTGAAAAAAATATTCTCGATCCCTCTGGATTCAGCTTTTCGATCGTTTTCACCAACCCGAAGCTGCTTTGAAGAAGGACGCGATAGTCAGCATGAACACTCGTTAATATATTTGGGATTCTCTGGCGAAGTTTCATTTCCCTCTGTTCTCATTTTTCACGTAATCCACCGTTTCTCATGTATGAGATAACAAAGTCAAACAATTTTTTTCGTTACAAAAATCTCTTTTTTTAGCTCATAAACAACAACAGTCACTCAATTGCGATAATTTTTTTCATAAATAAATCAATATACTGAAAATATTTATTACTATACATGTAATACAAACTGCCAATTTGAAATGAAATGGTTATTTTACCTGCGCATTAAAACATTTTAAGCGCACGAACTGCATGAAATTTTTAAACTTCAGAAAAATTCATTATCTATATATATAAAACAGTTCCGTAACTGACTCACTGACATACAACGCACAGACCAAACCGCTGGACCCAGAGGGCTGAAATTTTGCATGGCGATTCTTCTTATAGTGTAGGGGTGCACTAAGAAAGATTTTTGAAAAATTCTTCTTAGATTTTTTTAAATTAAATTTTTAAGCTGTTTTAGTAACTTTTTTTAAGTTTGCATTTAAAATAATAATTTGAGGGTTATAAAATTTATATCACGAGAAAGATCCTAAAAATTCCTTTAAAATGAAATCTTTTTCGAACCTTTACCTTGATTTTCTGATTTTTGGTGAATTTTTAAAGATTAATTTTTAGAATTTAATTTATTAAAAGCTGATCACGTGATTTCTTTTTCTGGTACTTTAAATAAATTTATCGTCACGTGCATAACAACTAAATAGACAAAAGAAAAATTTTTTTCTTTCTAATGCGGCAGACGATTGGATATTATAAAAATAAATATCCCTTACGATTTATATATATATATATATATATTACATCAATTGTATACATTGATCGTCGCATTTATTATAAATATATATATTTATTTTTTTTGCATTAATTGCATACATTGACCGTTGTATTTAATTTGAATATACTCCGTAGCGAAGCGCGGGTTTTCAGCTAGCAATCATATAAGTAGACTATGCATAGAGTTTGTTAACTAAGATATAATGTAACACGCGAAAACTTCTCAATAGAGTCAACGGCGATACCAGAACCAAGAAAGGGGAAGCGCGGGAAGGAGTGTCCCATTTTTCACTGGGATTTTCGTTTCTCTGTGGGAGTGGGGGGATGAAAATTCACGTTGCAATTACCTTTCAATCTACAATTGTGAGGTTTCTGGAAGTGGGGGGGGGGAAAGGGAATTGACTCTTTTGTTCCCCCCCCCCCCCGCAGAGGCGCACCTAGTCTTTTTGCGCCCTTGTTTGCAATTTACACTGTTCCGCTCCCTTCTGACCACGGTACCCTTGGCAATTGCCCCGATCTCAAGGCGTTGGTACTCTCTAGCTCCCCAACCCCCTCCCGTCGTCCCCGTGTATATAGTTACGGGAGTAAATATAAGTAATTAGCTCTTATACTGCCGGGCACTAAGCACTTTTACGTAGCTATGTGCTTTGGAATCCCATCACCCCCTTAAAGAACGAGCTGAGAAAATTATTGAAGGAATTCCAACACAGCCATGATGATCAAAGTCTATTCAAAGGCAACAATGGAAAAATGCAGATATAAATTAAGGCGTTGATTTCATTTCAAAGGATTTCCCAGTGAAAGGGCAACGATAAATAAATCTGGAAGCATATAGGGTTTATTCGATAATGAATCATAGAAACGCTCAAATTTTTTTTATGCCTTGCTTTATTCTTAAAAATAAGTTCTTTCTGTTCCTAATCGATTCCTTTCTCGGCAGAGCGATGACCAAATATTTCCCTTTCTTCTCTTGCTCTTACCTCCCCCCGAGCTAAAGAACGACATTGCCGAATGTATTTATGCGCTTTTCATGCCACTCGAACCGTAGAATAATACGAGATGGTCCAAAATCCCTCTTGCGCATACAAATACACGATAGATATAAACACACACAAAAAAAAACACGGCCCAAAGTCCGCATAGAAAATCCTATTGACCACACTTTTGTCGGTGCCAACACTTTACAAAAGACCTTTCAGGAGGGAAGAGAATGCAAAATAATAAAAAGAGAGAGAAAGAGAGAGAGAGAGAGAGAGAGATCTTGCTTGTTGTGTGCTGGCATTGTTGAAGGTTTTTCTTATTTATTTATTTATTTATTCTCTTTTTCTCCCATCGTTTCTTTCCTCTGCATTTTTGCCCAGGGCTAGGCGGAAGATACTACAGAACCCAAAAATAACTGGCGAGTCAATAGGTACGGCATAACCATTCGGACCTTGTAAATTTATGCGAAGAAATAACTTTTTGTTCGACGGGCTGTCGTTGTTTGGATTCTTTGTTTATTTTTTAGTTTTTTTTTTCAGTCCGCGATCTGGCCAATGGCCAAAGAGTGACCTTTTCGAAAGTCCCAGAACACATGCTGATGTCGGACGCGAGTTATTTTGACTTCTTTTCAATTTTACATCGGTTTATTCATGTGAATGACGTGCAGACAACGGCTGGAATTCATGCCTTTGAATTTTATAAGCATTAAAATAGAAAATTCATAGGAAATGTACCGAAGAACGAATCAAAGGATTTACGTCTGAATCTTTCCAGTGAAGGTGATTTAGAGGCTGTCAGAAAAAAAAACACTAAATGTACGTTATGTGATGAAAGTATTGGACATTTATTTAATCAGCCTAAAAATAGGATCAAAATTTGAAATGTGTTGTTAAGAAGCTTTGAATTACACACGCTCCATATTTTCCATTTCAATCTCGGTGAAATGTCAATTCCTTTTTATTTATATCTAAATTTTATCATTTTTAATTATAATTATTTTATCCCTTTTCTTTCATTTTTCTGCTTGTATAAAATTTTATACGCTAGCCAAAGTCCTCTTGATTGTCTCTTGTTCACGCATTTCTGTTCTTTAGAGGAAAAGCATGTAATGCAAGTTCGTGTAACTGGGCCCATGGGGTAACTGGACCATCCCCTCCCAGATTTTTCCTTTACATATTAGGTGGGAATTCCACTCTGTGTGTTATTTTCTTTCCGGTGATCGCAACAATCTATCTTACAACATTGGTAATTGCTTTAAAAAATTATTTTTAAATGGGGATAGAATTTTTCTTTTCCTTTTTCTAGATATACAATCATTGGACCCAGTTAACCAGTCACAGATTCTGTTGTTTCTTATGAGAAATAGACCTGCGTGGTCCCCTTACCCCTTTTATCAGGGAAACTGGGCCCACCTGTATTTAAATATATATACAATATTTATATATAATATAGAAGCCCGGTGGCGTAGTGGTTAAAAGCGTCAAGCTGGCATCCCACAGGTCCAGAGTTCAATCCTGTGACTGGGCAAGGTCGACTCAGCCTTTCATCCCTTCAGTGGGTCGATAAAATGAGGATCAAGCATGCTTGGGGACTAAACTCTGAGGGTCCCACGTCAGGTTGACCACCTGACTGAGACATATAATGTATGGTACCCCAAGCCCACGGTTGCGAAAGCGGAGATGGGTACCGCCGGCCCTGGTCCACATCGGACTGTTGCGCCGTGAGTTTTTATATATAATAAAAATCAATATCATAGTTTAAACATACTTACTAAAATGCATCTAATTCAAAGATTTTTGAAAATTTTACATGTTAGTATAATTTTAATGTATTAAAAGTATATTATATATAGAAAAGTTTAAAATCTATGGCCCAGTTACCCCAACTTACCTTATCGTTTTTATTTACTTTAAAGGACATGTCTTCGGGATGGTTAGTTCTTTTGAACAGCTGTATAGTAGCAGCGGCGAGAGAAACATAATTAACTATCTCGAGTCTCAAACTGAAACCTGTTTGGGATATCTGGGGGAATAAAGCAACATTTTAAACTCTTTGCAATAAGACAATTTTAAGCGACTTTCCTCCCATAACTTTAATTTGCCCATTGCAAAGAATTTTCAAGAAATGCTTAAAAGGATTTCATACATCTGCTACTTTTTCATCATTAAAGTATCTAAAATAAGTATGATTGAGTGTTATACGGTGGAAACTTAGAATTAGCCATACTATATACTGAATGTCTGATTGACATATTCTTTATTTGAAATTTCAGTGAAGGGAGAGACTAATAGGACTTTGTCATCAAGTGAACGAAAGCTGCAGAGAAATTTGGTAGGGGGGGGGGGAAGAGAAAGAAAGGATCAAATGACTTAGGAGCCCAAAATTTGGCACAAATAAAGTAAAATCAAAGTTATTTTTCCTCAACACCTTATTATCAAAAATCCCTTTCCCGGAAATGGGAAAAAAACCTCCTAGAAGGGATTCCGGTAACGTCTAAAATGGAAAACATAAGTCGTTAAATATTAGATTAGATGTTCCCTGAATAATAAATACAAAAACGGGTCTTGATAAAAATCAAAATGGTTAATACTACATAGAAAAGTCTAGTGAGTAAACTTTATGAGTAACGTCAGTTTTATTTTAATATAACACTTCATGGCAAAGTTCGAGGTATCCCAAAATGCTAGCATTATCTCTGTTCAGGAAGTACGTATTAATAAATAATTGTGTGAGAAATGGCGTGTCTCTTCAAAAGAAACATTAATTTTTATATTGACTGTGCTATAATAGAAATATAATGCGTAATGGATAATTTCCTATTCTATTTTTCAGTAGTTGAGGATGTGAAGGGGTAGACTGAAGTACTTCTTCTTCTTCAATGACTCTACAGCCCTGGGTGGGCCCTGGCCTTCTGCAGAAGTCTTTTCCAGGCACCTCTACTTTTGGCAACTGTTTTCCAGTTTTTGACCTTTAGAATGTTTAGGCCTTTTTAAATACAATCAAACCATCATCGCGGGGGTCAGCCCCGAGGTCTATTTCCCATGGGCTTTGCCAGAAAGATTTTCTTACTGCAGCGATCTTCATGCATTCTAGCCAGATGACCAGCCCAATTAGATCTCTGTAATTTGATGAATTTTACTACATCAAGTTTTTTATAAATCAGACTGAAGTACTACTTTAGAAAAATTTTGTTCATTGTGCACAATATTTAATAGATGAATATAAAGCTCTCAAGTACAAGATTCCACGAGGAAGTTTGGGGTCGACCAATTATGATATTTGTAGAAGCTGAACATTTATTAAAATATTATGTATAAAATACGTACTGAAATTTCTCTCAGAAATGTTCATTTGAATAAGATACCTTTAACTTTCATTAATTTTCATAGCCTTTTGAATAATTACACAACAATAAACACTATAATTAAATTCCCCTTCCTCGAGGCAGTGCGGGTGTCTGCAACAGTTCCATATGCTAAATGCGCTCCCTTATATACTGAATTAATCTTCTACTGAAATCTAAAATAGTTTAATGCAATTTGCATCAGGCAAAACAATGCTTTTCTATAATTACTCGCTTTATTTAAATTTGTATGTTTAACAATTTACATTGTTCTCGGAGTTAACTCTTAATTACTTTTCCGTAGTTACAAGTAAAATTAGTTGCCTCTTGTCCACTTTTATTCTCAATAAATCCAACAAATACTCCCTCAGTGGGAAACTATGAATCAAAATGAATATTTTGAGCGAGCGAAAAGAATAAGACATGTGGCTAAACTATTTATTGACCTCTTCCTGTGAGGGGAATAATCGGGCCTTTGATGAAGTGTGTTGCCAATCGCGGGATCATAACTTTCCTCTCGAGTGCGGATGCGAAGTGGCGGAATAACTTGTCCTATGTTTCCCATTACGGTTCACAATAATTGAGTGCTTACGGGGATTCCTTTCTCTATAGTGAGGAATTGGAAGATTATTTGGCAAGAACTCAGGTAGTGATGTAATGAAAAATTCTTTATGCTTAGCGATCTTGAATGAGACTAATACGAAACAAGTATTTTGCGGCGAGGAATCCAAAATTAATGAAATTGTGACGTAGTTTCTCAGTAATGTCATGGAAAAGTGGAAATGCTTTACGGTTTCCAGCACAGAAAAATGTAAGCACTAGTATTTAATAGAAGAGAATGTATTTCACTTTACATTCTCTTCTTTGCATTAAAGATATTGAAAAGTAAATGTATTAGAAAACTTTATACAGTTTTCTGTTCTATTTTAAACTAGATGGAAAAAAATAGATCAGAGTTTTTATATCGCTGTTATACAGAAGACGTTCCTCGACCTGATAAGCAATAATACACTTTTCAAATCAATATTTTTGTGATAATGTCCCTTTTTAGATTACCTTATGAAACAAAAAGACACGTTTTTAGCTCTCTAGCCTATAATTTATTACATTAAACAATTATAATGTTGACTAAAATATTTGACGGATTTGTACATTTCTACAACATTAAATAATTAAATTCTATTATCTGTTCACGAATACTTGGCTCAGATTTAGTTCCAAATTAATTGCATTTCTCCATGGAGTTAATAGCATATTGATCATATAACAACAAATAAGGAATAAAAAATTTATCGAATTATTGAAAAATAAGATTATTAATATTCATATTCAGCTTTTTTATGCACTTAATATGGTGCTTCATTTCATTCCTCTGATGACTTTTGAGGCTAGAGCTCTTAAATATTCAGGGTGACTCACAAGCTTACATCTTGTTTCCCAATGTTTCCAAAACATATGAAATGTAATAAAACATACGTAATGTACCTTAGAGGCAATTTCGTTGCCATTTTACAAAAGCCCTTTGTCAAAACTTCAATATTTGATTATTTTCTGAAGTCAATTACATTTCTCTCCAGGCTTATGCATTGCATTAATACATGCCACTGCATTATTCAAAGTAACAGGTCATTTAAGCATGCTATTCATTTCTAATGAACTTTACTGGAGGTGTAATTCAATTTGAGGATGCCTAAAAGCTGATAATTTTACATTTTTCTCTTCAATAAAATCTAGACTCTAAGTGAAACATGTTTGTTTTTGCACTAAAAAGTCAATTGAGGCAGAACTCGAACAGAAAAGGACTTTCCTATATGCATCAAATTAAACTTTCAACATTATTCGGAGACCATGAGCAAATGCCTGATGACTTCAGCTAGGATATATCTAGAAGCCTTTGTTGTGGCTGCAAAAGAACCTCTTTAGTAAAACATTCATCATCATGAAAAAGCCTGCGTGATAGGAAATGTGGATTTTGGGCTACAGCTTCGTTTTATAATAGCTAACCATCGAAATATAGTTATGAGGTTAAGCAAGTAAAAATTATTCCATAAGACTTGTACATAACATACCATACAATCTTATCCTCTCTTAAATAAAGAGATGACTTTGTCCTGGCTGGAGGCTGATGGTGAACATATTCAAAAATAGGGTATCAGTAACAGCATTGCTCCGAGTTGTTTTTCTCCAGCAGGACCATTCTATTTTTTTCCCTGAGCGGTTGCGTAACACGTAGATGTTGCTAGTTCCTATTAAAAAAAGCGTTAAATGTACATCGTCTGTTTGTAAATCGTTATTGGTCCAAGCTAGCAATGACTGTGGAAACAAGACCATTATAGGGAATTTCCCTGTTGTGAGGTGCTTATTTGAAAAACTGCCCATTGACAAAGTTTTTCTTTCTGGGTGTCTATTGTAAAACTTAGGAAGAACTGTTACCAAAGAAACTGTGCAGTTTGTCTGCGCATAGTTTAGAGAGGCAAATTTGATGAGTGGTTTAGACCTTCCTTTGACACAGACTCTCCAATAGGTTATTAAAAATAACGTCTAATGCTTAAGCAATTAAAATTTTTATATAATTCGGTTATTTCTTTGATTCAAAACATCAATACAAATTGCTATTGAATCTTTAAAGTGCTATTAGTGTATTTAATGATTTTTTCTGATAAATATTGAGCATAAGATATTCAGGAAAGGGAGAAAAAATATGAATATCATCTTCATTGGCATTGCCTACTATCTAAACAGAATGAGAGTAATATTTTCTGAACTTAGTATGCTTTGTCAGTTCGGTAGGTCAGCAGCTGATTCTATATGAAGCAAGAAATGGATCAAATTTTTGATTGTTTTTGGCTCAGCAAAGAAAGAGAATCGTTCCTCTCATCATTACTTTACATTTGCAAGTAAATTAACTCTTTGGATAAAACCTTTTTTTTCAACATCTCACCTCTTACTATTAATACCGCATTTTCATGTTTTTTTTGTTGTTTATTTTGTTTTGTTTTTTGCCGGAATAGCTTCTTTTCAATCCATGAAATATAAAATTAAAGCAATTTATATTTTATCCCACACATAAAATTGAATTTTTAGATTGCGTTTCTCAATTTAAAAAAAAAGTTTAGTCGTAGTTTTTTGTTAAATTTATATAGTTTAAGTAATAAAACGAAAATATTTGATTTCACTTTCCCCACAATGGCAAGAGTGTCCTATTTTTTTGCAGCAGAACAACAATGACAGCTATTTCTCTAAACATTTTGAGACTTCAATAGAATTCCTCCGAAGAACAAACAATCCAAAGCACCCAAACACTTATAAATCTTCCGCTTATTTCCATCTTTAGAAATCGTTTGTGCCCCATGCAACAAAAAAAAAAGAAAAACGAACCTGGGAAATAGAATCCACTCTGCAAAGATCGTCTGTCGAATTTCTGCTTACAATGAACCACCGCTGCATTTAATCGTTCTTGAAAAACACCGTTTTTTGATAATGGGCTTATGGTAGGATCGTTTTTAAACTGAAGCGGGGGCGTCGGAGCCCCAAGGCACCTCAACCCCGGTTTGATAACCGAACAATAGGACCCCACTTCACACAGAGGTCTCAGAAGCTTGTGCAATTTTGATCCAACATGGTTCGGAAAGGCGATCGTATAAAGAACAGGGATTGCCATCTATTAAACGTGTTAGGAGAATAAAAGGAGGTTTACTTTTGAAATTCTAAAGAATCCTTTTTTCATATAGAATCTCGTTATAAAACTGGTGAAGGAGAACGCAAAATTAAAGTTTATCTATCAACTAGTATAATGCTTTCGTTGTGGAGAAATAAAAAAAAATGAACAATATATTTATGTTTACAAAAAGGTTGAGAGCACACAGAATTTTGAATACAACAAAACTTGCATGCAAATGAAAGGAAAATTGCTAGGGCTTAGAGATAGTTATCTCGCTTTCTCGAAAAAATTGTTCTCCATATTCGCCTCCTTTGAAATTCGTTGCTATCGAAGGAATAGGAGAGAGTAAACTGAAATATACGGTGAGTTAAGTGCTTTGTAATTTATTTTTACAGCACGAATATTTCTTTGAAATAAGGATATAAGAGAGGAGCCCAATTATAATGCCCGTAATAGTTCTGAAAATAAGACTTTATACAGCTATTTTGTCATATAAAATAATTAAAAAAGTTTTTCAAATGTTTTTGGTTTTGTGTTGTTCGTGAAAAAAAGTTATAAATATGTTCCAAGAGTAACAGAATAAGCCTGTAGGATAAGTTATAAGTTTTATTTTTTGCACCAATATTAGTTTTAATAAAGAATGAAACAAGATATAATTGTTTATTAATATATTTTAAATGAAAAGTTCATTTATTTTCTTATGCTTTAGTGTATGTAATGATTAAAGTATTTCTTCTTAAATTCTTGAAAGAGTTTCAGAATTTATATTTACGTCAAGAAAATAAAACAGAAGGAACATGTGCGACATCTTAAAGTACTGAATTCTTTATGAATTTTAAAAATATATACCAAAGAGAAAATGATAGATGTAACTCTTGCAATAAATATTAGTCAGATAACATTTTGACAATAACACTAATACTTATAGATTTATAAGCATATGTAAAATTTATGAACAATAATTAATCTTTAAAAATTAAACTTTACTTTCGATGCATTTCGAGAAAGGGAATGTCAGGCAAATAACTATAAAATTCAAGATTATAAATTTTAGCAGAGTTAGTTTCAGATAATCAAGTGTCAAAAATTAAAGTCATATGCAACCATTTGATATTATGTTTTATCTGTCTTTAAACTATGGTATTTCTCAAAAGCTGAGCCTCTAATCTTTATTCATACAAACAAATTACTACTAGATTTAAAAGGGGCTTAAATTCGATAGCCGTATGTTTAGATATAAAATTTAGTGGTATATATTATATAAGTTCTCTTAACCGTCTTATGAACGTATATTTTTAATGGTAAAATATTTTGATGATGGTGGGCAAAATTTCGGTAGTACAAAAACCCCTGAGTTGAGTAATAAAATTTCAATAGTAATAAAATTTCAAATAAAGTTTATAAAATTACCTGATAAATTTCAACAAAGCATTTTATTACTCTCTGACTTAGTGCTTTTGTCATACGTAATGGAAACATAAATAAGCATGAATAATCGTAATATCAACCTCCAGGACCTAGTATTGAATCTAGATCTTTTATTCTTGATACAGATCCTCTCCCAGATGAACCATCCAAAGGATGTTAGAAAGACTTATTTTCTTTCACTTTTCACAAAAGGAATTTGTACTACAGGAATTTGTAAATATAAATTTACATTTTAAACTTAGCTTGATAGACGCATTGTGTTTAAATAAGATTTTCTTGTCTTATAATTATATTTTCTTCTACAAAAACTCTCGATAACCCTAAAAACACTCACTTCCTAATACGCCACAGTTCACAATTTTTAATAAGAAAACACGAGGAAATATTTAGTCAAGATTTTATTTGTAATTTGTTCATCTATGAAGTGTATCTATTTTGAATATTTTACTTGTAAATTGTTTATGACTAATAGATGAACCTCAGCGTTTTTCTCTATACAGCCAGCCGTTGAATTACATGGTTAATTGATTCCACGTAATTCAAAACAATATTATTATAGACTTTTCTCTTCGTATAAAAAATAGACATTCGGTTCCAAAAATTTATATTTAAAGAAATCAATTGCGAATTTTTTTTTTGAAAAAAGATTAGTTTTCAATAAATATTTTTAGTTTTATTAATACCAAAAAAAATCGAATCGTTGTCGCATTTTATTTGAGTTCCCGTGAAATTTGAGTACCGTGTTATTCAAGGGTTGTCGCATTTTACTACCTCGTTATTCGAGTTTCCGTGCAATTCAAGTACCGTGGTAGTCAAGGATGACTGTAATGACTTTTATATTTTACAGTTAAATGCTCCTTCCTTTTCCTTTCATTCTATCATTTGAGATTTTCCCTCATTTTTTCAATCAAAATCATAATTTATTGTTAATTTTTAATTAACTAAAACGTGCACCTGTCATTTGAAGTTCAGTACTTTTTTAACAGAACAGATTGTAATAAATCTAAATTTTTGAAGCGTGCTAAGAAAGGCAGTTGGAGGAGTTTTTTTTAATATTCACCATAATTATTCTTCAACAGATTGAAATTCAATCACGTAACCATTATATCAATACTCACGAATTAAACTCTATTAGAAACGTCTTGAATTTGAATTACTACAATTATTTAAAATATTATTATTTTGACGCTGATATCTAATATAAGCAGTTTAAAAAATTTAGTGGGAGGCGTTTGTAAACCTGATTTCAGAATTAATATAATTTTTTTTAAAGAAAGTTAATGTATACTTTGAATTTTCTCCGGCATGTCTTTCAAGTGTAGGACAGTGCATTTGTTTCTATGCTTTACGTTTTGCGTCTAATTCAGATCTTGATTCAAACTACTGATGAGACTTTACTGATGAACATAGTTCCCAAAATTGAAATAGCATCGTTTGTAGTTATTTGGAAAATACAATCTATTTCTATTTCTACTTTTATAAAGTTATAGAAAATTTTAATTAAAATCTGATTTCTTTAAATTATTGATCTTATTTTTTTAAATAATTATTATATTTCATATATGAGTATAAAAGTTAGCCAAAGTGCTATTCATCTACAAAGAAAAAACATTTCCTACTTATTATTTACTTCGTTGATATATGATCTCAAAACAAACAGAAGCTGCTTTTCTAGACATGCATATATTTATTTACACTGGAAAAATTTTTTTGACTGAACTAAGGAAATCTTTCTTTGCCTGTAAATGTATTTCCACCTTTGAATAACTGTTAATGCTGTAAAGCAAAGCAATTGACATATATACCTTTTTTTTCTTTTTTTTTTTAGTTTGACGTAAAATAGCGAAATATACCGACCTAATTAAAATGACGCAGTCAATAGTTACAAAATCTACAAAGAAAAAATATATTTACTACAAATATTTTATTTACCCTTTCAGTAGTTCCCAACCGTTGTAAAAATCAATGGTGGGCATTAGCATAGCATAGGCTGAAAAATGTTTTTAAAATTATGTAATTATTGAAGGCTAAGTCGTATATAATCAAATCCGAAGAAGTTAAACTTACAGAAGAGTTTAATTTTACTGGTCTAACTACGAGAGGCTCAACTTTTGTAGTTAGTGCCAGCTGAAAATAGATATGCAGAAATATCCAGTGAAGTGGCATTATGTTAATTTTCAATTACATTTTTATTTTCTGTAAAATAATTAATATCCGGGCAGAAAATCCTCTAATCATGTAATATTCATATTTTTTTTCTCTCATAAAATCATGAAATACAACTTTTTTTAGGATTCTGAATTTTAGTCAGAGGGTAAAACTTTTTACATCACAATAACATTCCTCTCTGCAACTAAGCTTATTCGTCTAAGGAATTCCTTGAACTTCAATTTATGATTCCTAAATCATTATTGGATTACTGTTGAGGTGAAAAAATTTCTTCCTTATTGATAGAAATAAAGCAAAAAAGGCGCAGTCATCTCGTCGATTTGCATATTAAAAAGATGATTTTAAATCCTACAACTACAATTCTTCGTACTACGTCGATTCGGATAATAAACAACAAAAAACTTTAGCTTTTTGTAAACATGAAAACTTACTTGGCCTTTTTGTAATAAATGTCAAGATATGTGCGTAATACATATTTTTCCCCAAGAGAGATAATTTTAATAATCAAATGAAGTATTAAAATCTTTTGTTCGCTTCAAAGAAATACTTTTTTTTGTTTTGTTTTCATTGCATCTTTCATTTGGATC
The DNA here is from genome assembly GCA_907164885.2 of Dolomedes plantarius. Classification (NCBI taxonomy): domain Eukaryota; kingdom Metazoa; phylum Arthropoda; class Arachnida; order Araneae; family Dolomedidae; genus Dolomedes; species Dolomedes plantarius. Next base: position 72,281,700 of record OU015491.1, read on the forward strand.
AGATGAGGTATTTTTGAAACTGTTTTCAACAAAGGCTTTAATTTTTTTCTATGTTTTTGTAACTTTTTTAATATTTTACACAACGTAGAAAAATCCTTATTGAAATAATGATTTTTTGTATTTCGTTTATATTACATTAAATTCGAGCTCAAAAATAAAGAATTCCAGTTTATTCTACCACACAAGGATTAATCATATTTGCAATTTCCTTTCTTCAGATCGTCAAATCCACGCAAGGAAAATATGAAAAGATACAGTTTTTTTTTTCTTGCTTCACTTCTCTTTGATGCTGCTGGACAACCACAGAAACTGAGATGAAAACCGACGCCTAAGTCCGAAAATTCTAAAAAGTCTATTTTAAAGCGTAACGCACGTTTGTTTGATTTTACTTCTTTCATTCAAAGCACAGGGCCCTTCTTTGCATTATCCAAAGTCCAGGATCCGCTATTCCCAAAATTCCCAGGGGGCCCGACAAAACGAAACCACACAATGTCCCTGAGATGCGTAGAAAAATATACACGCACACGAGCATTCAAAAACTAGATGTCTGCATCAATTCGGATGGGTGAGAAAAAAATGCCTCTGCACGGTTACAGTGACGGCGAACGACATCGTCTGCGTAAAAATGTTGAGTTCAATGGAGGAAAAATGGAATAAAAAATGAGGCTTTTTTATGTGGTTCTGACACCTTACAAAGCGAGTAAAAATTATCCATTTTCAACCATATACAGAGAGTTCTGTAAATACTGGTTTTATATGCGAAAACTCAGAATTTCGTTTCGAAGGACGCTTTGAATGAACCAGCTGTTTTTAATACCATTAAATTGTGACGTCACAAATATGCCTTTGGCAGCGTTGCACTGGCTTTGTGTGAAGAATCTTTTAGATTAAGTATTGTTGGCAGCAGAGAAATAGAGGTATAATATTCCATTACTATTCCGTTTTCTTCTATTAAAAACATCTTGCTATAGATAGGGTAAAATTGAAATCGAATTTGAGGTATTAACACGAAAATACCACATGAATGTATAGAAATTCAGTATAATTTTAATTTAAATATATTATTTATTTGAGACTAAGATAAGTTATATAGATCTATTTAAAATGTTGGGGTTGTGGTAGTTTTATCAAAGGCATACATATTGCTATTTCATTAAATTCAAATACACATCTACTAGAATAAAATTCTTGTGAAGTTCGATTTTTTTTAACACGGTGATTTTCAACGCCTATCATTCTAACTTATAACTGATATTATATGGTCATAGTATTTTTGATGGTAAATAAATATCTGATTTTTAAACATTCTAAAATTATACATATGAAAATAATTTCAATCATTGAAAGTGATGATTTGACACTCATTCTCTATTTTGTTGAACAGTAGGATGCTTTTATTCATCTGTTCATTAACTTTATGACTAGAGTAGGTGGTTTCATTGGTATCCGTATAAAATGATTTAATGTAAATATATAGTAATTTAAAGTAAATATATACAATGATGAATCTGCATAAAGGAGGATGAAACTTAAAGCATAAAATAGACTGTTAATTTAACTCAAATAAACCTAAATATGTATTTTTTGCAAGTATCGCCTAGAGCATTCCATTATTTTTTCTCAATTTTTAATTTTTTATGCTATAAAAATTAAAATTCAGTAAGAAAGAATTTTAATTAAGCTTCTATTCTAAAAATTAGACGTTAATTCATTAAGTTAAATATTTTAAACAGATCACAAACAACATACACAGCAAAAGGAAATATTTATTATAAATTAAATTTATAAAATTTAAGTCCTCAGAATTTAATTCATGGCTGTAAATCAAAATTATCCAGCTCAAGAATGGCAGCATCCACTTTCGTCTACAACTTAAAGATTGCAGCTTTTGGCAGACAGGATCTTAACCAGTGGCTTATCCTGATGAGAATTATTCGTTTTATACTACTGCAGGGTTCGCAAAATCCTAGCCCACTGGATTTTTCAGGCTATTTTTAGTTAGATATCCTGATAGCGTACTTATTTTTGCTTATGATTGAGGGTAAAAGTTTAAATTTCCATAATTTTTCAACGAGTCAACTTAACTAATTTTCCCATCAAATAAATAAAACAGTTAAGTCTACCTTCACAATTAAGTGAAATGATCACCTGACTTTTTATACAAAGCAATAAAGCATTTAAGCTATCGTATATAATTTTAATGGTCAAAAGAAGAGCTGATGTTTCGAATAAACAAATGAAAGTTCTAATCTTAATTTGCTGACTGTTCAGGACTGTAGATTTATGTGCTCAAAAAGGTTTTTTCTGTAACAAAGAACTAGGTAACATCGTCTCATCGAGCGTCAAGCTAGCAGAATATGAGAAATGACCATCCTTTAGTTTTTGTGTACAGCTCATCAAAAGACTATTGAACTCTTTCTTCATCTTTACAATTCAACGAAAATTCCCAATCATGGCGATGGTACAAGAGTATCTGGTGAGTAGAAATAGGTCATTTCCATTGAAAATTAAACCTTGAGTGCTTACTAAGCATTATAAAAAGAACTCTCCCAATTAAAGATTAAGGTTAATGTGTTGCACAAGTTTAGGTTATTTTAGGCTCATAAATAGGGGAAACATAAGGCATTACATTTATTTAAGTAAAAGCGAAAAAGAAAATTGAATTATATTATTTTTCAATTGTTTATTATTTATAATTTTCCTAAATGTATATACACATCTGTGTATGTATATATACATATATATACATACATGTGCGCGCTGCAAATTGAACCTTAATTTGTTTCTTTACTGTAAAATTACGTTAGTATTCCGTCTTGGAAAGAATACAGGCATTGCTTTAGCGTAATACACAGTTCTGTAGTCATAAATAGAATTCGTTAAGCGTGACTCACTTAACATGAGGTTAATATGTAAATAGCTAAATCAAGCCTTAAACAAAGAACTATTTGCTGATACAGTCGAACTCCGTTATAGAGAACCCGGTATATAACGAACTCACGGATATAGTGAACGAAAATTTTGGTCCCGCCGTTTTCCTATTGTATTTAATGCTAATTTATTCTTTTATAGTGAACCTCCGAAATCTTAAGAATCGGCTATAACAAACGTTTTTTTCAGTCGACTTCTGAATTAATTTTTTTTATTTTAAAACTTTTTAAGAATGTTGAAGATACAACGAAAAGAAGTTGAAGAAGGAGAAGAGGAAGATTTACCTATCGCGATGTGGATAGAAAAGCACAAAATTTCATCATTCTCAGATTATGACATGTAGGTGTTCGAAACAAGTAATGATGAAGTCATTATATGTAAAAATCCGACTGATTAACATAATAGCGCCCTTTACACGTACGCTCTTTCCTGCGTGAAACCACGATCCCGCGCGATTGAGTGCACGTGTGAAGGTGTCGGAGAGGAAGGGAAAGCTGCTTTGGAGCGTACTGCAAGTTTTCCCGCGTGCAATCCCGTACGCTTCAAGCACTCGCGAAAGAGGGTACATGTAAAGGGCGCTATTGTGGAAGAAATTAAAAGAATCATTTTGAAATCGAAGATTCTGCATCTGATGCTTATGAAGAGGAGCACATAAACGACGAAATCCCCACGATCTCAGATGCTATAGCAGCGATGCGTGTCATTAATAAGTTTTTGTCTACACAAACAGTGGAAGAAAGAGTGTTCGAGTCATTTGATGTATTGGACAAATAAATTCATAAAATGTTTTCGAAATTGGCATCACGTCAGTAGAAGATTACCGATTATTTCTGTATCAAAACAGTAAGGAACAATTAAAGGTAAAATGAATTTATTTCCATTTGTCTTCATTTTTAGTTAATTTAATTAGTATTGTGTCTGTTTAATGTAATCGATTTTAGTCAATTTAATTCATTAATGATCATTTTAAATAGATTTTATCATTTTTGTATTACATAATTAATGAATACACATAGCAACTAATGAGTTATACATTTTGGGAACTCTAACATTTTTCTTAACGGTTCGGATATAGCGAATCACCTGATATAGCGAACAAAACCTTTGGTCCCTTGAAGTTCGTTATAACGGGGTTCGACTGTACCAGGTTTACATTTTAATTAAACATACAGAAATATCTTCGAAATGTAGCGTATATGCAGCGAAGTAGGAGCATATAACACAAACCAAGCCATGATCTTCCCTTTCATCGCATAATACTAACACTGAACGAACATTATCACAGCTCGAAGATAGTTGGGGTTTCTCATCCTTCGTTTGCATTAACTCTTCATTATCTTTTTTCTTCCTCTGAATCGAGCTTTCTTCTTATCTTCCAAAAGGATGACTATATGCCTCAACACGAGCAAAAAATAGAATAAAACTTTTAAATCTCAAGATTAAACAAAAAATATGAAAATAAATTAACTGAAACAGGAATATTCTATTAATATGATTTATTTTAACGGAAATGTTTTTGCAGTAAAGGGATATCCTTTGTCGATTTAAAGTTTTAAATGGATTAACCAAGTCGATATAAATTGTCGTAAAACTGATCTCAAAGAAGAAGTAAATTTCAAATGTTCTAAATGAAAGCTTTAAAACGGAATTTATATAAAATGTCATTTTAAAGTATAATTATTTTATAAAACTTTTCTATTTGCAAATACGTAAAATACTATTTGCATTTGTAAAGTCAACATGTTTGTGAATGAGTTTTGATTTATTGTGAGTATTTTCTGATGGGCTGAAAATAAACGAACAACTATTCGTTATTTACTTTGATATTTGCTCAGTATTTAATTTTTGCTGCATGGTGAGCCCGGTTTGGGGATACTGCAGAGCTGTTTCCAGCCGGGAAATTTAGAAAATTACCTTTTAAACAGAAGAGGAGTAAACTGTTATTTCCCTGCAAGTTTTTATTCTTTTAGCCGCGCACAAAATGCCGAAAATCATCGATTCCAGTCCTCCACTGTTATAATTTCTATCGCTAGAGAGAAAAGACATCCCTTTCTCGTAATTGAGGTAATTTGGGGGCATAAGACCATTAAGAAAAATAACCTGCGCACCGGGAAAACCTTTACAATGGAAGAAGATCGCATCCTACAATGATTTTTCAATCCGCTGCATTTTTAATTGTCAGTTTGGCAATGGCCGTCATCAGTCATTAGCTAGCGCCACCTCTTGTCAAAAAGCAGCGACTGCTGATAAGACCGGAAGTGACGAGGCGGAAGTAGTTCAATCAAAACTCCCCGCGACGACTAACTGTTTGGTTTTTACAGAGCTCATAACAGCAAGGCTTTATCGCTTCACAGATAGTCCCCAGCACGTCCGCCATTGCTATCTTAATGTGCTCTGCGGCTATGCGGACAAAAAATTCTAAACTCGAGACGATGAATTACAGCGGCCTATCAGCAAAACGGGGCCTTAACAGCAACCTATTTTAGGCCGCCTACCTGAAAGAACATTAAGCAGCCACCTGTAAAAGCTTGATAATAACCTGTCACAATTTCAACACCGAAAATTCCAACGATTTAGATAAAGCATATTAAGGTAACTGTTACCATGGTGTTCGAAAACCAAAATCATCAAAGAGTCATAAAATTTAACTAATCGGAATAGTAAATGATGTCGAACGGTCTAAAAATACTCCATTACGTTCTTCGTGTTTTTCTCTTTTCCAGAGTAAATTATCCGGAACATTAGAATAAAGTAAAATAAAGTGAATGCTTTTGCTTCCACGTGAATTCTTTGCAATAAAAATGTGATTTCAGTTTAGAAAGCGGACATAAAGAAAAATAAGTTTCTAATGCCTTTTTGCACTTGTTTTTATTGTTCTGGAGTAGTAATATGAATATATTGTGTGGATGAAGTGTTATTTCGCTTGAATACCAGAGGACCAATGAAACGTATGTCTGGATAAGTTACTTTTTTTTAAAGGAAATTAGTAATGTTAGACATACACATAGCTGGGTTGCAAAAGTAAGGAGACAGTTTGCTTGGGGAGCCCCACTAACTTTTTATAATAAATCCTTTTCAAGTTAATAATCATGTTTTGAAACACCTAAATTAAAGGAGATAGGGGAAAATGCTCTATATTCCATCGTGAAAGTGTAAACCTACACTTAATTGAAGTATGTACATAATTTCTAACAATCAGCAGGCCGTAATATCTGTTTTTATAGATAATTATACATGTGCAGAGTGCTATGAGAAGATACTGAAGATATGTCTTACTAAATATATCTTGTGGATTCATTTGTCTCGTAAAATTTTAAAATGTGAAGACTGACGATAAAAAATAGAAATAATGTCAAGTACTATATTAGTTTTATCATGTTCATTTCTTGGATTAAATTAACAGCTTTCGTAAAAGGAAAATCCAAATATCCCTAAAAATTTAAAATGCTTTTTAGGGCTTATCGAATTATGCTCATATTTTTGTCTTCTCAACTATATATTGTACGACATTCAAGGAAACTAGATTTAACTCAGAAGAAATCAGGGCCAGATTTAATTTTAAACGTCAGTTACCACCTCAATTCAAAAAAGGAAATTCTCTTAACACTTTGACTTAAAGTACTTTTCAACAATTTATATCTTTTAGTTTGTTTCATATTTTCTCGAAATAAACTGCATAGACTTAAAATAGAAGATATTAGGTAGCGAAATTTATTTAAACATCATTAATTTTTATTTAAGCTTAAAGAAAACAAAAATTTTCAGTTATTTGATTTTTAGTCATTCTATCCTCTTCGTTCTAACACATCTGAACACTCACATCACTTTAACAAGTTAACCACAGATGCAAATCACTCACACGCACCCTGTTTAAATAATGAAAAACATCTTTATCGTTCTACATAGTAATTTAAAAGCTGATTGTTAATTTTCAAAGCAATACACTTACATAGAAAATGCGAATGCATGATGATATTTTGGGTGCTAACATTTGTAAAAGGGATTTTTTTTCTGAGCTAATATTGTAATAATGGGAGTTGTAAGAAACCCAGACGTTTTGTGTCTCTTTGAGATACAGGTGCATCGGAAAACAATTGATTTATCTTTCTAGTAATAAAGTAGTGGTATCTTTTCAAATCCATTTAGCCATAGATAGTCAATGATAGTTAGAAATAAGGCCAATGTCACTAATATTTCAATCATAAGCCAATTTTTGTGACATTACTCCAGGTATTCAGGTTATATCATCTTTATTTATGTGTCATAAGCTGTTAATAGAGCTAAAAATTTCTGAAACAATATTTTATTCCATAAATGTTTCAAACTATGAAATATCAAATACGCACTATTTTGATTTTTCATCTACTGTTTTCTAGGTTCAATATTCTTAAGGGTTAATACTTCAGCTATAATGAGGAAGAATTCATAAAAACATCCAATTTGTGTTCATTTGATGGTAGAATCAAAATAAGATTTATTAATTAAAATTCGCAAAATATTTCCACGATATATGTTATGCTACGCTTAATGCCGAGCTGTAGTAAATATAATACCCATTTTTTGGCTGAAACGAGAGCAGAGCAGTAAAATATTGCTTCAAGATGTCTCATTGCTTAAATGGAACATAATAACCCCACGAAATGGTATGCTTAGAACATATATATGTATAAAATATATATATATATATATATATGTGTGTGTGTGTGTGTGTGTGTGTGTGCGTGTAAGTAATGAACTGAACAGATTAATGAATGAAATTCAGAATTAAGCAATTTTATTCGAGTGTCTAAAACGTGCATCTATTTTAGTAGACAGCCAGCACCCGAGTGAGTCCTAGGCTAGCGTATAGAGGCAATCTGCGGTTCAGAATTGCTGAGCAAAGATGTTTCTTTGCAAGCTGCATGAATTGTGCATAGAATGATCTCCTCATTTGGGCATAGACAAAGGGTCTATGCCAAAATAAGGGGCATAGACCAAATAAGGGGCATATACACTGCTGGCCACTGTAAATGCAACACCCTGAAGGAAACATGCAAATAACATGAAATTTACAACATGCATTAGCGGAGGTGAGATATGCAAATAATTAGAATTTCAGCGCAGACGCACATCACGCACGCCTGTGGCGCCACTTCAAAGCACTATTTAAGGCTTGGAGATTTCGACGATTTCAAGTTCGGCTATTGTGTTTTTCTTGTGGTTTTTTCAAAAAAAAACGATCAATTATACCTCGTCGAAAACAGCGATCATCTTTTGATCAAATATCCGAGTTCGACAGAGGAAGGATAGTGGCCTACCGAGATTGTGGATTATCTTTCAGGGAAATCGGTAGTCGTGTTGGACGAAACCAAACAACTGTAATGCGGATATGTGATCGTTGGATGCAGGAGGGTACGACGGACCGGTGTGTTCGATCGCATCCACCTCAGCGCACCACTTCACGTGATGACAGGCAAATTGTGCGCATGGCAGTGACGGATCGCTCAGTCACATCACGAAATATAGCACAGCATATGCAGTCTGTAACGCATCATCCAGTGTCTGCGCGTACCATTCGACGCCGTTTAAAGCAGAGTGGTGTGTCCGCAAGACGTCCATTGCTTTCTCTACACTTCACACAGAACCACAGACGTCTCCGCCGCCAATGGTGCGATGACAGAAGGATGTGGACGGCAGAATGGAATGAAATTGTCTTTACTGACGAGTCACGCTTCTGTCTGCAACACCACGATGGTCGCATTCGATTCTGGAGACACCGTGAAGAGAGGATGCTGAACAGCTGCGTTATGCACCGCCACACTGGTCCTGCACCGGGTATTATGGTATGGGGCGGTATTGGAATCACTCTCGCACACCTCTAGTACGCATTGCCGGTACTTTAAACAGCCAGCGCTACATCTCCGCGGTGTTGGAGCCAGTTGTTCTTTCTTACCTTCAGGGCTTGCCCACAGCCATATTTCAACAGGATAATGCGCGACCACACGTGGCACGCATTGTCCAACGGTTCTTCGTCAATCGCCAGATTGAATTGCTTCCCTGGCCGCCTCGCTCTCCGGATCTTTCGCCGATAGAAAACATGTGGTCCATGGTTGCTCTACGATTGTACCAGATTCCATCCTCAGCTGCCACAGCAGATCAACTTTGGCAACGTGTGGAAGCTGCTTGGCCTGCTGTACCCCAAGAACTCATCCAAAGTCTCTTTGAATCAATGCCGAGGCGTGTGGCAGCGGTGATCTCCAACAATGGCGGCTACTCTGGCTACTGATTTCGGCAGGAACCACACTTCACAGATGTCTATAAATTTAATCATTTGATACTTGGTCAACATGTTATCTACAAAATAAATTTTGTTGTGATATCTCTTGTCTTTCTTGGTGTTGCAATTTGGGTGGCCAGCAGTGTATGATGTCGTGGCTTCCCAGGGATTGCTGAGGCTATGAAAAATATCCCTGGGTTCCTGAGAACGGAATTCGGTAATACCATCCTAAGCATGACAGGGAAAGAAAATTTACAGGGGATCAACTTAAAAATTTTATACCTTTCATATATATATATATATATATATATATATATATATATATATATATATATATATATATATATATATATATATATATATATACATATATATATATATATATATATATATATATACATACATATATATATATATATTTATTTATTTATTTATTTATATGTGTGTGGTTTTCCATAAATATATCGAAATTTATGGAAATAAAAATATTTCCATAAATATATATATATATATATATATATATATTTATTTATTTATTTATTTATTTATATGTGTGTGGTTTTCCATAAATATATCGGTGTAATTCTTAGCTTAGAGGCAAGGTTTTTCTACAATCAACAATTTAGTCAACTCTTGATAAAAGGAAATTCATATCATGCGTGATGCATCATAATAAAATGAATTCTCTGACTTACCCTGAGTGGAAAAGAAAAAAAAAATAGTCAAGTCATATGCATTCCTTGTTATAAATTTTACAAATCAAAATGCGCCCGTAAATAATTACGGCCTGTTTATGCCGTGCTGCAACGCGTTATGCCCACACATATATATTTCTCTACCGTTCCTTATGAAATACTCCTAATTTATTTAACGCATGTTTATTTTCATTTGAGAACTATGAGTATTCGTCAAGCGACCGCTTAATTATTACGCTGTCTTCCTACCAATAACTATATTGACGTCAAAAATTTCAACTCGCCGAAGTAATGAAATTTTATTCATTCGATAAGACAATTAGAATTTCAAAACATCCACTCGTCTTTGAAGAACATTTGAAAGGAATACTTTAATTTTTGACTCCTCCAAGTAAAAGGCATTGAGAGCTGCAAGACGGCATAAAATATCGACGCATAATGGTCGGAGGCTGTGAGGATTCTTATTCTAGAGGCTTTTTAGCTTTCAATTGATAGGATGAAATTGGAACCCATACAAAATTTAATGGCCGTTGTTATAAATAAGTGCACCTCGCTTTTGAATTCATTGGACTGCGAGCGACGATATAATGGGTGCCTCACAATTTAAAAGATTTGGCACAGTCAAACACTATTGCTTTCCTCCGCTTTTAACGCCAATTCAAGAAACGCTTTCGTTTTGTCAGGGTGGTATCTGTAATGGGAGAATCTAGTTTTATAAAATGTACATCTCATGTATGCCGAAACTTTTATAGAGGCCACATTGATACATTTAAAGAAATTCCCACAACAGTTATTTGTCGTTAAGATGACGGGACATACACAGATGTCTTATTATAAAGCAAAACAAGATCTCTGGCGTATTTTAACTTGAATCATTTTTGAAATGTAGCTAGCTTTCTGTTTCAACTTATAACACACTGGTTTTCAACTATCATGAGATTCACGCCAAGATGTTATCCTATACTACTGGAATAGTCATAATTCTCAAGTTAACTGGATGATATGTGTTGTTGTTGTTGCTAATGCCCCCTGGTTAGAGATCCCATTCACCAGGTCCTAATTTGCTATTGGGCTGCAAGGGGCGGCTCCTGTTTTGAATTAGCACCACAAGGGTCGGAGTCCGACTTGGTTAAATGACCGGTCTCGTAACTTTGAACCGAGTCAAGTGACGAGACCGGAACACTTGATCCCGCACCTCCAGAGGTAAATTTGAGAACTTGGAGAACATTGCAGCCACGCCCTATTTTACATGCCCCGGCCACAATTAGTGAACACGGCGATGGATTTGCAGAGACGAGCATCAAACCAGGGACGTTCAGATCACTGGCCCGATGCTCTTGCCAACTGGACCTCCGCGCCCGGATGATATGTACAACAAACGAGCTCATAACTCTCTGAATATGTTTTATATAAAACTTTAAGTAGTTTTTTATTAAAACAATCTGATTTTAACCTACCCTTATCAAATAATCTCGGCTATAAGTTACAACGAATTTTCTTCACAAACGAAATTCATTTTAACTTCGCGAAAGAGTAACTTCTTCCACCATCTCAATTCCTTCTCTTTATCTGTGAGGATATTTTCAGAAATGCAAAAGTGACCAGTAAGTATCAAGGCAGAATAAACATAAAATAATGGAGAGAAAAACCAAGGAGAAACAAAAAATTAAGTGCGTAAGTGTCGTTGCAAACTTTCAGATGACAGGATTTTCAAGACTATGCATAGTATAAATATGACTTTCTAAAATAAATAAAGAAGACTGTTATTGTAAATGGCGGTAGTAAAGATATAAAATCTGCGTATTTTATCCAGGGACATAAATCTAAGTAAAATAAAATTTATCCTCTGAGGCAAATTTTGATCACCAATGAAAAAAAAAATCTATATTAACAATAAAATGCTTACTTAACAATTGAACAGAAATTCAGTCAGATCAAAAAATACTATTTTGATGCTTTTACAAAATTAGTTCTTTTATTTAAGTCACTTAAATAAAATTAAACATCAATTTCCTTTAATTGTTAGAACATTTTGATCATTTTAAGATACAAGCAAAGCAAACAAACATAGTCGTAGGGATAATCATTGAGCTATTATTTCCTGTGCTTATGGAAGAAATATTTACTACTAAGCATTAACAACAAAACTTTTTCTTTATAGTATAACTGATGAAGATATTGTGCAGTTGTGTAACACTTCCTCGAATAAGAGACGCGAAAACATTAATTTCGAATAATTATCGCATTCAACACTGGATCACACTTCACAGATGCAATATGAGCAGTCTGGTGATTTGAGAAAGCTCTTGTTAGGTGAAGGCCCCAGATCCACAATAATGCTTATTATTTAATTTGATTGGATAAGGGTTTCAAAAAGAGCCCACTTTAGACCCCATTAGCCACCAAACTTTCTTAATTTTTACAGGAAATGATATATCGAAATCAATCTTTTTTTTTCAATCTCGATTAACGCTGATACATAGCGTATTATTTATGTGAATTGCACCTTTGTTAGAAAATTATATTACATTTATTAGTACTAGGATACTATCGTTATCACTTTAACGGATTTGTGTTTCTGCTTTATTAGAGTTTATCAAATTTCTAATAAAGCAAGTAATATAGAAATGTATTTACAAAGTTTAAACGGAGGAAGAAAAATAATGATATATAATAAGTAACACCTTGAAGTGTATTTGAAATATTTGTTTTGTTTTTGTTTTTGTTTTTTACAGTTTGTATTCCTTATTTATAAGATAGATCAGTGGTTCTCAAACTTTATAAAGTCTGAGCGCACTTACAATACTATAGATACTTGCTGGCGCACTATATACAAAATAGAACTAATATGTTATAATTTAGTTAATTGTATAGAAAAATAACGCATTTAATAAAAGCATACTTAACATACCTCTATGAAGTTTATTCATTCCTATGTTAATGAGAAATGAGCTTGCGATTTCTTCAATGTTTGGTATGTTTGAGAAACACTCATTTCCTCATCAACGCATTGAAGAGTTCCTCGCTTTTTACAGTTAATTGTGGCGAGGGTTGAAAATCCCAGTTCACATAAATATGAGGAGGAAAATTGCAATAAAATGGCCAGCGCTTTTTTAGATATCGACACATGTTCTTCTTTGATAGAAATCCAAAAAGCTTCAAGAGACAATTCTTTATTTAATCATCAATCCACGATCAGTGGACACAGCTGTTAGTTCTTCTTTTCTGTTAGCGTTAAAATAGATTCTATTGCAGTTTCTACAAAAGGGTTTCTAATCCAGTCAAATTGCGCAGTGTTAATTGATGGAAAATAATAAATCAAATTTTCTTCTATAGTTGATAAATGTTCTTCTATCATTGGCAGAATTTCAGTTTTGCAAGTATTACTTATCAATGGAAACATTTCGAGACTGCCTTCCATCGCTGTTCTTTTCCAAATCTGTAGCTTTCTCTGCAAAGCTTTTATTTTGTCAGTGGATGTGAGGATATTTTCCTCTTTCCCTTGCATGCTAGAGTTCAAAATATTGAGATGCTAAAATATAGATGCAAATATTCTAACTTTGTAACCCAAAATTCACATTGAAGGAAGTTACAAAGATGAGATTGTTTCATTGCTTCAAAAAATGTGATAAGTTCTTGTCGTAACTCGTGTACACGGGTAAGTACTTTGCCTCTTGACAGCTACCTCACATCAGTGTGTAAAAGTAGCCGTCTGTGTTGAGAATCCATATTGGTGTATATCTGTTCAAATAGGCGTGATTTAACTGGTTTTAATAAAGTTCACCATTTTAACAACTTGATCTAAGACTTCTCTTAAATCCTCTGCTAATGTTGTTGACATCAAGGCCTCTCTATGAAGGAAGCAATGAGTTACAATAACATTTTCGATTTGTTCGTTTATAAAAGATACAAGACCCTTGTTGCAGCCTATCATAGAAGGAAGTCCATCTGTGCAAATGCCTACACACGATTTCCACGATAACTGCCATTTATCAAGGTAGTTATTCAGGATGTTAAAAATGTCCTCACCATTTGTAGTCAGACTTAATTCTTTGCAAAAAAAAAAACTGATTTGTTATTTGATTTTCGTTAATGGAACGAATGAATGCTATGAGTTGCGCCTTGTTGGTAATGTCGGTTGACTCGTCAACTTGCAGTTCAAAATCAGAACACTGGAGTTTATTACCACGTACATTTTTCTCAATATCAGAAGACGTTTCCGAAATACGAATGTTAAAAGTATCATTGGACAGAGGTATCTAGCTTATTTTCATAGCTGCTTCATTTCCTAACATCGTACAGACAATCTTTTGGTAAGCAGGCAAAATAAGTGACTCACCCAAAGTATGAGCTTTCATATTTTGTGCGATCAGTTCTAAGACTTGGTAAGAAGCAATTTGAGCTTTATGAGAAACAGTCATTGAACTTTTTAAAGAATCGCCTGCTCTTCTTTGCTGTTTGGACATTCTCTTAAAAAAACTTGTGGGTTTGTCTTGTAAATGAGAGTGTTTACTTTTGAAATGTTTACCAAGTTTACTAGGGAGCATTGATTCATTTGACATTTTTAGTCCACAAACTAAACATACTGGCTACAGATTATCAACATTTCCGGTCCAAGAAAAACCGAGGCTTAAATAACTTACTCTCATCGTATTTACGAGTTGGTCGCGATTTTATTTTCTTACTAGAATAACTTTCCACATTTGAGGTTTGCTCACTTTCAGGATTACATTTATCAATGTCACGCTTCTTTTTAAGAAACTTATCCATTTTTATGGGTGAATTATTCTTAACAAAGACAATTATATCAACGGTAATTATTCTGAAAGTTGTAAAAGGCACAATACGTTTACTCTTGACGGCAGTTCACAAGACACGATATGCCCACTCACCAACGCCAGTTATGCAACACTGCCAGTTGCCACGTGATGAAAGTTAGTGCCGGTGTTAACATGCCGTTCCAGCCACGTTTGTTACGTGTTTTAAACGCGTAAAAAATTTGCGGATCAGAAGCTAGTTGCAAGAAAAAAACAACTTATAACTATCATAATAATGTCGCAACGAAACAAGCCGAGTGTTCGTAAAGAAATGGTATAATATAGTAACTTAGTATAAATTTGCTTTTCATATCTGGATAGATTTTTTAGGAATACTACGGAGCGCACCTGAAAAAGCTCTGGGGCACACCAGTGCGCCCGGGCGCACAGTTTGAGAACCACTGAGATAGATAGTACTTGTATCATTGTTTTCCTGCAGATGATTGGCCATTGTGAAAAAAACATCAGAACATTGACATACTCTTTCTACTTTTTTATGGTTAAAATTTTACACGGGGGAAAGGGGGAGTTCAAATTTAAAGGAGACTTCATCTGCGACAATCTTTTTAGCGTTACGTTGAATATATCAAACAAACTATTTTCTAACGTAGATTCCATCGTCCGTAGTACACTTAACCAAAATTCAGAAAGCTTGGGAAAAGAACATTTTTAAACATTTCTGGTAACCCATTTATTTAACTATGCACAGCTTTAATGACCTCCTCGTTAGTTTTAGCTACCAATAGTATGTCAATGGGCCAAATGAATGGTAATTCCAGGGTGGCAAGACAGTTTTATTGGGAGACAGCACATCTAGCTTTAGTTTTCTGAAAGCTGTCTCCATCCATGAGGTGGACGGCGATACACGTTGTCCTCGATAAAATACACTATAGCTTTTCCATCCTCCCCGTGTATGGAATAGCTTGTTTCCCTTTTTCGCTGAGTAATGTTGAGATCAGCAGGGCATTAAGGGTTTTGGAGGCAGAGAGATAATCTTCTAACATGACACCATGAGAATTCTATACAAAACTGACCATGATTTTCGTATGATTTCGGTTCATTTTTCAGACGATGATTTCTGCAAACATTTTCGTTCAACTAACCACTCTTGCTCAAGGCAAATAAATATCCATCTCCATACCATGCTTAAAGACTAGAAAAAAAAATGGAAAATGACCAAAACACTTTCCTTAACCCAAAATCTTATTATTTTGCGATGGCCAAGACTGGACGATACCTCGTGTACTAACACCCTAATTTCAAGTGACTCCGCAGAATAATGGACCAGGATTACACTCTTAGCAACTATAAACTGTACCGTAGTCTAACCAGGAATGCGTTTCCATCCATTATTTACTGTGAACATTGCAACTAAATTTTCGTTTATATTCGAACGGTCCTTATAGTTTTGTGCTTTAAAAATGCTTTGATTAAATTCATCCTCCTACAGAACATGTGTTTATTTCAGATGGTAAATTATATTTATATCAGATAATTACTTTGCTCGTGATATCTACATATGAATAAGAAATCTCAGACAATTTTTTATTTTATTATTTTTAAACATTGATTAATTTATATTTAAATAGTAAGATCTAATATAAACACTGACAATCAGAGATTAGAATGGAACCTTGTAATTAATTATTTCTATTCACTTCTTATTAGTATTGCCATTTCTATCATATTATATATTATTAGTAAAGTATATGTATAAAATATACTGCAATATATACTGTACGGTATATTATTTGTATATATATATATATATATATATATATATATATATATATATATATATATATATATATATATATATATATATATATATATATATATATATTGATTGTGATAACTTAAGACTCAGGGTAGCTAAAAAGTATTAAGAGTCAGTCTACTACATTAAAATACAATTTTATTAAAATTAAGTCGGGGAATTTTTACAACTATTTACAGATTGGTTGATCTACCTCTAGACATAGAGGGAACTGGCCTTCTTAATAGCCAAATAATTTTGCTGAGAAGATGTCGGCAAGTACAGTCACGAACTGAAAACTATAAGGTCGGTACGCAGCCTCTAGAGCATACAGCTCTGAAAATAGAGTAACTTCATAGGGAAATATCGTGGGCGAGAAGCCTATAGAGCGTATAGCTATGAAATATAATTATAACTTCGTGAGGAAGTGTTCTAGCTGACGAGAAGCTTATAGAGCGGGCTGCTCTGAAATATAAATATAACTTCTTGATGAAGTATCGGGCAAGCAAGAAGTCTGTAGAGCGGGATGCTCTGAAATAGATATACTTCGGGGTGAAATATTCTAGCTAACGAGACGCTTAAAGAGCGGGCTGCTCTGAAAAGATAAGACTTCAGGATGAAGTCGGTCGCTCAAGGACCTCTGAGACGAAAGGTGTTCTCTGGATGAGAGTCTCGACCAAGTCTGCTAAAAAAATGGATTTTCTCTCTCGGCTCCGGAACTCTCACTTCCCGTCACGTGACTGCAACTTTTTAGGTTGGCTGGCCGAATTTGTGACGTCATGTTCGCTGGCTGTGATTCGCTTCATGACGACGCCACGTTGCCGGATCTTATAATCAGCTGCTCAGAAAATCATTAGTTCATGTCGAAGAATCCATTAGTTTACGTCCTCCCAGGGGCGGCAGATAGATGCGACACTTTTCTCTTCTTCCAGACACCTTGACGCCGATCTATAGAATGATCGTCGGTCACCTGTTGGGGGAACTCCGGTTGTCTGGGTGATTTATTTGGAAGGTCGTAAGGGATTGTTACAATATATATATATATATATATATATATATATATATATATATATATATATATATATATATATATATATATATATATATATATATATATATATATATATATATATATATATATATATATACATACATACATATATATATGCATACATATATACATATATATACATACATATACATATATATATATATATATATATACATACATACATATATATATGCAGACATATATACATATATATATATATATATATATATATATATATATATATATATATATAGAGAGAGAGAGAGAGAGAGAGAGAGAGAGAGAGAGAGAGAGAGAGAGAGAGAGAGAGAGAATATCAACACAATACGGAAATACGTTTTTATATTTTACTAAAAACTGCAGTGTAGTATAATATGTCATTTGAGTATAACTAAATTAGTATCAGTATATTGATAATAATTGTAGTTTTTCTATTAGTACATTATTAGCATCATTAGTATTCCCCTCTGTTATTAGTTGCATTCATTTCATTATAATAGAAGTTTTGCGAAATGATTAAAACAATGTCTTTCCATCCAACAATAAAACTGACATGTACAAAAGCTCGCATCGAACATTTTCGCGTGGCCTCGAAAGGTTTTCAAGTTATGCAAGAAGAAAAAAAATATTTTCTAAACATCAAAATCGCTTAGTGGCAAAGAGATTATAAAACAACAACACCCTTCACATTTTCTTGTAATTATTTTTGCAACAATCTCTTGCAGTCATTCATTCAGTTCGTCGAGTGTTATCACCCCTTTCATTTCAGGCCCGAAAGTCAGCATTTCAAACTTCATAAAGCACAATTTTCCTCATTTAATGAAAGAAAACAAGTGCTAAAAACCTGTTTATCACACTTAATTGTCACAAACCCACTCTAAACCCTTCCCTAAAAACAAAGGCTGTTTAATTTTTCTCCGCATTTAAAACTCAGAAAAAAAGAAAAGGAAACACTACTTATGACGCCAAGTCGCCATCGTCATTACAAAACGGCGGCCTTAAAACAAAAGAAGCATTTAAAACGGGTCATCAAAAATTCAAGCAGCGTATTTGTTAATTCGGGGCTATTGTTTTCCGAATAAATGAACTCATTACACATTGTTTCGCTGCAGAATAATCCTCATTAGTTTTTGCACCCCTGTGTTTTCACACCAGGTATAGCAGGAAGGAATCAGGCATTTGTCCTAAATCATTTTTCCGATATTTTTCTCCCGAATGGAATTGTGTTCTTTTGAATGAAACGGGGGTAGGGAGGGGGAGGGCTCAGAAAACAAAATTTGCTGCTACCATTGTTTATGGTGTTAACTTGTTCTCTTTGCTTCGGAAAATCACTACTCGGGGACTGTTTACAAATAACTCATTTTGGAAATATATTCCAGTGTTTGTGGTGATTATGCAAAAAGAAATGTATTAGTAACAGAAATTTAGCTTAATTTTGGTATCGGTTTTTTCTTTTTTAGAGCAAACGCTGAATGGATTTGAAAAGCACAGTTTTTGCTTTGTTGCATCAATATCTTTTTTAATTTATCTGAGCAAACTATTGAAGGGAATATTTATCTTTGAAATTAAACTACAAATTATAGCGATCACAATAAACTTCGTCTGACAATGAAACTGCGAAATTTACATGACATATACAATAAGCACATTCTATTCTTGCGGACTACTAAGATATAAAATTATCCTTTGCAATTGTATTATAATTATGGTCATTCATATATAGTAAGGAAAATTCAAGCTCAGTACTTCACTTGATTAGTCATATGCAAGGTGCTTGCTCAGGGCTTTCTAAGAACACAAGCACTGAATTTATATGACTTGTCAAGCAAAAACCGAGTTAATCTCTATATATTAAACAGTTCCGCAACTGACTGACTGACTGACTCCCTGACTCATTGACATATAACGCACAGACCAAACCGCTGGACCTGAAGGTCTGAAATTTTGCATGGCGATTCTTTTTATAGTGTAGGGGTGCACTAAGAAATATTTTTGAAAAATTCGTCTTAGATCTTTTTTAATTAAATTTTTAAGCTGTTTTGTAACTTTAAGTTTGCATTTAAAACTAATAATTTGAGGATTATAAAATTTATATCACGAGAAAGATAATAAAAATTCCTATAAAATGAAATCTCTTTCGAACCTTTACCTCCCTTTTCTGATTTTTGGTAACTTTTCAAAGATTAATTTTTAGAATTTAATTTATTAAATGCTGATCACGTGGTATCTTTTCTTTTTGTGATACTTTAAACTAATTTTGCATGACGTGCATAACTACGAAATACACACAAAAAAAAAATTTTTCTTACTAATGCGGTAGACGATTGGACATTATCCAAAAAAATATTAAAATACAGAAAAAGAAATGTTCCACAAGCTGTACTATATTAACTGTACTATATTCTTTAGTATGTTCTATTAGATTTAATTTGAATATTTTCTTCTACATTATTTTTTCTATAAAAATGTCTGTTATGATCTTTTTATAAATATATTTTTTTGTTTTTTTTTACATCAATTGCATACATTGATCGTTGTATTTAATTTGAATGTATTCCGTAGCAAAGTACGGATATTAAGCTAGTTTACTTATATACAGAGTCTAAAGACACAAAGTCCATAACAGCATGTGTCATTTTATGGTAAATTTAGACCAAAAGATAAGAATTCAGTGAGTTATTAAATATATTTATGAAAATCAAAGCAAAATACCACGATACCAGTTAAATGTCAATCTTTCAAAAATATAATTATTCTCAAAATAAAACTTAATTTTCTCCTGTTAAATCCTTTAATAGGTATTAATGTTTAATCCATTTATAGGTAGTAATGCATTAAAACGTAAATTCATTAGAAGTTTTAAAAATTTTAAAGTTTTATATAGCATGATTAATGTGAACCTATATATATATTTTTGTCTATGTGTAAATAAGATTATTTATATTTTACTGCAATCTTATCTAGAACAGTAATTATTGTATGGAAAGTTAAAAAGACTGAAAGATAAAATGAACTGTATAAGTTATTCCTAAGAACACATCAAACGCAAAATTATTATAATAGATACTAAATTAGAAAATTTCTCACAGACAGCTTGTGTTCACTCTCCTGATATAAAGTTAGACTTTACACTCATCTAGGCAAAAAAATTTCAACTAGTTATAAATAATATATGAACCCAAATATTCTGCTACAAGCATGAATGTTCTATAAGTACGAATATTTCTTAGGACGTTAAAATGCAGCAAATCACGGTAAGAACATTATACGGATCACAACATTGCTATAAACGTGATTTTAAAAGAAATTTTTGCGTTATTTTGGCTTTCATACATGATTTTTTAATGAAATGCTTATAAACTGTAAAATTTTACTGCTTATAAACTGTAAAAACGTAAATTCATTAGAAGTTTCAAAAATTTTAAAGTTTTATATAGCATGATTAATGTGAACCTATATATATTTTTTGTCTATGTGTAAATAAGATTATTTATATTTTACAGCAATCTTATCTAGAACAGTAATTATTGTATGAAAAGTTAAAAAGACTGAAAGATAAAATGAACTGTATAAGTTACTCCTAAGAACACATCAAACGCAAAATTATTATAATAGATACTAAATTAGAAAATAATTTAGCATTATTATAATATATTTTTAAGCTTTTTTCTGACTTTTTTAAAATTTGAATTTAAAATAATAATTTGAGGGTTATCAAATTTATACCACGAGAAAGATCATAAAAATTTCTTTAAAATGAAATCTTTTTCGAGTCTTTACCTCCCTTTTTGATTATTGGTGAATTTTTAAAGATTAATTTTTAGAATTTAATTTATCAATGCTATGATAAATTAAATGATATGCTATGATCGACTATTGCTCCTAGTCGGCATTTTACTCAAATCTTTTTATCTCTTCTTTTTTAAATCATCGACATAGAATGTTTGGCTATCGCATTATTTTTAATTCATTATTACTTTTTCCAAAGTAGAGCAGAATTTTTTATTCCAGCACGAATATTTGTTATGTACTGCCTAACAGTCTTTTATCATTTTTCTAATGGTCGGACGCTACACTGAAGAGCCGTCTGCCGGGATCGGAGGTCGAATCCCGCTTTACTACTGGAGGCATCCATTCTTCCTACTGAATCATCCGAACGATAAAGGAAATTCTCATCTATATATATAAAGCAGTTCCGTAACTGACTGACTGACTGACATATAACGCACAGACCAAACCTAAAGGGCTGAAATTTGCATGGCGATTCTTCTTATGGTGTAGGGGTGCACTGAGAAAGATTTTTGAAAAATTCTTCTTAGATTTTTTTTAATTAAATTTTGAAGCTTTTTTCTGACTTTTTTAAAATTTGAATTCAAAATAATAATTTGAGGGTTATCAAATTTATACCACGAGAAAGATCATAAAAATTTCTTTAAAATGAAATCTTTTTCGAGTCTTTACCTCCCTTTTCTGATTATTGGTGAATTTTTAAAGATTAATGTTTAGAATTTAATTTATCAAATGCTGATCACGTGGTTTCTTTTCTTTTTGTGATACTTTAAATTAAATGTATGTAATACTTTAAATTAACACGTGCGTAACAACAAAATAAATTGACGAAAAATATTCAAATACGGTAAAAGAAAAAATTTAACAACTAGACCAATTGAGATGGAAGTTTTTTAAGACTTTAATTCAAATTAGTATGTTTTATGGATATTAAACTTAAAAAGTAATTGCATACATTGACCGTTGTATTTAATTTGAATAGTTTCTTCTACATTATTTTGTCTATAAAATATCCGTTACGATTTATATATATATATATATATATATATATATATGTCACGACCCTGTCGCCGTGCACCCATCTGAACACACTAATTACTCTAAATGCAGTCATCAAACAGTAGGCCGGTGGAAGAACTAATACTTAATTAACTTTTAACACCTCTTTATTAATTAACATTAATCAAATACCCAATTAATCCAGCTAAAACGCCATTTTCCATCATCTCACAGCCCACGCGACAAACGCGCGTCTTGACTCTATCGAAGATTTTCCCTGAACTCTTTCGCTGCGAAATACAGTCTATTTCCTGAATTGGAGACCACACTAGGACTTTAATAGAATTTTACTGTTTAAAGCTCATTAATATAATTAACTATAGCTTGTGCTTTAATCATCACACACACACACACACACACACATATATATATATATATATATATATATATATATATATATATATATATATATAATTATTTTCTTTAATTGCATACATTGACCGTTTTATTTAATTTGAATGTACTCCGTAGCGAAGTACGGGTATTCAGCTAGTTTTCGAATACGTTTCCTCACCCTGTATATATTCTATCTAGCTATATTGATTATTCTAGTCACTGTACGCATGGAAGTTTTAGGTGAAGAGAAAAGTTATACTAATTTTCAGTTGTGTAAAATGCATAGACATGAATAAATTTAGAAATGAGAAGGGAATAATTCCCGTACTAGAGATAATTTGACTGAAGATTACGTCACATATAACGAACAGTTCAGTTTTTTCATTCTTATTTGAGTTATGGAAATTCACAACTACTCAATAAGTATTTAATATTTTAAATTACAATTCGTAAAAAGAAAGGTATTTTCTATACTCTAGTAATAATAACAGTTATTTGTTAAAAGGAATATAATTTTTATTATATAACTACTCGTAAATGGTAATTTCAACGGTTATGTGTGTGTTAATATGTTCTTAACATATAAAAGTAACAAATATCAACTTTATTTAAACTTGAAAGATACTTTATTTAAACTTAAAAGATACTAGATTTTTACGGTAGGTGAGTTGGGATGGGGGATTCAAACCCAGAAATGGGTATTTCTCCTTTCTCGCTGATGAGTGATGAGGATATGGATAAACGTAAGTCAAGTAAAGAAATTAATGAGAACTACATCACTTTCAATTACTCGATGACTCTAGGAACTACTATCAGTATCAAAATATCTCATAGCCCCTAGATATCATTCTGATGACTTTGGATAACAGATCAACCGTTCACTAGGGCTCTCAGAGAATACGTTTGAGTGACCGTTGAAAAAAAAAGAATTAGTGATTTTTTTACACAGGGGATTTGAGATACGGCTTTATTTTTACTTGCTAATTAGACAATTTTATTTGTGTTTATTATTTTTTTTTTTTACGTTTTACGCTATTTTCAGATTCCATATGTCTCATTCTTCTTGGGTGAAGAAACACATTTTCAAGTGTAAAAACAGAAGTGTATACATTGAACAAATAGTTAAACGAGAGTGAAACGTCAAGTATAACTGAGCTATAATTGATCTGAACTTAGATGTATTTGAGTTTCATTACTCCCTTTTAAGGGAGGTAGCCGGCAGGCTAAGTAGTGGGTTGCTTGTTAAATGCAACGAATTGAACTTCATCTTTGACATTCAATTTGCTGATACAAATTATTTTGTTAAAAGCTGTCTTTGGTTCACATCAAAACTTAGTTTATTATTTTGGATTGCTTTCTGTGACAGTTTTTCAATAATAGGAGACTGATTTCACTGTTTTATACAAAATTTCATTCTTATAGTAAGAAACTTAGACGAGAAGTCAGAAAATTTCGTATTGAGTAATTACAGGCAGATTTTTAAGAACGTTAATCAAATCAGTATTGAATAACTGGAAACGTCTTTTAAAGTTTTTGAACAACTTTACATATTTCTTCATCTTGAAAAGGATTTAGTCAACTTCAACTAAGCACAATCGCAAGCCTCAAAGTCGTTAGAAAAAAGCTTATAATTGTCTTTTAAAGTATTTGAAGATCGCTTTTGATCCTTTAACTGGAGTTAAATGCTGTTATTAGTAATGCTTACAATAAATAAATTTGCACCAACAATAAAATACATAAATCTAAATAAAAATATGTCATACAGAAATTTTCTATACGTTTTAATTGTATTTTACTAACAAATTACAACGGTTTAAATTATGATGTTGCCGAAGATTTTCCCGCAACAAATGATTCACATACGCGGTTCCATGATAGCATTAGTCTACAAGCTTTAGAGTTACAAAAGAAAACCATATGTAAAAAGGAAATCTGCCGAGTCTATTTATTATTAAAAATTGAATTCTTACCAAAACACTAATCTTTAGTTTTACATTTGATTGAAAATGACTGAACTTAACTTATTAAATGCTAATAGTAGATGTGAACTGAATTGAAAGCGTAAATTCAAAACATTTTTAGAAAGCTCAAATTACATTATATTTACACTTATACATAACCTTTTAATTCTTCAGGGATATAATGATATAATTTAGAAAAATACTCAGAATAAAAGACATTTTTTAGAAATAAGGGAAATGTGAGAGGCTTGTTCTCTTTCAAATCTATCGTCTATACATTTTGTTAGGACTTTGGTTAGAAAAGTTCCTATTACAGACCCACAAAACTTTATTTCTGCCTGCAAATAAGTGACAGTCATGTATTTTAGTTATGATGCATAATTAAAATAATTACTTTTCCCTAACTAATCAAACATATACAAAATGGACAATATTTAGGACACCTTAGTAAAACAATTTGCTATTTCTTTAAAAAAATAAACAGTTATCCCTGAAATTTACAATTTTGATAATAATAAGTGTAAGAACTTTTTTATCAATTAATTATTAAGTTCACAACGAAGTGTTTTTTTAATTAAGATTTCGAAACAGGGGTAAATTATTGAGATACTTTTGATTAGAATAGTACTTAATACACCCGATATTATGGAATATCCATTACATAGAAAATAGATTCTAATATTGATTAAATGGGCCCCTTAACTTTTATCACGCGTTTGGGTTTAACATCTTTAAAAACACTCATACATATGTGTCCATTTAGTTTCCTTTAAATTAAAAATATATTTAATTAAAATAAATGAAAATCTGGTGGATAACAATTTACCATAAAATCTCACAATTTAAAAAATTGAAATTTTCTCGTAAGTCAGTACTTATGATATTTTATTCTAATTTACAGTTAGTGATATGAAAATGATAATCTACTTTACAGCTAGATAATATGAACGTTCTCTCTGATATATTAGATCTCTTTGATTTCTTGAGGAATATCAATAAAATTTTATAAGTAAATTACCAGGTGTATAAAATACAGCTAATTTTTGCAAATATGTTAATTTAAAAACGAATTTGCATTTTTAATTCTGTTTTAAAAGCTATTAATAAATATCAAATATGGTGTATTTCTATTGTTTTTCTTTTCAATTTTTCTCGTTTTCTGAATTTCTGTCTTTACATACGGAATCAAGCATAATCAAACAAAAAATTTAAACAGATTTTCTCTTATTTTAGAAAAGTCGTCCCTGAAGAGACTAAAGTAAAACTCCATGTGGAATTTAAGATATCTGAAGGTAAATATTTTTATATAAAATTTGCAAACCCTACTTACCCTGATCCATCTAAACTTAAGCAAATTATCTATATTTTTCTCGGAATCATGGTGTCTGATCGTTTTCACTGCTTTGTTATACATAAGTCAAGCGTTTAACGAATCAACTCAAGATGTCACTGTCAACTCGTAATTTGTTGTTCATAACTAAATCAGTTTTTATCCTTAAAATTAGTCCAAATACATTCTTACATTCAAGACAAAGGTTCCATAGTTGATTTTTTGTCATAAATTATGTTTCATTTAAGAATATTTTGTCTTTTGTGGAATGAGAATCATCTAACTGCTCATGCAAGAAATTTAAAAGAAAATGTAACAAACTGGAGAAATTAGTTAAATAAAACTCCACCTGAAACATGTGTATTTTCCCCATATAGAACTAAAAATATAGTGGCGTATCTTTAAATTGAACCCGCTTGCATTTTCAAACAGCCCATTGCAGGACAAAAGGCTGGAACTCTTTTGTTGCGCAGTGATAGCGCTGTGTCAAATCACGACGGCTTCGTTAGGGTGTGATAGAGCCGCTCCCTCGCTTCCTGTATTCCCGACATTAGGGAAAGTGACAAAAAAGTGTCAGATAAAGACCGTAACGCTAACGAGCGATTTATCTAAACGGTTTTTCAGGCTCTGAGACAGCTATTAATGATTGAGAATGTCTCCCGGAATGCTTTTGCTAATCGTCAGGTTGTTCTGACAAATGGCGGTAGCCTCTGTTTCAGAACTGGCTCAATTTTCCGCAGGGTTGCAGCATTTCGGGTTCTGGCGGTAATTGCTCATCGTTGTTGCCAATGTTGGGAATGATATTCGGATTGAAAATTCGGTTTCATAATTTGATCATTATTCCAATACAAGTCACAAATTCAGTGAAAGCTAGTATCTGCAAACTTCATAAAATTTTTTGGTGTTTGATATGCGGAATTTAAATGTAGCCTAAAAATTAATAACCGAAGTTTTAAATGTGCTCCAAAAAAGGGAATTAATCTAAAATGTATGCATTTATTTATCAGCGAGACCATCTATAAAGACATAATCCCAGGAAACTTACATTTCATGTTAAAGTGCAATACTTAGGTAAATTATGTATTCATTATATATAAATTTAATTGATATTTATCTTCCAGGGATGCCAAATCACCTAAAGAACTAAAACATTTTTCAGTGATGCTTTAGAAATGTAACACGTGTAACACAGCATAACACTGTTAGATGCACAAAATGTAATTTGTCTCTTGTACAAATGTATTCGAAATCGAAAACAAAGTTAGCTAGTTGAATAAATTTAAATTTAGGAATATGAAAAAAAGAAAAATCTGTACAAAGCAAGTATTTTTTAAGCTACTAAATTACTCAAGATAAACATTATGCACTGTAACGATTTTCCGTCACACCTGGTACTCTTTCCCGAATCATCTCATCTCAAGAAGGATGCTACTTCCTGTTGAATTTCACTACCATATATATATATATATATATATATATATATATATATATATATATATATATATATATATATATATATATATATATATATTTATTTATATATATATGTATATATAAAAGACAAAGCTGAAAGTGAAAAACGAGTATATGCTCAAAACTTCTGCAGCCAGGAACTAAAAACATGAAAAGATGAGTGAAAAATAGGTTTTTGACAGCATCTCTTCATCAGCGGTGCCGATATTGTCTAAATACCAATGGATTGTTTCTGATAAGTATTATCTGAGCAATAAACATACTTAGATACCGTACAATCCATAAGACACAGAAGAAGTGAATAAACAGTTGCTTAATCATAGAACACCAAGCCCGGCGCCAGACAAAGTGGAAGTTAAGAAAAGGAGACCGCAAGAAGACTGAAGTCCCAAACCTTGCAACCATGGAGCAAATAGAAACACAGAAGCAGACTTACTAAGGATACTGTGTTATAGGACAAAATAACTTAAGTTAACTTAGACATTATTATGACTAAGAGTTATTATTAGAATTTTGAGCTGATAATTTTAAATTGTCTCTTAAAATATTTATAAAAACAGCATGATTCATTATGCCATCAATAAATACCAAATTTTCTAGTCCTGATGCTGACATGCACGCCCACACAAGGATACCTCCACCGGCATGCTTAACTGTTCCTACTAAGTTCTTGGGATTAAGTTCCTCAGTTTTTTCTTCTCCATACAATTATACGCCCATCAGCACCAAAAATGTTCATTGGCAAATAAGACATTATTCCAATAGGTTTAGGGTTTATTTATCATTGATAGTGCGAAGGGAAGCCTAAACTTTCTGTTTTTCTCACTCACAAAAAATTTTCTATCGGCAGAGCGGCTATGTAATCCAGCTGTTCTGAGAACTCGTCAAAAAATTTCAGGTGAAATTGAACTAGAAAATGTTTCACTGAATTCTGCAGAAACTTTTACAGCACTCAAGCGTGAATTTTTCACAAATTTTCTAATTATAAATCTCTGATCACGTTTTGTTAACTTTGCCGGACGGCCTTTTCTTACCTTGTTTTCGATCCAATTTTCTTCTTTAAAGCGTTTTTTCACATACTGCACAGTAGAATGGGATAAATTAAGTAATTTAGCAATATTCCGAACTGATTTACCACTACTATGATGAAAAATAATCAATTTTCGAATGCTGTTTGTTGTTTCTTTACGACTACGAGCCATTTTTAAATAATAAATAGAATATTACGGAGTAGGTAAGCAAAAATTAAAGCCAAATGATATTTTAAACGCCCCCACAATTCAAAAATAAAAATAAAGGGCCAGAAGATAATTTTATTTATGAATTTATCCGAAAATATTTCAGTGTACGATGACTTTTGTGAGATAAAGTTTTTGTTACTTTTTGATTACTGGTTTCTTAAAAATAAAGTTTTATTATGTTTTCAAAATATTTCAAGTAGTTTTGTTAAGAATAGATTATAGATCTTATTATTAAATACCCATTCTGAAATATTCATTTTAATTAATGGATAGAACCCTATTTCATTGAAATTCGTAAGTGTACGAACACTTTTGGGAGCCACTGTATATATATATATATATATATATATATATATATATATATATGTGTGTGTGTGTGTGTGTGTGTGTGTGTGTGTGTGTGTGTATATGTATATGTATACGTATATGTATGTATAATAAAATACTAAAAATCTCATTAAACATTAGCTGTAGAACATTGTTTTAAACAAGCGTAGTTGAATAGTTTCCATAAAGAAAGAACTTTTTGTTTTCACCCAAAGAAAAATCTTCAATTTACTGATTTAATATTCACTTCTAAAATTCCAGAGTGTGATATAAAAAAAATTTAAATACTGGATGAGAGATAACTACTATTTATATACGCAACGAGAAAATTAAATTGTAAAACTTGATACGTTTTCTGCCAAGTTTGCGAAAAGTCGCCAAAAAGTAATAGACGGGATTCAAACACTTTAATGAACTTTATTTTCATAGCCAACGTGAGGCATCATAATTCAGACGCATTATGTTCGTTTGAAAAAGCTACCTACTACTGTTGCCAGATACGAATCCTTTATTGTTATTGAAAGCGATTTCATACCGCACGGTGCAAACGATCGTGTGCCAAAAATAATGGCGAAAATTTATCTCTATATTCATCAGAATTGAATTATTTTGCCGAATGAGGAAAATTCGTGAAGCGAAATTTAAACAGTTTTATTGAGCAAGTAAACTTTTTATTGGAGAACGAGAAATATAAATTCCGCCGTTCATAATAACGAATTTATTACAGTCTACATCAAGTATTGAGTGAGCAAAATGGTGTAGAATATTTAGATTGTCATTATTTTTACTGATATGAAAGAAAAGATATTTCGCATTGTAATATTTATGTTTGAAAATGCAATTAGAAAGAAAACTATAGAATTCAGAGATCAAATAAAAAATTGAAAGTGTTACAGTCTAATGATTTAAAATATCAAAGGATGTATTTTTTAAGTGTAGATAGTTACTCTGTCAGGGTAGTTAACTGAATTTGTGATATTAATAATAATACCAGTTCCACGAGTATGGAAAAGTATGTATTCTTGGACTCACTACTGTTTGCATATTTGATAGCTAATTGACATACGTTTGCAGTAAAACTTGTTTAGATTATCAACAGTTACACCCTATTTTACTCTTGAAAATGCTTCCCTTGAAAAGGATTTTCCTTGGAATGCTTTCAATTAACTGTTTTTCTGAGTTAAGCATTTTGCTTCCGTAAAAAACGTGCAAACGAGTTCCAATTGTATTTTTAGCCTTTTGAAATGTTTTCGTAGTTATTTCAGAGAGTTTCAGACAGGATATTTTAGAGATCTAAAACAATAGCTCTACTAAAACAATGAAAGCTCAGTTACAGACAAAATTTTAAATCTTTGTGTCAGGAATAAATTCTATACTACTGGACTTTTTTAAAATTTATTGTCTTCACAGTCCTGTTTTGATGCATTCATTTATGTTCCATATTATTTTGATAAGTAATCTTCAGTCTTTATTACATAAAATGCTATTTTCTGTTCAAATGAATAGCTTGCAAAATGTTTTGTTCAGTTTAGTAAAGCTCATTCATTGATATTATTGTTTGCTTTAGATAAACTGATTATAGACTGACGCTAAAATTTTTAGAGAAATAAATGGCATAAAAATGTATTAAAACGTAATTCCTGTACTGTTTTCAAATAGTAAAAGCTAACTCATATGAGTATTACAAGCTGCATATTGATATTAACAGTTAAGATGGCATTTATATTTAAATATTCGTTCAAAATAAGCCTTGTGAGCATCTTGAATTAAGTAATTGTGCGATGTTTTTCCTTAGTTTATATTCTTACGTATTATATTTTATGTTATACAATGAAGACAGCGAATTGTTCAAAATGCATGAAACGCCTGCCTGTCGACTGATTAATTTTTTCTTCCTCCAGTTCAAAGGCGTTTGTCATCAACTAAGTCCATTATTTTCAGACAATGTTTTTCATAGGAGGCGTAATAGATTTGTCAGATTTGTTATGAGATGTTAGATTTGTTAGCTATAGTAACGATTCAAATTAAAATTCAGTGAGCAATGATTGCTTATGAAAGAGAAAGTTATTGCAGGTACAGAAAAGTTTGGTACCCTTCCACAAACTTTGAATAAAACCATTCAAAGCTGTTTCCTTGAAATAGCGTATTGTACATCATCTCAAAAATATTATCCATTTACAGTTAATAACATGATGTATTTGTGAATGCAATATGAAAATTAAATTTGAGAGTTGAAAATATTTAACACTTTATGAATAAAAAATTTGTAAATCTTAAAACGAATTTATTTCTAAAGAGTAAAAATTTTTCTATTTATTTCTTTAAAAAAACTATTCAAAAAATATTTTAAATAAGCGTTAATATAGCATGGAAAATGTACTAAATAGCAACTTAGGGTCATATACATGAAGTATGCAGAACTTTCAAAATTTTAATAATCTTTGCCTTATTAGAAAAATGAGGGTATATTATTCTCAGTTTTCGTGCAAACTAAACCCTATTTCCTGTAAGAAAATATAGTTGAAACAGCATAAAAAGCACGAAATTAACTATTTTAATTTTATACATAGATAAGTTAATATACATAGATATACATAAATAATGCATAGTATATACATAGATAATACATAGTGTATACATAGATAAGTTAAATATATGTTACCGGCTCGATAACAGTAATAGAGCTTTAAGTATAATGGTTTAAACAAGAGCAAAACTTATTTGATCGATGACTAAAATAATAAATATGCAAATGGAAAATCCTGGTAAAATTTAGGAACATAAATATGTTTACTCGTTAAAAATAAAGCACAAAACGGCTTTATCTAATATGTTTATCTAAATCTAGAAAAAGTAATATCATTTCATACACAATTTCCTATTACAGCAATTGATATAGTATTTATAACTGTAAAACTGCTTTCACCTTTATATATATCCAAAAGCAGAAAAAGTAACAACATTTAATAATGATTCGATTTGTTTTCTTACCTAATTCTTTTAGTAGTTAGTACATAATGAAATATATTTGAGGATCACATTCAGTAAGTCACATTTTCTGAAAACACATCACAATGGTCAATTATATCAAAAACTATATTAACAAGAATAAATGTATTTGGGAAGCACACTTGAAAGCGTTTGGCAGAAACGCTAATAAACAAGTTTAAACAGTACGAACGCTTTATTACGAATGTATTAAATTCTGTAAAACAACTTTTACTGCTAGAGGAGTGTAAAAGCAGGGAAACTAGCAGTAATTTTATTTCAACTTCCCTAATAATCCTCTGGCCGTTTCGGAGGCATAAATTTACTAAGTTGTCCATGAATAGATCCTGTAGAAGTGAAAATGGTATAATTCCCCACGGTGTGTGGCCAATAACGAATGTATTATAAAGGATGCAGAGGCAGGGGTAAATACAGGATTGTAAACCAATAAAAAATAGAAGAATAGCTGTCGGTGTGGCCAGTGATAGCAATCTGAAGTCTAAATTTTACAAGATGGATGGTCGTTATTTTATGGCCCACAGTAAAAACGTCAGATGAGAAGGGTCAAAGTTGTTTTGCAAAATAAAATTATGTTGGGGGAGGTACTTCATAGACTATGGACAGAGGCGACAGAGGCGGTGTAATAAAGAACCAATTGGGGCAGGAACCACTGAAAGAAAAACAGCCCACTGCCCAATGAAAGTGAGGGGCGTGCCAGAATGGCCCCCTGTAAACGGACAACAGCTCCGCTAAGGACGGAAGGTTTTGAAAAAGAAGGTGTCGGCTCAGGGATTTGGTTGCACAGAGTTAGATGTTAGAGACTCTCGTATGCCCCAGAGCCTTGGAGAAGTGCGAATATCCCGCCAAGGTGTTCCTATACTAGAGATGATTCTGGGTCCCGGTCGCCGATGCTACCATCATCGCTGCATACATCAGCTATAGTAAGTGCCTTCCCAATAGACTCTAAAAATCATCTTTGACAATATAGTTTACCTCTGCTTCTGGGTTCTCAATGTTAAAATTGTTAATATGAAACGGATTGTTATATTAATAGCTATGACAAGTTAATTCAAATTTGGGTTATCAAATAAATGTATGTTTAAGGTCAATGCTTTGTCTTCCTTGCTTGTTCCAACCCATGCATGCATCCATTGTTTCAAGGTAATTGATACCCTACAGATCCTTAAACATTTTTCTCAAACAAAGTAGACTCGTTGATTTTTTGTTATCAATGTGAAATACTTATCCGTAATTATCAGAAAAAATAACCTTGAAGTACAGTTTTCCGTTTCCGTACTACTTTTATGTGTTTGAATAACTATTTTGGTCTAAAAAGAAATAAGCAACAGAACCCAGTGAATATGACTCGAAAATCAACGTATAAATTACTAAAACATGTTTTCCCGATCATACTTTATACTCACACTGTTTGGTGATTTGTGTAGGAAGCCATCACTACGTGGGCCAGGGTTTGAATCCCAGACATGAATGTTTCACATGTGGTCCCTCACAGGGGTATACGTTGGTTCCCTTATTGGGACCTTCTATAATAAAATAGCCACAAAATAGGGGTGGTATGGGCAAAACGGCCTCAGGATATGTACCTGTCACCTAGAAAAGAAGCAAAGACTGTGATTTTTATATTTTTTATTTTTATTTTTTATGGGCAGTTTTATTTATTGCACAGCTACCGAACAAGATAACTATTATACACTCATATACTGTGTAATCCTTTTTATAAATTATAGATTTGAGTACAGCGAAACTGCTGAATGAGTATTCCAAAATATACAATAGTTTTTTAATAAAAAAATTAAGTACTTGGTAACTTTAGAAATTTTCTGATCAGACATTCGTATTGCAAAACTAGTGCATGAGGATTACAAAAAAAATGTAATTTTATAATAAAAAAAATTTTCAAGATAAAAAATTTACTTGTTAATTATTTAATATGCCAACTTAGGTATTGCAAAAACACTATATGAAAATAATGAGAAAAGAAATAGTCTTATAATAAAAAAAATGTTTTGAGGGAAAATAGTCACTTGTTAATTATTTTACTTATTGATGACAGACGGGGATATTGAGAAACTTCTGTATGAGGATTAAAAAATAGAGTAAAATAATAGTAACATTTTTTTTCCAAATAAAATATTACTTATCATTTATTGAATTTTTTAATGGCATTCACAGGTTTTGCAAAGATGTTGCATCAGATTTATGCGAAATGTAATAGTTTTATTTGAAATATATTTTACAAGATAAAAAGCGATTTATTTACTTCTTAATTAATAATTGACATAAATATTGAGAAATTGTTGTATGAATATTACAAAAAGTGCAATATTTTATGTTAAAAACATTTTTCCAACTTGAAATTTACCTAATATTAAAATAAATTCTTAATGGCATACTTAGGTATCCCGAAACTGTCGTATGAAGACAATAAAAAAATCAATATTTAAGTAATAAAATTTTTTGAAGCTAAAAGGGAGCATATTATTATTTTGATTTATTGATGGCTTATAAAAATAATTACAGTTAAAAATAAGAGGTTGTCAAAGTTTTGGACTTACAGCTCTAACTACATCTAGTGCATAAATTACTTTCTAACAGAGGAAGCATTTTTTATTAAATTAAATATAAACGCTGGTATACGTTCTTCAGACAATTAAAAATATAATTTTATTCTTGTAAAAGTATACAGAAAACAGAAAAGAAATGGGTAAAAGTATATAAAGTAAGTTACATACAACTCCCTGGGTCTTTCTTAAGATGAATATTCATAAAATATACCGTCGATGCTCACAACCACTCACGAAAAGTTTACATTAAGCGTTTTTAAGTCAATATGAAACCTTCAAAACGTCTTGTTTGTTTCCAATCTCACTTTTAAATCTGAAACATTGTATAAAGTCCTATCCTTAATCCTTAATCCTTAATTTTTTCTAATTCAGTTTTATTTCTGTTTTACTTAGATGCCGAGTTACAGGCAGCATTTTAATTAAAAATTGTGAACTAACTCTTTTTTACTTTAACATTTGACAATGATTGAAAATGAGTTGTGACTAAAAGTTTTTTTAGCTCTCTGATTTTCATAATTTCACTGTATACAAAATATCGTGTTTGAAGAAATATGTCCTTTATGAATATTTAAAGGAATGGAGTTGGATCATAATTGCAAACTAATTATTTTATAAATTGCAAAAGACAAATAATTTAAGGAAATTTTTCCCTACGTCAGTCAAGAGTGCAGTATTGAGGATTGTGATCGGAAATAAGACCATTTTCGTAACGGCAGGATAAGACACCTAAAAAGGAAGAGCGTCTATTTCGACAAGAGAAGATCCGGGTTCGATGCCGGAGATGGTACAATTTCGGAAATGAATCCTGGTGGATTTTTATGTACACACATGATCAAAACTCAAGAACTTATGGTAAAAAAACTGAAGATAGTTGGAAAAAGGTATTGTAAATGTAATACATAATGAACATATGCCTTTGTGTTAAAGAAAAACGAGATAAATTATGAGTGGACTATACATAAGAAAAAAGGATCTTTGATGGTGTACACAATTTTCAAAGCTTTATTTTAAACTAAATTATTTATTTATTTATGAAGTTTTGAGCCATATGTCAATACAGCATTTAAATGTAAGAAACTGAAAATTACAGAATGGAGATAATTTCAAACTACCTGCTGAAAGTATTTATAGATATTTTGATTCGTTATTTTTTCGTTCAATTCGAATCATTTGTATTCAGGAACATATTTCTTAATGTTTTGATCTATTACACGGCGAAGTGATCGAATTTTATATAAGCTATTTTATAAATTTGAAATAATATCAGACAGAGAGAGAGGGGGGACTGTAATAACTGTTGTATAAAAGGCTCCAAAAATTTAGAAGTACGTCGAATAAGATTAACTTTGACATCAGTTTGTTGAACACTGTTGCATAAAGTTTTTCCAATTATTAATTCTTCAAGAACAATTTAAATTAAAATAAATTAATATAAACGGGATATCAATATTATCACGTTTCTATTACTACTGTGTGTAAAGTAAGATAATTTTGATCATGATGGCAAAAAAGTAGAGAAAATTTTTAATTCAGTTTCATTGTTCTTCCTAATTTTTAGAGTACAGTATAACTGTCCTTCATGATCAGATATTTGACGTGTAGATCAGTTACTTGCCAAAATGATCAAATTTACAAGATGTTATTCAAGAATTTCTGAACAATAAAATAACTATTCCAAATTTACTATTTTTTGGAGCAGTTTAGTACTGTGAGACTTATTTTATTTCCATATGAGTCTAAGCGTAGAGAAGTGTCTCAGTCAGGACTTCACCTATTTTTAACGTATGATTACGTTCTCCATAACGGTCCTTCGGAACGCAGAATTTTAGACGCTAAAACCGTCCGTCCATCCGTCCTCGCGAGTTATCATTTTGGCAGCTTGCTCAACCTAGTCTGCATCGCTTCGACAAGCAGTAAACCGTTAAACAAAAAAGTATCAAAATACTTTAAAATTTTGACATACATATATGTATATATATATATACATATGTACATATATATAGATACATATATACATAACACATACATACATATACACATACAAAAGAGATAAGCAACGATAAGTAATCCCACGTTAACAACCCTCGGTAGTTTCGTTAGAAGAGACTACCTGAAATTTTTTGTAGTTTACATTATGCTGCATAGGACATAGTCAACAGTGCGTGAATTTAAAATTCAAACAGTTAAATAGAAATATCAATATGATCACATTTACATTTTCAAGTAAGTTTTATTTCGTAATGCTGACGTAAAAATGTGAAAATGTAAACAACAAAAATCTGGAAGTATATAAAGCGTTAAGATTATTAATAGTAAATCACTTCTGGGAGTTCAAAATGGGGGAAATGATCAGGTGCTTTACGTGACAAGGAAATAAAAAATTTCAATAAAGTAATGGAGTAAATTTTAGAGGCATAAAGTGAATAAAGTAATTTACGTCTAAAGAGGAAAGTAACGAAATTTTGATCATAATTCACTTATGTATGTACAAATACATGTAGGGTTACTTCAGATCATATAAATAAAAATATACATATGTATATTAATTATAGATAAAATTGAAATTTTACAGTGGTTGGGAAATTTAAAAAAAAAGAAATTTCTGTGAGAATCGCCATGTTTTTTTTGTGCTAGTTATAGCATTCGGACAAAATATTGTTTTCTGAATAGGTTGATCATCAAAACATCCGTTCTCTAACATTTGTATATTTTGACTCAGACATGTGCGATAACAATGCCATCGCATCTATGGATTCCCCCATTTTTCCCCCATTTAACCCGAAACCTTAAATTAATTAGTACTGCATCATAATAAAGCATGGAAAAGAAGTTATTATTTTAGTTTACCCACTTTTTTACCTTTTTCATAAAAGATTTACGATCTTTGGGTTTCACCCCTGTTCTGGAATTTCTTCGTTGATCGACTTGGATTGTACAAAAAATAATTTTACAGGTACGCACTCTTCAACAAGATCCCCCAAAAAATTTTAAAAAAAGAGAGAAAAAGACAGCCAAATAATTAAGTAAAATATTGAAAGCATATTTTTTCCTTGTAAAGTAGATAACATATGAGATCACTGTAATGAAATAAACTTGATTCGAAACGCAAGTGATATAGTTTAAAGAAAATTTTTATTGTTTTCCTTTGTTTAACATAACTAGGAGCTAATTTCTCTTCCATTATTAAAAATCAAGAAATCTTGTAATAATCATGCTCCCACTTAACCTTTAAATTTGTAAAAAGCAAATTTTTTAATTTCTCTTTTGTTATATATGTATGACACGTCACAAGGAACAGAATCATTTTTGTTTCTTTTAAGAAAATTTGTTAATCTATATATATAAAACAGTTCCGTAACAGACTGACTGATTGACTGACTGGCATACAACGCATAGACCAAACCGCTGGACCTAAATGGCTGACATTTTGCATGGCGATTCTTCTTATAGTGTAGGGGTGCACTAAGAAATATTTTTGAAAAATTCTTCTTAGATTTTTTAAAATTAAATTTTTAATCTGTTTTAGTAATTTTTTTTGAGTTTGTATTTAAAATAATAATTTGAGGGTTATAAAATTTATATCACGTAAAAGACCATAAAAATTCCTT
Source organism: Dolomedes plantarius (assembly GCA_907164885.2). Lineage (NCBI taxonomy): Eukaryota > Metazoa > Arthropoda > Arachnida > Araneae > Dolomedidae > Dolomedes > Dolomedes plantarius. The sequence continues at coordinate 72,319,903 of OU015491.1, forward strand.
TGAAATGAAATCGTTTTGGAATCTTTATCTCTATTTTCTGATTTTTGGTGAAATTTTAAAGATTAATTTTTAGAATTTAATTTATTAAATGATGATCACGTGATTTCTTTTTCTGGTACTTTAAATAAATTTATCGTCACATTCATAACAACGAAATAGACATTAAAAAAATATTTTTCTTGCTAATGCGGCAGATTATTGGACATTATCCAAAAAAATATTAAAATACAGTAAAAGATATGTTCCTCAAACTGTACTATATTAACTCTATTATATTCTATAGTATGTCCTATGAGATTTAATTTGAATATATTCTTCTACATTATTTTGTCTATAAAAATATCCCTTACGATTTTTTTATAAATATATATATTTTTTTACATCAATTGTATACATTGATCGTCGTATTTATTATATATATATGTGTGTGTGTGTGTGTATATTGACATTAATTGCTTACATTGACCGTTCTATTTAATTTGAATGTACTCCGTAGCGAAGTGCGGGTTTTCAGCTAGTAATCTATATATATAAAACAGTTCCGTATCTGAATGAATGACTGACTGACTGACATAAAAGACCAAACCTTTGGACCTAAAGGGTTGAAATTTTGCATGGCGATTCTTTTTATTGTGTAGGGGTGCACTAAGAAAAATTTTTCAAAAATTCTTCTTAGATTTTTTTAAATTAAATTTTTAAGCTATTTTTGTAAAATTCTTTAAGTTTGCATTTAAAATAATAATTTGAGTGTTATAAAATTTACATCACGAGAAAGATCCTAAAAATTCCTTTAAAATGAAATCTTTTTTGAATCTTTACCTCTATTTTCTGATTTTTGGTGAATTTTCAAAGATTCATTTTCAGATTCTAATTTATTAATTGCTTATCACGTGGTTTCTTTTCTTTTTGTGATACTTTAAACTAATTTTTTGTCACGTGCATAATAATGAAATAAATTGGCAAAAAAAATTTTTTTTGTTTCTTTCTAATGCGGCAGACGATTGGACATTATTAAAAAAAATATCAAAATACAGTGAAAGAAATGTTCCTCAAACTGTACTATATTAACTGTATTATATTCTTTAGTATGTTCTATCAGATTTAATATGAATATTTTCTTCTACATTATTTCGGCTATAAAAATATCCGTAGCGATTTTTTTTTATAATTTTTTTTGCCATTAGTTGCATACGTTGACCGTTGGATTTAATTTAAATGTACTCCGTAGCGAAGCACGGGTATTCACCTAGTCATTACATGAAAATAAATTGTTCAAACAGTTGTGTGGCATTCTTTTGATGTGCCATATTTATGTCAACATACATATATACATATATATATATATATATATATATATATATATATATATATATATATATATATATATATATATATATATATATATATATATATATATATATATATATATATACACATATATATATATATATATGTGTGTGTGTGTGTGTGTGTAGTAATAACTCCCGACCAGTATTAATTGTATTCCATTAACTCTCTAATATTGTTTATCCCCTTGTGCAATTACTTCCGTTTCTGTTGGACGTCTAGTTGTCACTGGGCTTCTTTGTTCTGGCGTTAAAGCGAACTGCCTCACACTTAGGGTTTTGATATGGGGTAAACAGGATGATAAGCACTCTCTCCTGTCTTCGTTATAAAATGTAACTAGCTTTCCTCTTTACACATCGTATGTATATTAATAAACTAAATATCAATAATGTGCTAGAGTTAAAAAAATTATTAATCGCATTGACTGGACTGCTTGATTGATTTACATGCCGCTCTATTAGAGTACAACTTTTCAAGATGCCATCACCAGCCGTAAATGCCCCTTCTGCTGCTCCCGAATATCATCATAGTGTCTACCAGTGAAATCTCTCTATCTCTCTATTCTAAAAAAAACTAACTGCCGCTGACGCAGCCGCCGCCGCCGCCGCTGTCAAAAGCTTGTCACGCTATCTCCTCCGAAACCGCTGGGGGTATGGGGTCGAGACCGATACCAATCGATGCAGAATAATGTGGGGAAGAAAGTAAGACATGTCTCATATTCGTCGAACTTTAAGTTTTTTTTTTATGTTTTGTGGGAAAATATTGACTTTTTCATGTTCAGATTACGATAACTTGCCAAAAAAGGATCGTAGAATTTTTTTTTTTTACAATCTAAGACTACAGACATTTCTCCTTCAAACAAGACCTCATTTGCTTAAAAATAATTTAAAACAGACTAATATTTTTATTAAAATTGAAAACCCACTTTTTGGAAAAATTTATGCGTTTCGAGATATATAAATTCGATGCTTTCAGACTTATTATGTTACAAAGAAAATATTTATATCAACTGGAAGATGAAAGCTTTCTCATTCATATAAACTTCATTTCAAGTCTCTATCTTAAAATTTCGATTTTTAATTGAATTTTAAAGAAATATTTCAAAAAAATCTTCTTATTCGCTTGCTTTGCAGAAGGATTGAAAGAAGATCCGATTTTTCACCCATCTTCATCCGGGCTTATACCCCCCATCTACCCGGGCTTCATCCATTTCGCCGGGAGGGGGGGGAGCTTCAACTGTAAACAAATGAATGACTCAATCGCTATAAACAACTATTGAGTCATTCATTCACTTGATTCACCAGAGGAGCGAGCGTAGCGAGCCTAGGGGCGAAGCCCCTAGTTCTAAAAAAAAGTAACTCCCGCCGCCGATGCCACCGCTATCAAAAGCTTGTCACGCTATCTCCTCCGAAACCGCTGGGGATATGGGATCGAGACCGATACCAATAGATGCAGAAAAATGTGGGGAACAGAGTAAGACATGTCTCATCTTCGTCGGACTTTAAGTTTTTTTTTTTAATTTTATGTTTTGTGGAAAATATTGACTTTTTCATCTTCAGATTACGATAACTCCCAAAAAAATGATCGTAGAATTTTGATCTTTTTACAATCTAAGACTGCAGACATGTTTCTTTCAAACTAGACCTCATTTGTTTAAAAATATTTTAAAACAGACTAATATTTTCTTCAAAAAATGAAGCACAGTTTTTTAAGAAATATTGACTTTTTCATCTTCAGATTACGATACCTCGCCAAAATATTATCGTAGAATTTTGATCTTTTTACAGTCTAAGACTACAGACATTTCTTTTTCAAATAAACCTCATTTGGTTAAAAATATTTTAAAACAGACTAATATTTTCAGAAAAAAATGAAACACAGTTTTTCAAGAAATATCGTCCCCTATGTGGATGTAATATCGATGCTCCTCGAGTTTTTATCTTACAAAAAAAATATTTACATCATCTGGAAGCTGAAAGCTTTCTTATCCATATAAACCTCATTTCAAGTCTATATCTTAAATTTTCGATTTTTAATTGAATTTTAAATCTGATAATTCAGCAGTGATGAAACGCCCTTCGCATTAAGGGTGACAACAGTAAATGGATGGAAGCTGTCACATCGCCTGAGAATCACCCCTATGTATCTCGCTATTAGCCATAACAGAGGAGCGAGCGTAGCGAGCCTAGGGGCGAAGCCCCTAGTTCTTTATATATATACTAGCTAAAAACCCGCGCTTCGCTACGGAGTACATTCAAATTAAATACAACGGTAAATGTATGCAATTAATGCCAAAAAAATAAATATATATATTTATAATAAATGAGACAATCAATATATACAATTGATGTAAAAAAATATTTATATATATATATTTATAAAAAAATCATAAGGAATATTTATTTTTTTTGGATAATATCCAATCGTCTGCTGCATTAGAAAGAAAAAATGTTTTTTTTGTCTATTTAGTTGTTACGCACATGACGATAAATTTATTGAAAGTACCAGAAAAAGAAATCACGTGATCAGCATTTAATAAATTAAATTCTAAAAATTAATCTTTAAAAATTCATCAAAAATCAGGAAATGGAGGTAAAAATTCGAAAAAAAATTCATTTTGAAGGAATTTTTATGATCTTTCTTGTGATATAAATTTTATAACCCTCAATGTATTATTTTAAATGCAAACGTAAAAAAAGTTTAAGAAACAGCTTAAAAATTTAATTAAAAAAAATCTAAGAAGAGTTTTTGAAAAATCTTTCTTAGTGCACCCCTACACTATTAGAAAATTTCAGCCCTTTAGGTCCAGCGGTTTGGTCTGTATGTTGTATGTCAGTCAGTCAGTCAGTGAATGAATGAGTCAGTTACGGAACTGCTTTATATATATAGATATTAGCTGAATACTCGTGCTTCGCTACGGAGTACATTCAAATTAAATACAACAGTCAATGTATGCAATTAATGCCAAAAAAACAAAAGAATATATTTATAAAAAAAATCTTAAAGGATATAGACAAAATAAAGTAGAAGAAAATATTCAAATTAAATCTAATAGAACATACTAAAGAATATTGTACAGTTAATACAGTACAGTTTGAGGAACATTTCTTTTACTGTATTTTAATATGTTTGGGATAATATCCAATCGTCTGCCGCATTAGAAATTTAAAAAAAAATTTTTTTGTCAATTTATTTCGTTCTTATGCACGTGACGCAAAATTAATTTAAATTATCACAAAAAGAAAAGAAACCACGTGATCAGCATTTAATAGATTAAATTCTAAATATTTTTCTTTAAAAATTTGCCAAAAATCAGAAAATGAAGGTAAATATTCAAAAAAGATTTCGTTTTTAAGGAAGTTTTTATGATCTTTCTTGTAATATAAATTTCTTAACCCTTGGATTATTATTTTAAATGCAAACTTTAATGAATGTTACAAAAACATCTTAAAAATTTAATTTTTAAAAAATCTAAGAAAATTTTTTCAAAAATCTTTCTTAGTGCACTCTTACACTATAAAATGAATAGCCATGCAAAATTTCAGCCCCTTAGGTCCAGCGGTTTGGTTTGTGTGTTATCTGTCAGTCAATCAGTCAATCAGTTAGGGAACTGTTATATATATATAATATATATATACACGGCTGGCCACAATAAATGCAACACCCTGAAGGAAACATGCAAATAACATGAAATGTACAACATGCATTAGCGGAGGTGAGATATGCAAATGATTAGAATTTCAGCGCAGACGCACATCACGCGCGCCTGTGGCGCCACTTCAAAGCGCTATTTAAGGCTTGGAGATTTCGACGATTTCAAGTTCGGCAATTGTGTTTTTCTTGTGGTTTTTTTAAAAAAACGATCAATTATGCCTCGTCGAAAACAGCGATCATCTTTTGATCAAGTATCCGAGTTCGACAGAGGAAGGATAGTGGCCTACCGAGATTGTGGATTATCTTTCAGGGAAATCGGTAGTCGTGTTGGACGAAACCGAACAACTGTAATGCGGATATGTGATCCTTGGATGCAGGAGGGTACGACGGACCGGCGTGTTCGATCGCATCCACCTCAGTGCACCACTTCACGTGATGACAGGCAAATTGTGCACATGGCAGTGACGGATCGCTCAGTCACATCACGAACCATAGCACAGCACATGCAGTCTGTAATGCATCATCCAGTGTCTGCGCGTACCATTCGACGCCGTTTACAGCAGACTGGTCTGTCCGCAAGACGTCCATTGCTTTGTCTACCCTTGACGCAGAACCACAGACGTCTCCGCCGCCAATGGTGCGATGACAGAAGGATGTGGACGGCAGAATGGAATGAAATTGTCTTTACTGACGAGTCAAGCTTCTGTCTGCAACACCACGATGGTCGCATTCGAGTCTGGAGACACCGTGAAGAGAGGATGCTGAACAGCTGCGTTATGCACCGCCACACTGGTCCTGCACCGGGTATTATGGTATGGGGCGGTATTGGATATCACTCTCGCACACCTCTAGTACGCATTGCCGGTACTTTAAACAGCCAGCGCTACATATCCGAGGTGTTGGAGCCAGTTGTCCTTCCTTACCTTCAGGGCTTGCCCACAGCCATATTTCAACAGGATAATGTGCGACCACACGTGGCACGCATTGTCCAACGGTTCTTCGTCAATAGCCAGATTGAATTGCTTCCCTGGCCGCCTCGCTCTCCGGATCTTTCGCAACATGTGATAGAAAACATGTGGTCCATGGTTGCTCTACGATTGACCCAGATTCCATCCCCAGCTGCCACAGCAGATCGACTTTGGCAACGTATGGAAGCTGCTTGGTCTGCTGTACCCCAAGAACTCATCCAAAGTCTCTTTGAATCAATGCCGAGGCGTGTGGCAGCGGTGATCTCCAACAATGGCGACTACTCTGGCTACTGATTTTGGTAGGAACCACACTTCACAGATGTCTATAAATTTAATCATTTGATACTTGGTCAACATGTTATCTACAAAATGAATTTTTTTGTGATATCTCTTGTCTTTCTTGGTGTTGCAATTTGGGTGGCCAGCAGTGTATATATATATATATATAGTGGTACCTCCGAAAAGCGGACACTCACGGGACCAAAAATTTTGTCCGTTATTAGGAGGTGTCCGCTATTGGGGAGGACAAGCTTTTTATAAAAAAAGTTTTTGCACTTCTGTTTGACATTTGAATGAAAATTACGACTGCAATTTTAATTAAAAAGGAAAAATTAATTAGGTAAGAAAAGAATAACTATTTACAACTTTCCATTTTAATTGTGGCTAATCATCTTATCTAGCATTAAAAAGTCCCAAAATACAATGTATTGGAGCTAAATTATTTTAATTACTACTGAAAAAATCTGTTAACAAAGTTTAATTTCTCTTTTTTACACAGCAAACCTGTTTTTCAAGGGGAATCTTCATAAATTTAGCTTTGCTCGTCCCTCTGAATCTGCATTGTTCAGAAATAACTGTTTTAATTGTTCGCTGTACTTCAGTGCTTCCGAATAATCTTTGATTTTGCAGCCTTCCATTGGCGATTCCTCATCATCATCCTCAGAAAGGGCCAGTGCTTCAGTGGTGTCCCGATGAATGAAATTGGAAACATGCAGGTTTTCTTCCTCAATGGATAAATCGTCGTCGATCTTGTCATACTTTTCAACGCTGACATTTGAATCCAAATTGGCTACTAGATCCGCAAGTTCTTTTCGCTTTTTTCAGTAGTACTGTCAGTTGCCACTTCGCTTTTACTCAAAAATCCCGCCTTCTTAAAACATTTTAGAACGCATCTAGGTTCCACCTTTTTAAGGACTTACGTAGTCCAAGAAATTGCATCCAAAACGGATACCGATTTTGCCAACTCTTCGCTGGATTTGCAGGAGATATCCGTGAAAGCACATGCGTCAGAAGCAGCTTTCTGTATTGTACTTTAAAGTCGCGGATAATTCCCCGATCAATTGGCTGTAGCATCGATGTGGTGTTAGGAGGCAAGAAAATTAAATTAACACTTTTCAGCTACAAATCATCAGGATGGGAAGTAGCATTCTTTGTCCATGATCAGACTGATTTTTCTCTTTTGTTTTTTTATTTTGTTGTCTAACTCCACCAGCCAATCGCTCATTATCTCAGCGGTCATACACGCTTTCTTATTTGACTTCCATGAAAAACTAAGTTTTCGTACATCAATGTTCTTAAAACATCCAGGCTTCTAAGGAAACATCTAGGCTTTGTAAAGACGCATAAGCATATATTTTTAGCTTGCTTGTTTGAATAATTTTGAAATGTTTGCCAAAATAATTGAAAGTTTTCAAAAGTACCTGTCCGCTATTCGGAGTGGCCACTATCCAGAGATAATAACATGGATTGTCCTATATAAAAGGACTAGGACTCGTAAAAATGTCCGTTAATTAGAGGTGTCCGTTAAGGGAGGTACCTCTGTATATATATAACGGGTGCGTCAGAAATTCGTGCAAAAAATCGTAATAAAAGAAGTAATTTTTGGGAAAATTTTCTGTTTGCGCCAATAGGATCAGAGGGACATTGGATTTTTTTTTTCCATGTTAAAAAAAAATTCCAAAAGTAACCGAAAGAGAGCGCTCACACGTCATACTGAGACGTTTTATGCTAATCAGGCTATTAATAAAACATCTGATTGGAAATGGATCCGTCATTCGAAACCGGCAGCATGCTTTCTTTACAAGATCGAGTGTTGGTGGTTAAACTTTTCTACAAGAATGGTGAATCCACAACTTTTGCATTGTGAAAGTTTCGCACGGAGAAAGGACTGAGGGAGCAAAAAAGCCCTATTTCATTGAATGGGATACTGAACGTTTTCAGTACGACGTTTTCAGTAAACGAGGAGTTTATAGAATCGTCTACGAAGTGGCAGACCCTCCTTGAGCGCAGACTGTGTCCATGATGTACAAAGTGTCATGGAAGATTTGGCAGCCGAGACATCAACGGGGAGTAGCAGTGTTCGTGAAGGTGGGAGAAGAACGGGGATTCCGGAACCGTCGATTCGACGTACTCTGCACGGAATGTTGAATTTATATCGTACAAAATCGAGGCACTTCACCAGTTATTACCGGCAGATACAGATGCAAGACAAAACTTTGCTATATGGGCTGTAGCACAAATGGAACGTAACCCACAATGGTTGCTGAACGTCATGTGGACGGATGAAGCCCACTTTTCATTGAATAGTGACCTTAATATGCAAAACAGTCGTACCTGGGCGACGTCCATCCCTTGTGTGTACCTGAGCCAGCCACTGAACTCTCCTCATGTGACTGTTTGGTGTGGTTTCACCGCGTCTTTTGCTTTTTGAAGAGCCTTGTCCTGTATCGGGCAGGAAAACCTGTACAGTCACTGCAGCACGGTATCTTACACTTTTGCGTGACCACGTTAAGGCTGTATTGCAGGAAGGACATGCGTTTCCTGTTGTCACCATAATGCAGGATGGTGCCACGCCCCACATTTCACGTGATGTCAAGATGTTCCTGTTGGAATCTTTCACTGAAGACCGAGTGATAAGTCATGGTGTGACGGTGATTGTAAATTTTAGAGTTTGAATATATTCTATTTGTTGGGGAGAATTTATTAATAATTAATTATATTAATTAAGGTTGGTCAAGGATGGTCAAGATTGTGGTTAGTACATTGCATTCATTGTGATTCCCAAATGATTGGAAACAACTCTGGTTTAATATGACAAATTAATTTATTGATTATTAAACACATATATGAATAATATATTCCTACTAAATATTTCATACTTCATCTACACATATTACTCACAACTTCATTCCTACTAAGCTAATTCTCTACGACACATATATTTAATTCATTCAATTATTATGATAATATTTCATACTTCATCCACACATATTACTCACAACTTCATTACTATTAAGTTAATTCTCTACGACACATATATTTAATTCGTTCAATTATTATGATAACATTATTAAGCATAATCACTCACATTAACCTTGTTCCATTTACTACTATTTACTCATATACAAGCATAGCATCAAGTTAACTAAATTGTTTTTTACGAATTATCATTTATCTCAAGAAACATTCTATACTCAAATCACTTCCTTATCCTAAACCATCCCTATCCATAAAGAAATTCCTTAAGTATTGGAAACAGATGAAAGTCTGATTGTGCTAAGTCAGGGCTGTATGGTGGATGATCCAGTAATTCCCAATGAAAATAGCCCAGTTTCGTCTTTGTTCTTGCCGCAACGTGAGGCCGAGCTTTGTCGTGAAGCAGAACGACGCCGCTAGAGAGCAGTCCCCGCCGTCGATTTTCACATTTTTCATTGGGAATTACTGGATCATCCACCATACAGCCCTGACTTAGCACCATCAGACTTTCATCTGTTTCCAATACTTAAGGAATTTCTTGGTGGAAAGCGCTTGGAAAACGATGACATGTTGAAGAAAACTGTTACTAACTGGTTTAACGGTCAGGCGGCAGAGTTCTTTGATGATGGGATCCAAAAGCTGGTGACATAACTTGACAGATGTTTAAATGTTAATGGTGACTATGTTCAAAAGTGAAAAAATGTTCATATTTTAGTATGTGATACAATTTACGTTCATAACTAAAGTTTCTCTTACTCCATTACAAAACGGTTCTTACTTTAAAAAATTACCCTCGTGTATATATATTTATATATATATATATATGTGTGTGTGTGTGTGTGTGTGTGTGTGTAAGTAAGTAAGTAAGTAACATGCCGGTCCGGCACCGTGGATGACGACCGGAACCGGCATGCCACAGCGGGGTAGTCGTTGTAAAGTGGCCAAAAATAAACCGCTTTCACATCGGCAAATATTGTTTTACTGACATTCTGCTAGAAAGATTACAGCGTGTCTATCAAGCAACAGAATCACGCCAAAATCCGCTCCTAGAGGCGTGTTTGAGTTTTTATAGACTTTACGAGCCCTCGTCACATGACCTATTAGTTATGCAATTATTGGCTAAACCTAGGGATCTGGAACAAAAGCCATCTGTTTTTTTATATAAGTTTCGTACGTGAGATTGGAGATTTTAAGGGACGATATATTGATGGCCTACTTTAGTTTTTAGGAAACTTACAATTCCTTTGTTCTTAAAACGAAAACGAAATTAACTTTACGCCCAAGGGAATTTAAAAGAATTTAGAAATTAGTTAAGGTTTTTGGGTTTTGTATGTTATATATATATATATATATATATATATATATATATATATATATAAAGTAAGTTTAAGCTGAAAACAGGTAGTTGAAGACAAAGGAAATCAAGATTCTAGAAGGGAAGAGTTTAATTTTAATATCACTGTAAACAGATTAGATATTATCAATAAACAAAGAATTTTGCTGAAAGTTAAAAAGTCAAGGGAAAGAGATGAAACATTGAGCATACTAATAAACACTTCAATAGCAGTGCTTTGATAAACGACAATTTAAAATAGTTTATTATCACTAAAATACCAAAGTCTATACAAATAGACCATTGCTATAAATTAAGGAAAATATTTTAAGCTTATAACAAAGCAGCTATGAGAAAAATAACATGTTATGGAAGTATGTATACACCATCAGCGTACCAGTTAGCCTTGGACCAAGGTTTCGCCCTTGTAATGGGCTCCTCAGCAACTTTTATTGGAGACTGACAAAGTGAAGTCATCTAAACCACTTCTATGCACTTCCATCGTCTATCACAAATTGTGATAAAAATTTAGAGTGCCCACAATTGTATCACAATTGTACGATCAACAAATTGAACCACAGTTCGTGATATACTATTATTCTTTCCGAAGTTGGCTAAATGACTGTACTTTATTAACTACAAATAAAAATTTTGAGAAATCCTGCATTTAGAATTTCTTTCCCTTCACCGCATTTATCGGCTATGCCTTGCTAAGGAGCCCATAACATGGGCGAAACCGAAGTCCAAGGCTGCCTGGTAGGCCGAAGGTGTATATATTTGAAATTGGCTCCGCCAAGCAAGGCGTGTTCTATACATTTTTTCAATATGTTATGGTTTTAATTTACATTATTATAATTGATATTTTAGCAATATTAATTGAATTTCATTGATTTAAAATCTATACTAATATAAAAAGAGAGAGAGCGGATTTTGTATGTGGAGGATAATCTCTGGAACCACTGCACCTATTTGAAAAATTCTTTCCCTATTTGAAAGGCACATTATTACAGATGGACATAGGCTATATATTATGTATATCTGATCAGTAGAACGAAAGTTAGGGGCCTAAATGTTGAGCTGATGCTTCACCTTTACAACTTTCCTTTGTCAACCATAGTAAAGTAACCATAGCAACACATCAAACGATATTTTCATTTATTATCAGTAAAACATTTAATATTTTAAAGATTCAAGTGGAGGAGGTATTGATAAATACAAAAGGGAATTTTGAAATTGGCAACGTTTAAGGGTTTATTGAAGAAAATTACATTTGGAACTACGCTTTTTATTGGACATTTAAGGTAAAAAAAGATTTACAACTTATTGGCTATCAACTGGAAATTTATTTGTATAATATTACAGAACTTTATTTAACTTATGAACTTTATGTTTTTGAACTTATGTACAATTTTATGCCCAATTTGCGTAAATCAAACTTGAATTATTGAACTTTATTCGAAAATCGGTTTCATTGAAACTGTGAAATTTATTGATTATTTCGAATAGGCCTTTGTCTGTTCCTTTAGAAGTAAAAAAGTGTTGCTTCAATTGAGCTGAAATTTTGTATAGATATAGTTGATAGTTAAGATTAAAACATAGGCATATTTTTTTTTAAAAATCGGGCCCCGGAATTTTTTAATTCATATTTTAATGATTTTGCCCCTAAAAGTTGCTTATTTCGACAGCTTCCGCAGCTGTTCTCGCTGACAGTGAGACTATGGGGCCGAATCGTACCAAAATCGGCACGCGGGTGGCCCCGGACACGATTCAGCGCCCCTCACTTTTATTGGGCAGTGGGCTGTTTTTCTTTCAGTTGTTCCTGCCCCAATTGGTTCTTTATTACACTGCCTCTGTCACCTCTGTCCATAGTCTATGAAGTACCTCCCCCAACATAATTTTATTTTGCAAAACAACTTTGACCCTTCTCATCTGACCTTTTTACTGTGGGCCATAAAATAATGACCATCCATCTTGTAAAATTTAGACTTCAGATCGCTATCACTGGCCACACCGACAGCTATTCTTCTATTTTTAATTGGTTTACAATACTGTATTTACCCCTGCCTCTGCATCCTTTATAATACATTCGTTATTGGCCACACACCGTGGGGAATTATACCATTTTCACTTCTACAATCACCATCAACAAATCCCAAGGTCAAACAGACAAATACATTGGACTTGACTTACGGGAAGATTGGTTTACACATGGACAATTATATGTTGGTCTCTCTAGGTCAGGAAATGCGGAGAATCAATTTTCTTTAAAAACTCAGAAAAACGAAAAATGTGGTATACCATGAAGTTTTAAAATAAATTTTACCTACCTAATATCTATTTAAGATAGATAATTGTTCAACCCGGACAAAGTCGGGACGGGCCGCTAGTAATTAATAAATTAAAATTATTTCCATTTTTTTTATTTATTAGAAATATAATAATTAAATTAAATTAAACGGAATTTTTATTTGTTTTACTGGATATTTTTATTTGGATGCAAAATTGCATTGAACTTAATGTATATTAAAAGCTACTTACAACATTAATAATATTCCTGGATGCAAGAACTAATTAAAACATTTTATGAGAGTGATATCAATATACAATTCTAAAACTATCAACTGTGATTCTGATTAAACTATCAGGAGTGTTATTTTAATCAAGCACTAATTTTAATGCTTCGAAGTGTTTAATCCTGTTACTTCCCAAGTATGTTCTGTGTATTCATATGAGTTGATTAAGAGAATTATTTTTAAATACTGGTCTATGATAATGAGTACTGTTCTCTTGAATATCTTGATTTAATTATTTCAAAACTATAATCGCAAGGTTTTCTCCCTTTTAATCATCAAATTTAAACTTTTGTTCATTTTTACGTTATGAGGAATTTACGTTACGAGAATCATTACGACTGGGTAGGAGTTCTAAAAATTTACGACAAAAAGCTAGATCTGTTTGTGAGGGATTATTATTAAATATTTTTATATCACTTATATATATATATATAAATATATATATATATATATATATATATATATACATACATATATATACACACACACATACACACATATACATAAAGGACGTGCATCGGTAATTCTCTGGCGGAGAACATGTGAAAACATGTTTAGAAGAAAGCACGATCTCAACCCCTTGGAAGGAAATAGTTAGAATGTTATATTTTTCAAACCTTGTCAGATGGTGTCAGACATCTCAGTAGTAAAAAACTGACTGACTGAATTTCATGAATTTTTAAAAACATCTTTGGAATCTGTGAGACATGGAGGGATTTTACAAAAAACTGGGGGAGAAAATACGCATTGCGGTAGCTTGGGGATAGATAAGTTCCCCTTTGTTACATCTTACGTTAATTGCGCAGTTATTTTCCAATGGATAATGAATGAGAAATTCTTCTAAATTTTGATGATATTATTGAGGACATTATACACGAGAATTTAGTCTCTATTATTCTTTTATTTTCACTATTGGAACCTATTCTTTAGGTTTTAGGGTTTATTTAATTCATTTCACATATAAACATATTCTTTGGTTTTCTGTCTACAATTCTGGTCATAGGTATTCTTTAATGATAGATTCTAACCTGTATTAGTTTGGACTGAGGTTGTAGCCTTTAAAAAATACTATTGAAGCAACTGTAATTAGAGAAGTAGCATCTTAAATTAAGAATAAATTAAAAAAATGTGTTAAACAAAACAAAATTATGAAAACAAAGCTATGAAAATTCCCACAAAATGTGATGTAAAATATAGGGTCTTTCAGTGCTTTTTAAGAATTCAGTGCAGTTTAAAAGCATCAAAGGAGGACACATCAGAGGCACGTTATCAAACTACAAAAAGAAAAGTAAATGGACACCTCGAGAATGTGCTTTGTTACGCCGGAGAGTTTCAGACTCTTAAATTTTTACTCTTTGTTTCCAATTCGGAAATTCAATGCTTTACAATTTTTATTATAGCAATATGTTGTTAGTAAATGTGGTGGCATCTTTTAATCTAAAAAGAGATCGTCTGTGCAGCGTTGAAATCATTAAAATGGCATTATATGATGATTGAAAAATCAAGACATTTATTAATAAGAAATTAGTCCAAAATATCTCTTTTTAATGCCTGCAGAATTACAAAATTCCCAAGTTCATTTATAATTCAAGAACTTGGAGAACAAGCGGGTTGCAGAGACGTGCTGTGAATGCTTTCAATAATTGACCGAAGTAAAATGTTACACTTCTTTGTGATTCTAGTTCATAAAGAATCGGTTTGTGCTTTCAAAATTATAAAATATCTCAGCAAGTAATCTTTGGCTTTCCTAATTCTGAAAGGAAAATGATAGTAATTTCCGAACAAAACCCTACATATTTGAAACAATAGTTTGTCGTGAAAATATTTGTTCTAAATCCTTCTACGCTAATTCCTTTTTTCAATGTTCCGATGATAATTTTTCATGATACAAAATTTGGAAACAAGAAGTATTTTTTGAATACCACTTGAAGTGACTTTTACTGAAACTACACTTTGTCTCATCGGACATCCTCAACTTTTCATTCAAACTATTAATTAGAGCAAATTAAAACTTTTTGAATCGCTCGTCCTTTGTTAGACCTCACACAGAAAACACCGAAAAACCCGACATCCATTCATTGTCTCAGCCCAGTTCAGAATTCAGCCGACTAATGCGTTTTGTTACCAGTTATCAGCGACAATTGTGAAGGCAATGACTAATGATCGCACATGGAGCTACGACTTCTGTGCTCCCATTGGCTCGAAACAAAGACGTCACCCATTAGGGTTCTTCCTCTTCCGGCGATCTCTTAGTTTCAGATCGAGAACTGGCAACCAGAGTTTCCCGGCCAGGTGGGGCGATATTTCGCTTCCGGATCTGGCAACGGGGCTGAGCCGAAGATGGATGGCGCTTTGTTCTGGGGTGCTGCATTAGGCTTATCGGTTGTCACAGTTCTGGTCGGATAATTAGTAACTGAGTCTTGTTCCCAGTCGAGAGGCTGATTATGGTTTGTTAACGACCTGATCCGGAACGACCTCCATTATTATTCGGCGGTTTGCGATTCAACTGAAATGCTGGTAGCAATGACGACCATTCATTGTTATTCGAATCAATTGAATTGTACGAAACTCGCATAAAATTTATAATTCCTCCCTACTCTCTTGTTAGAAATGAAACCGCAGTGAAACCTAGCAATCGAATTAAGATGTACCGGTTTGGAAGAGAAATGTTCTGTTCTTTCTTTATCTGATTGTAAACATGTCAGATTGGGAATTTATTAATATTGTTCAATGACAATAATCTGAAACAAATCCTAATTATTTACTTGTATTGATTTGTGGATTATTTAATTCTCGTTTTTATTGAAATGGGAGTAGTACAGACACACATTAACGAAAGATCATCACACAACTTTTTGTAGCCGTAAAGGATCTAAATGAGGGGAGCGATTTGAATTTTCGACTTCCGTTAAATGAACACGTAACACTGTTTGCAGCTGTAAAAGGGAGGAATAATGACTATAGTTTCGTAATATATTGGCTTAATGAACAGCTTGTCTGTTTTTTGATTGATACAAATAATTATTCTAAAGCACTTAAGTCTTGCTTCGCCTACCAAAATTAATCCAAGTACTAGTTAAATGTTATCCTCCAAGATAGGTTACACAATGTCCTACACTATTAACTCACTATTCTTTATCCTAATTACCCAAGGAATATTTTTTTATAACTTAAACTTGACAAGCGCTAACAGAACTAAAATTAGTATAACTTACTTCCTCACTTCATCACACTTTATGATATTAAGGAAGTAGATTATAGAGATTATGATTCACATTTCCCTCTAAGCTTTCTTACCCATAACATGAATTAAAACAGAATGGAACAAATGGGTATGACAGATTGTTACGAATGTTTTTAAATATTTTGATGTTCAGAAAACTGACTCCATACATTTAATATAAAGATTCCAGCCAGATTCTAAGTTGTATAATCCGGGAAATTCCAGAATATTTAACTTGCCAACACATAGGATATATACATCCTTATACATAGGATGGAACTTTAATAGTGGCAACTAAGTATGTACAAAATATACAGAAGAGATACAGGGGTGAAACTTTTAAAGCCCTTCAAAGTAGTAACCAGCATTGTTTAGCACCTGTTGTTAACATTCTGGAAGCTGCAGGATGTCGTTGGCAGCACCTGATCTGTTGATCCTTCAAATGAAGCTGTCTAAAGCAGCGGTTCTCAATCTTTCAGGCTCTGTGCCCCCCTTTGAACACTGAAGTGAGGTCACGCCTCCCCCACCACCATTACCATATGTGGTCAAAACAAGTAGTACAATAGGAATTTGATACTGAAGCTGGCTATTAAAGGAAAATGTAGAGTAGATAATTTCATACACAAAAATTTAATAATACTACACATATCTTAATTTGGAACATATTAGTATTAGAACATATGAACTCAAAGAATTAAATACAGATCAAATATATTTGAGGAGATCAAAGATTTAGGTGAGTTTGACGTGTAATACCAGTCACTTTCACAACATTAATGAGAGGACTGGCACTGTTTGTCCGTGACAAGTTTTTGAATATTAGGTTGTAACTGTGACAAAGCACACCTCAGGTCACTTTCAACGTCCAGACGTACGACAATTATCGTGTTTTTACGATTACAACAATTACTGTCTACGACAGTTATCGTGTTCGTATGTCGAAAATACATTACGGTTACATTGACCGCAAAACTGAGTACAGTAAATTACAGTCAGTTTCACTTTTTATTTTACTCTTATTTTAAACTCACGCCTCCCTTGAAATTCTTCTACGCCCCCCCCCCTCCCAGGGGGGCGCGCCTCCCAGGTTGAGAACCGCTGGTCTAAAGCATGCCGAATGTCTGGTGGAATCCACGGAGCGGGTCCTTCATCTTGGGGATGAGAGCAAAGTCACAGGGGCTTAAATCCGGTGAATATGAGGGTGGTAGAGCACTTCCCAGCCCCAGCGACCAAACACATCAGCCACAGTGTGCGTACAAGCATTTTCCTTCCATCTGTGCGATGCAACAAATTATTTCGTACGATAGACCGGTAATTAAAACATGGCTGTGTTCATCCTGTCACTGTGCAGACGTGTGATGTTTGTGGGGAGACCGCATTTGCTCTGAGGTATGGCAGGTATGTGATGTACGTGTAAGCTTCTTTCCTTGGTTCTGCCGCGTGGGTGCTCTACAACAGTGTTGCCACTATTAAAGTTCCATCCCTCGTATAATTACATCTCGATTGCCTTTTCTTACTACTCTCGGGTTCATTTATTCCTGGAGCGAAGAAATTACTTCTACCAAATGGTGCGAAAAACAGCTCGAAATGTCCCAAAACGCAACTGTAGACTGAAAAAACTACATGAGAGAAGTGTGTGCTTCCTCGTTAGAGAAACGCGAACATAAAAAAAATAAATAATAATAAATAGATGGTCCAAATGTAATCAATCGTTGAAGTGGATGAAAGCTAGTTCAGTAAACGCAAAAATCAAGTTGGGTGTGTTTTCCCGCAACAGTGGATATCTGGTTGTATCTGTAGACCAGGGGTTCCCAAACTTATTTGGTCTACCACCCCCTTTTCAGAGAAAAAAATGCTCACCATCCCCTATAAATTTAACTGCCTATGCTAGTAAACAGACATATAATGACAAATTTTCTACCTTTTATGTATACATCTTTCTACATATACAAAACATAGTAAAGAAATATGTTGTTATAAATAAGACACCTTGAAGCTTAAAATTGCAAGATTATTTATTAAAATCAACCGCAGTTACATTCGAACTGCACACGGAAAATTTAGATTGCGAAGGATAATAATCGTTTAATAAATATTATAAATAGTAACAGTAAAACTAATGAGAAGGATGAACTTGGTGCACAGCAATCAATTTATTTATATTCGGCTCTGTTTGAGTCAGCAACATGCTTAAATCACTGTGAATAGCAGTTTGCAGTCAGTTTACGTTTTTAGTTAACAGATTTGTGACCACACTGTACCCACGTTCCACTAAATATGACGAAGGAAACGTTATTAAATATTTTTGTACCACAGCCCATAGTCCAGGGTAAAGTGTCAGTATCTCTTTTTACAGCCAGAACTGTTTATAGCTGTGTTTAAATTTAAATTTTAATTCTTCATTTGTTGTTACTTGTATTAGTTCTTGTAAATTTACAGCTTCTTCTGAGTTTGATCCTGAGAGAGGGTCCAAAACCCAGTCGGGTATGTTCATTTTAAGAATGTCTTGAAACCGTTGGTTGAATTCAGAATGGAGATCTTCCAAATGCTGACAATAGATAAGCATGTCTTCATCATGTTTTTTCTACTGTTAATAAATGTGAAAATTGGCTGAATTCTCCTCTTCCTATTTTTTTTTTTCGTTATAGCTTTTGTTTTTATTAAATTCAGCTCTTCGCCTTGGAATTTTTGATTTGCGTCATTGAATCTATCGAGCAAGTCTGTCAAACAGGCTATGTCACTTTTGGAATCGATTAAGTTGATTTAAATAGTTTCGTCAACAAAGAAGCTCTAGTTGGGTTAACAATCAAAGTCATTTGTGAAAATCTTCGCTGCATTCGCTTAAAGATACTAGAATAGTTGACATTATAACTTTTAAAAGTAATATCTTTTCTGACACTATTTTTTTCCTCATAAATACACTGCTGACCATTAAAATTGCAACACCATGAAGGAGGGGTGATACAAACGTCAAATTCGCATGAAAGGAAGAAGATGCTGGGATATGCAAATGATTAGCATTAAGTGTAATCGAACGACGCAGGAGGGAGAAACGGCATCTCAAACTCTGTATAAAAGGAAAGTTACGCTGCGGGTTTCTCATTCGGAAATCGCATTTGAATGTTGGTTGTGAGAAAATCGTGTTATGTCTCGTATAAGAAGGAGAAACGTCTATCAGTATGTGTCGGAATTCGATAGCGGCACGATCGTGGCTTATTGAGAGTGTGTTTTATCGCTCCGCGATATTGCTACACGCAATGGTCGAAATCCAACGACTATCATGCGAATATGGAATCGTTGGATTCAGGAGGGTCATATTGAACGTCATGCAGGATCTCAACGGCCTCCCACCACTAACGCCCGAGAGGACAGACATGTTGTCAGGTTGGCCTTGCAGGATCGTACAGCCCCTCATGGACCTTGAGTCAGGAAATGGGTTTGTTTGCAGCACGACCAGTATCCGCACGGACAGTGCGACGAAGTCTGGAGCAGCACGGACTGTCTGCACGGTGACCATTATTGCGGCTTCCCTTGACACTGCACCACAGAGACGCGCGGCGACAGTGGTCAACACCTCCTATAGCACCTCTTCTATAGGAGGTGCTGCAGTGGTGCGCCCAGCGACAAAACTGGATACAAGAGTGGCATCACGTCGTCTTTTCAGACGAGTCCCGGTTCTGCGTGCAGCATCATGATGAACGTATCCGTGTCTGGAGGCACCGAGGAGAACGTACGTGGCTTGCTTGCATTCGATATCGTCATACGGGCCGTGCACCTGGTGTGATGGTATGAGCAGCCATTGGATACACGACATGAACACCTCCTGTTTGCGTCGTCGGTAATCTGAACAGCCAGTGTTACATTTCTCAGATCTTAAAGCCGGTGGCTGTGCCCTATCTTATTGAATTTTTCGGTAATTAACGCATTGCCGCGCATACCTGTCTTTTTTCTTAACCAAAACAATTTGACTTACATAGTCAGAACAACTGGATCTTACTATTCCGTCTTCCAGCTATTCTTTAATTTGTTCATCAACGAACAATTTATCCAAGACTGACAAACGACAAAATCTTTGATACACGGGAATACCGTCGGTTAGCATTATCTTCATGTAAATATCTACGGTTTCGATTTTGTCTAGTATATATGCAGACAAGTTTACAAATAGTGCCATTCATCTTTTAAATAACTAAAATCTATTTCATCGTAAGTAAAGTTCGGTAAGTTTTCCGTCAAAGTTTAAAAGTTTTCGAGTTAGAGAGCTGAATTTATTAATGAATCCTGTTTCAAAACAAAATCCATAAGGTTGAAAAGTGTCAGTAATAAGTTCTAACTTTTGTTGGGTATCACTTTATAAATTAAATATTATAAATTAAATATACAGAGAATTAAATACCTTTATAATTTTCTCCACCTACTGTTTAAGTTTGATGAGTGTCATTAGATTAATTTTCGCGCAGATTAATCGTAGTGGCATTCATGAAAGTTGAGCAACTTGTAAATCATCTTTTATGTACGATAAATGTAACATACAGTTATTTAATTTGTTTTAGTGTTTGATTGACTGACAATTTTCAATTTATTTAAATTCTTTTTCATGTTGATTGACTGACTTAAGGTAAAGGGTTTTTTTAAGATTTAAGCTTTGTTTAATCTTTTATTTCATTTACCCCCTTACAATTTTAAGTTTTTATACGCTTAATTTTTTCTTTATATATATTTTTTTAAATTATCGCGTACTGGATTAAAATACAGAAGTGCTTCACGAAAATCTTAAACAAAATGGCGCTAACAATTTATTCAGTTTCATTCAAGAAAAGAGACACATTTTGCTCACTTTTCCGAGAGAAATGTACTAATAAGCGGACCCCTGGAGAGTAGGTCCCGTATGTGAGGGAAGTCATGAGCCCTGGAGATGCGTTCGGCCAATAAAAGCAGAGATTAGGAAATCAAAGGGGGGCCCCGTATCTCTCTATTCTAAAAAAAGTAACTGCCGCCGCCGCCGCCGCCGCTGTCAAAAGCTTGTCACGCTATCTCCTCCGAAACCGCTGGGGGTATGGGGTCGAGACCGATACCAATAGATGCAGAAAAATGTGGGGTACAAAGTAAGACATGTCTTATCTTCGTCGGACATTAAGTTTTTTTTATTTTATGTTTTGTGGGAAAATATTGACTTTTTCACCTTCAGATTACGATAACTCGCCAAAAAATTATCGTAGAATTTTGATCTTTTTACAATCTAAGACTACAGACATTTCTCTTTCAAACTAGACCTCATTTGTTTAAAAATATTTTAAAACAAACTAATATGTTCATCAAAAAATGAAACACAGTTTTTCAAGAAATATCGTCCCCAAAGTGGATATAATATCGATGCTCCTCGAGTTTTCATTTTACAAAGAAAATATTTACATCATCTGGAAGCTGAAAGCTTTCTTATTCATATAAACCTCATTTCAAATCTATATCTTAAATTTTCGATTTTTAATTTAATTTTAAAGCTGAAACAGTGATGATTCAACAGTGATTCCCCTTCAACAGTAAATGGATGGAAGCTGTTGCATTGCCCGAGAATCACCCCTATGTATCTCGCTATTAGCAACTTATTCCTTCAACTTGCTGTGCCATGATAGGCGCTGTGCTAAACGCGCTGCTCGTATGCGATAGTCCCCGTTTCGATCCCGGTGGACGCTCATTTTTACTAATTATTCTAAATATTTGAACTTCATTCTTTAATTCTTATTATATTTTTATTTTATTTATCTGAAGAGGGCTTAATTTTTATATTTTTATTTTACTGCTGAGCAGATATTTTCTGATGTACATATCTTTCTACAGGAGGTAATGTCGTAAGACCATGGCACTCCAACAAACTCAATATACCTTGACCTTGACCCTGACCCTAACAGAGGAGCGAGCGTAGCGAGCCTAGGGGCGAAGCCCCTAGTATTAGACAAAAAAAGGATGGACACAAAAAATAAGGGGACTTTCTGCTGACTCGCTGACAGACTCTCTCGCCGACTCGCTTACAGACTCGCTGACTGACCACGCTCTTGATGCCTGCTACGATTACAATCTGAAAGACCATGAAGAAGAGCTCCGGAGCTAAAATGGTTTCGCTCCCGAACCCGAAGATACCTTTATTATAGAAGAAAACACGAGCCCCCATAAAGATTAGTTTTTTTTTTATTTTTAGCCATGGCATCATTTAATTTTTTTTTTGTTGCTATTTAAGTTTTTTTAGTCAGTCAATCAACTTTTGGCCAAATTTTTTTTCTCTTAATGATGTTCAAGGTGATACTTAATAATTTTAATATCAGGAATATTATTAGTTAATATTATTGTTACAAGTAGAATGAGATATATTATTAATATGTATGTGTATGTTGAGTGTGTAATGAAGTTAAGGCAATGAGAGAAAATTTCTCTAAATTTCTATTGTTTAAAGTAAAGTGAAAGGAATTTTATTAACTTATGTTAAAAGAAATGAATAAAATTTTTAGTTTGTTCCCTCAGTTAAAATTGTGTCTGTCATGTTTTGTGATTATTCATTTGTGAATCTCTGTTAGCCTTAGAATCTAGGTTATTGTTTTAGTTTGGAGAAAAAATACACAACGCAATGCTTACCAATATACGATTAAATGAAATGAAATGTGCAACTAAGAGAAATTAATTACACATCCAGTTTTAATAATAAGAAATGAGTTAAAATAATTAATACTCTTTGTTTTAAATAAATAAATAATAAGTAAAAGTAAAAGTTTATAAATACAACACTTTATCGCTTCATTTGGAACCACGACGAACAATGATACTAATGAGGTGATCATTGATCTTCACGGTATGTGTAAAAGAACCTCTCGCCTAAACTGCATAAGATCCAACACCAGACAGACAAATTACATTAGGGCAAACAGCCTCAGATGCCTCTGTTTATAAAAAGCTTCGCGAATAATATTTACAGTTGAACCGCTGTCAGATAAATACACTTCTTTTTTTGTTCCATTCAGCTTGACCTTGATATAGACTTATTGAATGTATCTCTTTTCATCCTTTTCAAGAATCCCTTTTTAATTGTTAGGGACTAACTTTCGGAGGCCCCTAACAATCAGAGACCCCAAGCGAGGGCTTCTTGCGCCTGTGCGATGATCCGCTACTCTATATAAAGTAGCCAGAGATAAAAATTTAAATCGACATTTTTTTACATTGGTAATAATTCTTCAGCGAGGATATTGTTCAGATTTATTTCGGTCAGATTTGTATTTTGGTCAGATTAAAGAACAAGATGGGCGCTGACTATTTTAATCCTCGATATTTAGGGATGCAATTTAAACTAAAGCTCTCAAGTATCTAAGCTGGCTCGTCAGCACCCATCTCGTTTTATAATCTTAAAAAACACGCACCAAGGAATAACCTCATTGGAAATTTATCACCAATTTACGAAAACATCCGTTAAAATTTCCTTCCACGTTCTCTTAATTAATTCGTTTATCTTTCGATCTAAATTAGGTCATTACATACACACATACAAATACATAATTCAAAAAGATATTTGTCAAGTATTATCAAACTGTTGTTAAATTTTTGAAGCTGTTCTTATTTAATATTCGATTATCAAACTGGATAAACATATAACTTTAAATTCCCTTCTCCAATTAGCTTTCGGACGTCATGAAATGTATCAGCTTTTAATACAAAAGATAAATCTAATTAAAGTTTAAAGAAAAAAGAACATTTTCATAATCATAATATCAAAATGGAGATAAAATTTGGCAACGGCAACAAAATGCTAGATAAATCAGCTCAGGAACTTAGAAGCTCTAATTTAAACAACATTTTTATCGGTCCATATTTCCCTTTCTTAGAAAAAGTTAATATCGCCCTTTACGCGTACGCTCTTTTGCGAGTGCTTGGAGTGTACGGGATTGCGCGCACGCTCCAAGCACTCGCAAAAAATTGTACGTGTAAAGGGCGCTATTACACGTACGCTCTTGGAGTGCTTGGAGCGTACGGGATTGCGCGCCGGAAAACATGCAGTACGCTCAAAAGTAGCTTTCCCTTCCTCTCCGACACCTTCACACGTGCACTCAATCGCGCGGGATCGTGGTTTCACGCTGGAAAGAGCGTACGTGTAAAGGGCGCTAATGTAATGACATTAGTAAAAGGGGTTTAAAAACTTTGTACTGTCAACCATGCATCAAATAAAAGTATTAAAAAATTACTAACACGTTGAGATTTCGTACTACAAGGTGCGCCTATAAAAATAACGGACAAATTAAAAGATCAAACGATAAAATAAAGAAGTGAAAGAATAATCACCTGGCTAGAAAGAGTGACACCTCAACTCTTGTTAAAGCCAGTTTAAACTGGTTATTTAGTCTTTTGCATATCAAAAAGCCATAGTAATTTTCATTATTGTACAAAAAAATTTGCTTCAGAATGGAACAACGTTGTAACATTAAATTTTGTTACAAATTAGGTAAATCTGCTCCCGAAGATTTACCTAATTTGTAACCAAAACCGAGAACAGTATACAGTGATGCATTGTTATCAAGAACACAAGTGTATGAATGGTACAACCGCTTTAAATGTGGGCGAGAAAGCATGTGGACAAGATGAACCAAAGACTTCAACTTCAAAGAATGAGGAAAATGTGGAGAAAATTCGTTCTTTGGCAAAAGTTTATAGACGTGTAACAACTCAGCAACTTTCAGACATGCTTGGATTAGAAAAGAAAGCTGTATATCAATTTTAATTGAAAATCTGAAAATAAACAAAGTTCGTGCTCGATTTGTGTCTCGGACTTTGACAGAACAGCAAAAAGAAGACAGAAAAGCTTGCTGTGAAGATTTGATGACTACTGCGCAACAGGACAACACTTTCTTAAAATGTATTATAGCAGGAGATGAGACGTGGTGTCTACAATACAACCCACAAACATAAAGATAAAATGCACAGTGGAAAGAACCGTCTTCTCCCATACAAAAAAGCATGGATGTCAAAAGAGTAAGGTGATGCTGATTGCATTTTTTGATTACAAAGGACTTATTCACCACGAATTTGTTCCTAAAGATCAAACAATTAATATGTATTTTCACAAGGAGGTGCTTTTTTGATAAAAGAAACAGGATAAGGCGAGTTAGGAAGGAACTGTTTGATTCTGGGCAGTGGTTTCTTTTACTCTATAATGCTAGGCCCCATACATCAATTTCTGTACAACAATATCTTGCTAAGCATTCAATTACAGTGATAAATCACCCACCATATTCTCCAGAGTTATCGCTAGCTGATTTTTTCCTTTTTCCGAAGCTTAAGATGGCCATGAAAGGACAGAGATTTGAAAACGTCTCGGATATTAAATCAAATGTTACACCTATTTTGCGAACGGTTAGTTCCAACGCCTATAAACAGTGTTTCGATGACTTGAAGAAACGTTGGAAAAATTGTATAGACTCCTTTGGCGATTATTTTGAAGGAGATAAATTTATTTGAAGTTGAGTAATATTTTTCTTATTTATAAAAAATTGTCCGGTTACTTTATGGGCGCACTATGTATTATTCTCAGAAATTTTTTGTGATTACTTATTATGATTAAGACTATTTGTAACGAAATCGTTTTGATGCTCGATGACAAAATTTTCTGACGATGCATTTATACAAAATTCTGTAGTCACGTGGGAATTTCTCGTATGCATGGGAAAGGCTTGACGGAGGATGGAAATCTGATTAATTTCTGACATCTTCCATTGATTTATCCATGACTTTTCCTCAGTAACTGTAATACAACACATCTATACTTATATATAAAGAGAGAGAGCGATTTTGTACGTGGAGGGTAATCTCCGGAACCACTGCACCTATTTGAAAAATTCTTTCACTGTTTGAAAGGTACATTATTCCAGATGGACATAGGCTATATATTATGTATATCTGATCAGTAGAAATAAAGTTAGGGGGGATACTGTAGATTTGTGTGCACGGCCGCCATCTTAGATTTTTCCGCGAGGGTTTGGCGCATTTCGCATGGCGATAATTATTGCGTTCTGGTAAAAATAACCCAATGTCAAATTCTCTAATTTTAAGATCTAACAGTTATTTCTGATGTGATCTTTTAATTACAGTATAATAATTTTAGGTCAGATCTTGACCTTGACCTGGAAATCTGAGTCAAATTGACTATACTCAAAAGAGTAAATTATTTTTAAAACTAAGAGTCTTTTTGTTGAAAATTTTTGAATCCATTATCAGTTTTTCGTTAACTTATTAAATTTAAGTTGCTTTTAATTTTGTTTATCGATTGTCAATTAGTATACTATAATGATACACCATTTCATTTATTTGAAGTAAAAATTATCTGCCATCATTTTTTCGTAAAATGTAAAATACAGTATACATTTTAAATACAATATATTTTAAAGTATTTTATAATTCCAAGTTGTAGTGGATTACAAATAAATTTAAATAACTGAAGTTCAACTTTTCTCTCCCCAGGAACCTAAGTTAAAAAGTTAGTTAAGGTTAAGTTATTGGTTTAGGAAAAGGGTTTTTTTTTTCTTATTTCCAACACAGCAGGATAAATGGTCAAATAATCCTTGTCCCGATTTTATTGTATGCACCAAATATTTGGTTAAGGTCAAATCTGAAGTAAAATTTCATTACCACAATGCCCTAACCCCCCCCCCCCAAAAAAAAAGAGGATCTGGTTACTCACCATAAATTTATGGGTTCATAATCATTTTACATTTTTCAAAGCTGAATTTTAGATAAATTTTAAATTGCAAGTTATTTAGGTGGTACGAAAATGCTGTATTTTTTTTCTAATTAACAATATATTGGCATAATATTTTGGTGATTCATTGCTATTAGTCAAAGAGTTAGGGCAAACTGAATAGATGGCATTGAAATTTTATCTGTAAGTAAAATTCATTTGACCAAATTTTTCATATGGATCATAATTTGAAAAGGTAGTTTTTAATTAAAAATGACAAAAAAAAATCTCAGTCCAACGATTAAATGATTTTTCAAAAATATTTCTAAGTTTCACAATTTAAAAAGGTCGTTTTTATTAAAAAAGCTAAAAGAAAAACCCAAAATTTCCGATATTTGAGAATGATTTTTTCAAAAAAGTGGTTTTTATCAAAAACCAAAAATAAATCCAAGTCCAATGTTTAAATGATTTTTCAAAAATTTTTAAGTTTCATAATTTAAACAGGAGGTTTTTATTAAAAAAGCTAAAAAATTCAAAGTCCAGCGTTTTGAAAACACCGCTTAAAACACATTGGCGAGAAATTTTTCACTCCTCAAAACAAGGTAAAATCACCAAGTTGGCGCAAAAAAATCCAAGATGGCGGCCGTGCACACAATTATTAAGTAACGAAATATTAATTTGAATATTATTTTAGGTGCTTAAAATAATTAAAAAAACATTCTTTACTTAAAAAATTGCCTTTTTTTATTACCTTTTTTTATTTTTGTATTTTTATTTCATCTCTTACTCTAATTTTGAGATACCAATGTGTATCTATACTTCTATAATCTATCTATATATATAAAACAGTTCCGTAACTGACTCATTCATTCATTCACTGACTGACTGACATACAACGCACAGACCAAACCGCTGGACCTAAAGGGCTGACATTTTGCATGGCGACTCTTCTAATAGTGTAGGGGTGCACTAAGAAAGATTTTTCAAAAATTCTTCTTAGATTTTTTTAAATTAAATTTTTAAGCTGTTTTTAAACTTTTTTACGTTTACATTTAAAATAATACATTGAGGGTTATAAAATTTATATCACGAGAAAGATCATAAAAATTCCTTCAAAATGAAATTTTTTTCGAATTTTTACCTCCATTTCCTGATTTTTGGTGAATTTCTAAAGATTGATTTTTAGAATTTAATTTATTAAATGCTGATCACGTGATTTCTTTTTCTGGTACTTCCAAAAAATTTATCGTCACGTGCGTAACGACTAAATAAACAAAAAAATATTTTTTTTCTCTTTCCAATGCAGCAGACGATTGGATATAATAAAAAAAAAATGTATATTCCTTACGATTTTTTTATAAATATATATATATATAGATAGATATATATTTTACATCAATTGTATACATTGATCATCGCATTTATTATAAATATATATATTTTTTGGCATAAATTGCATACGTTGACCGTTGTATATAATTTGAATGTACTCCGTAGCGAAGCGCGGGTTTTCAGCTAGTAACTGATAAAGGATTGCTTTTCAAAAGGTTTTTTTTCACTAATTTTAACAAAGTGGCGGATTTGTCCACTTATATCTAAAACATCGGAGTTTGTAGAAATGGTTAAAGGTTAAACTCAAATAATAAGATCAGGAATGAACAAGTTGTCATCTGCTATGATTTCTTATGCTATCATATACCTCTGACAAAAAGCGTGCAAGTTCACACTATCTGCCTGAAACAAATTAAACATACTAGTGGCCCCATTGCTCTAAGTTGAGCAAATTTTGTTTCATTTTAGGAATAACAAAGACTTTTTAACGTACGGAGTGCAATGATTAGTGAACTTGCAGACTTCGAATCTTCTTTATCAACTTTTACTGATTGCTAAGGCGCTCAAACTGAATAGCCACGTGGGCTTCTTACTGATGAGAAATTTTTCAACTTCGAACACAGACGCCTCCTCCAGCGATATGGTTTGATCTGGTCGCTGAACATCGGGACAAAGATTTTGTTTCGTTTCAATAGCTTCATGGTTTCAATGAAACAACTCGACAGTAAATCGCATTGTTTGCAAAACTATGATGGCACCTTATTGGATTTCTCATCGACGTGGGTGAAGACTTTTTGATGCTTGACTTCGTTGATAGAAGATTATTGCTATTAAATTCAAGGCTCCGACGAAACCGTAACCTCTACAATAATACATAATCATTGTTTTCTACAATTTTATGTAGACTAAAGTGGCAACGAAGAAGGAACAGTTTTTGTCAGATGCACGTCCGTTGGAGAAAAGTTGGCGAAAAGTTGTTGGCGAAAAAAACTTGGCAAGGAGTCTGACAAAGCTGTACCTAATTTTCTTTGGAAATTATATTGTAGAGCAAGTTATTTTTTAGTGAAAAAAATAATATTTTGGATGTAGCAACCGCTACATCTTATTGGTGACCCGGACGTGATTTGAACACGCAGCCTTCTCAACAATTCAAGGTTCCGACGTTAAATTGAAATCTCACGAAACTCAAGGTTAATTTTTTTAATGGATAAACTGATATCACATAACAAATGTAAACTTTAGTATATTGACAAAAAAAAGTTACAAATTCATTCAAAGACCTTCATTTTGATACCTCATCCATATTTTTATGTCCAGTCGTTTTCTCAAAATAGGTCTTACAGTAAACAACCGTATAGAACTAATATATATTAAGTATTTAGTTACTTTAGGACTGATCATATAACACCTTGCAGACACCAAATCTAACACTGAACTGAGCGCCTTATGTAGATAAGGTCAATGGCAATTTAAAAGGTATTACAAATGGCATGATTATAAATTTTAAAAGTTCAATGTTGCGAGTGATAAATGTAAACAAAGAAGCGAACTCATGACGCCATCTAGCGATAGATTAAACTTTTACATTTCTCCCGCATGCTTCTCCGGTAGACTTTACATGGAAACTTTGCCACTCCTCCACGCCCGAATCGTTGCCCCTATCTCATTTTTTTCTACCTTTATTTTGATATATCAATTATAATTTTATATTCCACCATGCTCTCAAAATAGGTCTCAGTATAAAAAACTGGTACTTTTTCCGTTATAAGCACTACACTTGGCGCATTTTTAATCTTGGCGACGCACAGATACAACACATCGTATTGGCGAATGAAATAACTCAAAATAACTCCGGATGTTACTCAAACGTTGCCTGCTCATCTTTAGGCAAATTTTATATTTTAAAATCCATTACATAAAAATACGGTCAGATTTCCTGGCAGATTCGAAATTCCTTACAAACTAAAGTAGGCGTATTTAATTACGGCATTCCATGAGGTCTTTTATCTCCATGACCACGATAATAATCGTCCTCATATCGTCTCGTGATCCTTGAATCTCACAATTTGTATATTTTAATACTGTAATTTGACAGTTATTAGTGTGATTATTTCACGTTACTTTTCTCTCGTTGCGGCAATTTTTTAAAAATACGCCAAATTGGTGTCAAATTGATTGTAGTGCTTATAACGGAAAAGTACCAAAACACCTCATAGAAATAATATACAGATAACAAATGGCATGTTTGTAAAATTTAAAAGTCCAGTGGGCAAGTGTTAAAAGTAAGTGTAAACAAAAAAAATCGCGCTTTTTCCATAGACTTTATATGGGAAATAAGTCACTCCACCATGCCCGAACCGTTGTCCCGATCTCATTTTTCTCTTCGACTGGCACATCTCCACGGTAAGACTTTTATTCTGATACCCCAACCATATTTTTACATTCAGCCATTATCTTAAAAGAGGTCTCAATATAAAAATACCTTATAGAATTAATGTATAGATATTTGAAGCGTCTTTAATTGTAGGTGAATAATAATTATAATAATAATAATAATAACGCTTCTCTGACTCCAATATAAATATTATTTATTATATATTAGATGTTGCTTATATAACTAAATAATTAATCTACTTTTTGACATCGAATACATCTAACAGGCACAACCACAACATTGATTCTTCTTTTTTATTATATCACTTATATTGCCACACATGTTCAACTTATTTAATTAAAATTTTGATGGCCAAACGATAAATTGATGTGGAATAAATTGATGAGGATTTAATTGTCGTCTGCCGAAGCGACACTACACACCCCCTTCCCAGTAACAGCGATTACGGAAGATAATCTTTTAAGTGACTGGGAAACTTAAAATGTCGGCCAGTTCTGGTAGTCTTTGAATTTTCTTCGGCAGCCATAAGCTCAGGTGTTTCGTCAAGTTTTGTTTTCTTGGAATGTGGTTCATGGTAGGGGATATCCGATTCTTTCATTAGAAAACATGGTTTTACTCTGTCGATCGAAACTCTTCTTACTTTTCCCTGGATTTCAATATCGAAATACTTATCCTTTCTTGCCTTTACAGGATAGGGTCCAAAATTGACAGGCTGTAGTGAAGAATTGTTGATGTTGTTGTATAGGAATACGTGAGAACAATTGGAAAGTTGTTTAGAAACAAAAACTTTTCTATTTCCGTGGGTTGTGGTAGGACTTGGCTTAATTTCTCTTATTATTTTCTGAAGGTTTTGAGAAAATTCAGACTGTTTCATGAGAGATGCTGTTGAAAAGAATTCTCCAGGTAATGCTAAGGCTGTTCCGTATACAAGTTCTGCTGATGAGCAACCCAAATCTTCTTTGATGGCAGATCTTATGCCTAAAAGAACGAAAGGCAATGCTGATAGCCATGACTTTGATTCCAGCAGGTGGCATTTTAGGCTTGCTTTCAAAGTTCTGTGCTGTCTTTCGATCAAACAATTCGAATGCGGATGATACGCAGTCGTAGTATTCGTATGAAAACCGAGATATTTTCCCAAGGCTTGAAAAAGTTGACTATCAAATTGTCGCCCTTGGTCGTATGTTATGCGATTCGGTATTCCGAAGCGTGAAAACCAGGTATGAACCATAGCTTTAGCGATTGATTCTGCTGATTGATCTTCCAACGGCACCGCCTCAATCCATCGAGTATAACGATCGATTATAGTTAGGAGATATTTGAATCCTTTGCAAATAGGTAACGGTCCAACCAAATCTATGTTTAAATGTTGGAATCTATGTGGGGGTATTTTGAATCTCCCAGAGCTGACTGTGTATGTCTGTGGATTTTGCAACGTTGGCATAATATACATGCTCTAGTCCACATTTGACAGTCTTTTTTCATGTTGGGCCATATAAAACGTTTCGTAATCAATTTTATTGTGGATCTTATTCCGGGATGAGATAAGTTATGGATTGATGAAAATATTTTCTGCCGAAATTTTGCGGGTATGTATGGGCGATTATAATTTGTAGAAGTATCGCAGTAGATTTTCTTGTCGCTGTCCGGCATAGGAATTTGTAAGATTCTTAAGTTTGGGTTGTTTCTCAGTATTTCCAAATCTTCATCTTCTTGAACGTTTGCTATAGTTTGTAAGTCTATTGAAGATGGCACAGAAATGGTGTCTATACGAGAGAGTGTGTCAGCAACGGTATTTTCATCCCCTTGAATGAACTGGATATTAGTTGAGAACTGGCCAATGTATGACAGTTGCCTAGCCTGCCGTGGCGAGGCTTTTTCCAAATCTTGTTGGAAGGCAAATGTTATTGGCTTGTGATCCGTATATATTGTAAAAGATCGACCTTCTAAGACGTATTTGAAATGTTTCACTGCTGTGTAGATGGCTAATAGCTCTCTGTCATAGGCACTATATTTTCTCTGTGTTGGCGTGAGAGATCGAGAAAAGAAACTCAAGGGTTGTTTTTCATTATTCAAGATCTGATGTAAAACAGCTCCAATAGCAGTATCGGAGGCATCTGTCGTTAATGATATTTCAGCCTTTTCGGATGGGTGAGTTAAAGTCGTGGCATGACTAAGTGCATCTTTTAAAGCGCGGATAGCGTTTCTTGTTTCTTCCGTCCAAGTTACTTCTTTTCTGCAGTTCTTTTTGATACCACTGAGCAATGCTGTTAAAGGTTGTTGCAATTTTGCACAATTGGGTATAAATCGGTGATAAAAATTCACCATACCTAAAAAGCGTCTTAAACTAATGAATGTCTTAGGTTCTGGAAAGTTATTGATTGTATCAACTTTCGTTGAAAGAGGTTTAAGCCCTTCAGCTGACACTTCGTACCCAAGAAATGCAAGTTTAGTTTGACCGAATTTACATTTTGCCGCATTAATGCATAGACCATATTCGTTTAGTCTTTCGAGGACTGCTCGTACGTGTTGCTGATGAGTTTCTTCATCAGGAGAGGCTATTAGAATGTCATCCAAGTAGCAAAATACAAAATCTAGTCCATACAGCACCGAGTTCATGAAACGTTGGAACGTTTGGGCCGCATTGCGTAGGCCGAACGTCATGAAAGGGAACTCGAATAAACCGAAAGGCGTGAGAATTGCTGTTTTCGGTATATCTTGCTCGCGAACCGGTATTTGTTGGCACGCTCTAATGAGATCAATGGAAGAGAAAATTGTTGTTCCCGCTAAAACATAACTGCAATCCGTTAAAAATGGAAGAGGGTATCTATCAGGGATCGTAACATTGTTTAATGCTCGATAGTCCCCACAAGGTCTCCAATCTCCAGATTTCTTCATAGCCAGATGTAGTGGGCTCGACCAATTACTTTTAGACGGTCTGCATAAACCCATTTGAAGCATAAATTCAAACTCCTTTCTGGCTGCTTTGAGTTTTTCTGCCGATAACCTCCTAGCCTTAGCGAAAACGGGTGGACCTCTGGTTTCTATGTAATGTTCGATGTTATGATTTTTGACCTTATTGTTAACTACATTCAGTTTTAGAAAATCCGGAAAATCGTTAATAATATTTTTATATGGATCATGTACGGCATTTAGAATAGGAATATTATTATTATTTTGAAAACAAGGAGTTCCTTTACTTACTAACAATGTAGTGTCATCAATCAATTTGCGATTTTTGGAATCTACCAAAAGGTTAAAATTTGCAAGAAAATCTATACCTATTATCGGTCTGTTCACATCCGCAATTACAAAGGGCCAAATGAACAATCGTCTGAGTCCAAGATCAAGCTTGAGTAACTTTTGGCCATATGTTTTAATTTTCGTGCCATTTGCAGCAAATAGTTCTAATTTCGAGACAACTCTTTTATCTGCAGGTAATGGAGGAATAACGGACAGTTCTGCCCCGGTATCTATTAAAAACTGGGTGGCCGATTCTTTGTCGCTGATGAAAAGACGACTCAGCTCTACCCCTTGTCTCCCTGTCGTCATGAGAGACGGGGGGGGGGGGCTAGTTTTTCGGGTTGTTTGTCTGTGATCCAGAGAAGTTACACGGTTGTTTACACTTAAATGACTTGTCGCCGAATTTTTCGTGATAGTAACAGATATTACTGGACCTGTTACCACTGAAACTCCTACCTCTTGATTTGGTTCGGTAACGGTAATGCAACGACTGTGCCGTTGTCTGAATAAAATAGAAACTTATAAACTAAGTTCATTCATCTGTTTTTGTAAGCTTTCAATCAACCCCGAGTTTACGGTAATGGACGAAGTAGCAGCTATTTGGGGGGTAATAGGATTTAATTCCCAAATCTTATCAGCCATCGTCACCACTTTTGACAAATCTTCGCCACTAACAGATATAATGCTGCGCATATTAACAGGTAGACGCTGGAGCCACAATGTTTTTAGGAAAGTATCTGTAACTTTGTCACCTGCCAAATTACGCATTTCACACAGTAACTGAGATGGTTTTTTATCTCCCAGTTCTAGCTCACTCAGTAATTTTTGAGTTTTTTGAGTCTCCGAGTCTGCATATAATGTGTGGTGTCACCGTGGTCTCGGACACAAAAATTGTTCACTACTTTCTTCTAAAGAAGCAATTTAAAATCGGCATTACTGCGCATGCCTGATTTCATGTGAACAGATTTAAAAACCCAGTTGTTTTTAGCTCCACTCACACACACATACTCTTTTCCCTGCAGGAATTTCTGTATAATTTCCTTCCCGAGTTGGGAAAGATCTATTTTGATTTTATGTTTGTTTTATTCTGACGATTAAACTCCTTCCAGTTTATGTTTGCATTCGTCATTGCATTTCATCACGAATACGCAGCGGCCTGATAGCCCTATATTCAACTAGCTATCGCCGCAAGGTTAGTAGTCCTACCTCAGAAGGGCTACAAATGAAATTAATCTGTCCTTGATGGCTTGATATTTACGATCTTGTGGCGGACTTAGTAGCATATGAGATACGTGTGACAAAATCTCAGGTTCTATGGAACTTATCACATAATCATATTTTGTTTGGTCTTTAGTTATTTTTGCATTTCTAAATTGTGCTTCTAGCTGAAGGAACCATATCTTCGGATCTGGTTTCCAAAAATAAGGAACTTTGACTCTTACCTTGGCGACAGCCGCAGTTGTAGCACTAGGGTCATTTTCATTGCTTGCATCTTCGTCAGCCATAGTAGGATTCTATCACGTACGAGTCCACCAATGAAGCGTCTTTAATTGTAGGTGAATAATAATTATAATAATAATAATAATAACGCTTCTCTGACTCCAATACAAATATTATTTATTATATATTAGATGTTGCTTATATAACTAAATAATTAATCTACTTTTTGACATCGAATACATCTAACAGGCACAACCAAAACATTGATTCTTCTTTTTTATTATATCACTTATATTGCCACACATGTTCAACTTATTTAATTAAAATTTTGATGGCCAAACGATAAATTGATGTGGAATAAATTGATGAGGATTTAATTGTCGTCTGCCGAAGCGACACTACAATATTTAAACTTTAAATATAAATTTACACAGATATTGCTCACCAGTACATACATTGTTATTTTAACAAAATTTTGATTTAGAAGTTGTTGTTTTTTTTCTTGTAAAGCAGAATATTCTAATGATATTCAAAATAAAAAGCTTCAATTACTTTCTCAATTTAGACTGAAGTTAATCTTGATAAAAAATTCCAAATGTTGAACAGTTTCATCGGCCTTTAAAAGAAAAAAGGGTATTTTCTCATAATACCGACCTGTCGTCAACCTCCTGGCGAACTGCGACTCTTGGCGAAGGAAAAACCGTTCTCATATGCTTGCAGAGACTAAAGTTTGATCCCTGGAACATCTACTTACAAATCGCAGACTCAACCACCACATTACTCCGTTACCAACCTCCGTTTTCTGATGAAGCTTTGTCCACTTCTTACATACACTTCTCTATGTAAACGAAATTCCCGCATGAAACGAATAACAATATATATGCCGCCGATATAGAAATGTAGTTTGCAAAAATTAATAAGTAATATGAAAAAGATTATGGTACTTTCCGACCCATCGCCGACGTCAAGTGAGAAGTCGCCAATTATAAAACTTCAAAGTTGAAAATTAAAGATATTAAATGAATACAAGATAATACACACATTTTTATCACATCACATATTTTTCGATACCTAATTTATAAGTATTGATAACTACATTTCTATTTTCGGTGGCATAAATTTCGAAATTCTTTTCAACATTGTTTCAAAAGGATCTTAATTCAAAGTGTGCCTACACATGAACTCTGCGAGTTACGAATCTAAATGTGATCTGTTCTTTCCCCGTTGTTGTTTGTTTCGCCACTTACATGAACCCCACAGCCTTTCAATGTTTTTGGTATGTACGCTAGCCTGGAGGTCTATAAATTTGTATTTATAATTAATTCAAATGTATTAAATGTATTAAATGTACCCCGCGTCATCGAAATCTTTTCTTCTGTACCCTCTCCAGCAATCTGTGTAGATAACAGTACCAGCAATAAATGTAAAACTGTAAATAGAGTTATTTACATTTAACAACGTATTTTTCAAATTAGATTTATTCATTTTCCCCACAACGTATTAACTTTAAACACTTTAGCGCCATTTTAAAAAGTAGATGTTCTAGAGATTAATCCCGCGTCTCGCAAAGAGTCTCCTGCATTGGCGACAGGTTAGTGGAATGGGAAATTAACCGGCTTTTCCACGCCAAGAGATTGGCGATGGCTCAGTATAATGGGAAAAAATAAAGATTACGCCGACACGACGAAACCCTAAAGGCATGCGGAAAAAAAACTAATACCCAATCGCCGCGATAGTAATTCGCTCCACCTACAAGACCTGCATGACCCCTGCGCGACATACAATATCAAATTTTCCTAACATTGCCCCACAAGAAACCCGTGAGCGTCCACCACACCGCGACACATGGAGACCCATCCTTAGAACTCTGTGAAACTGGCTACAATATTAATATAATTACAATACATGAACACATTTTATGAGTACAAACAAACGAGTTAATAGTGTTGCAAATAACCAATATATATAATTTTCTAAGGCAGCACTTTTCCTCTGATTCACAATATCCAAACGGTCGTACAAAACCATTATACGCACATTATAATATTTATAACATTATGACATTATAATATTTAACAATACAAGTAAATAACATTATAACAATCTAACAATCTAACATGTAAATAACTCACAAAAGGAAAATTTACAATAAACAAAACCCCAGTGATCAATCTTTGATCAAATGGGATACCTCTGATCCATGAGGATCTTCACTATTTTTTCAGTAAACTTTTTACAATAATAGTCCGTAAAGAAACGATAACGAGTCCAGTCCAGGCAACCCTGGGGCATTTCTTTTCTCGGGTCGTTGAATTGCTCGAGCACGAAGATGCAATGATCAGGCGTGTGTTCTTCCCCGCACCCGCAGGCACCATCTCTCCCATGGAACTTCCGTTGATAGGAGCTAAAGCTCCTATGGCAGGTCAACGCTTGGTTTAAATGAAAATTGCTGCAAATCCTGTCTAGCTTGACCACGTTGTATACCTCATAAGTCCTTCTCCCCGTGGTGTCCTGCCTCCATCTTTCAGACAACATATATTAAAGTCCTTGGTGACCATTCTTTTCATTTGAGACATGTTATCTTTATATGTGGTCATTATTGAGCTAAGAGTCGCGGCCTCCTTCGTCACCCTGTCCACCTGCTGGTTCCTTTCGTGACCAACGTGGGCCTTGACTCAATGAAACGTTACTATTAAATCATGATTTCTTATTATATTCTTAATTTTATTTACTTCCTCATTCTTCTCACTGGCCGATTTTAACGCCTGCAAGGCACTTCGTGAGTCCGTATACCCATCGAAGTTCTTAATGTTTCTGTCTCTAGCATCCCCGAAGGCGGTCGACAAAGCCCTTATTTCTGCTTTATACGACATCGCGTTATCCGACAGCTTTCCTTGTTTTTCTATTATTTTCTTTTGATCTTCAATTAATATAAGTCCAGTCCCGACCTTGCTGCCCATTTTTGACCCATCAGTATAGTAATGCCAGTCCGTTTTTCTCTACTCCTGCATAGTTCATTTCAGTGGGCTAAGTCCTTTATTATATATTTTCTGTTTTTACAATTCTCCCTACTTAATTTCTTTTCACCAATCTCAACTTCATTTCCCTTGATAAATACTGTAAATCGTAGAGTCCAACTTCGCCCTTAGATCTAAAGGTAAACAACCAGCTAATACAGCGAAGGCATCGGTAGAAACCGTGCTATAGCACTTAGTAATACTTATCAGAAAAGCTCTCTGTATTTTCTTTAATATCCTGTTTATTCTTCCTAGATCTTTGTACAAAGCTTGTACGCCGTACAATAATATCCTTTCGATAACTGTGAGGTAAATATTTTTCACCACTTCGGGTTTAACACCCCAAGTCTTCCTTGATAACCTAATCAATTTACACCAAATCTTAATCGCGTGTTCTTCCACCATACTTATATGGCTCATAAATTTGAGGTTTTTGTCTCTTAATATACCAAGGTCCTATCTAGTTGTTGTGCTTCACATTTACATCCTTTAATTTAACAGTTGGCTTCCTGCTGACTTCACCTCTATAAGGTACTATGGTATAGCTACTCTTTTCCGTACTAAATTTCAGACCCTTGTCGTCTGCTCACTGTACGCATTTACCTAATACCATCTCTGTTAGCTTTGTAAATTTATAGAATGTTCTGCTCTTAATAACAAAATAATATGATCGGCAAAGGCCTGAATATAATAAAAATTTCATATTTACTAATATCAAGTAGATCATTATAGTCAACAACCAAAGAATTGGCCCCAATGATGAGCCCTGTGGGACCCCTACATTATAATCCCAATCGTCCTTATTGTTTATTATAACTTTCCTTTCATATAGGTAATTTACTATTAATAGATATAATTCTTTCCCCAGGTTAAGTTTGCCCAAAGACTTTCTTATAAGATTTCTACTTACAGAATTGAAGGCATTAGATATGTCGAGCGTTATCAAGCAGGTATGCAGTTTTTCCTCCTATTATCTCCAATGTATTATTAATGGCGTCGCTGTACTTATTTTCCTTCGAAACCCAAATTGTGCATCATATAAGTGGCCAAACTTTTCTAAAAGGATGACAAACCTATTCGTTATTAACTTATCAAATATATTTCCCATTACCGGGAGCAAGCAACTCGGGCGATAAGACCTGGCCTGAGAGGGATCCTTTCCTTCTTTGTGTATATATACCACCTTCGCCCTTTTCCAGGCCGATGGAAACTTCATTTTCCTTAAGTACCTATTCTATATTTCTCACGTATTTTTTATCCGCTAGGTATACTTCTTCGATGATTCCTAGAATAAATCCATCGTAACCTAGGGCTTTATTTTCTTCATCTCTTCAATAATTAATTCAATCTCTACATATTCAATCTCCGTCAGTTTCCCCTCATCCCACTGTATATTCTGATCTTCCATTATTATTAGTCTTGAAGTGATAACTAGCTAGTTGACTTTCAATTTCCTCTTCTTCCCCATATATGTTACCATCTTCCCCGGTAATCTTCTCTATTACCTACCCTTTGTTCCTCTTGTCTTTGATAATACCATTTATACCACCAAATGTGTCTTTCACCGACCAAGAATTTCCGAAAACATGTTCTTTTGGCCTCTAGTAGTTCCCTTTTATATCTAGCTCTTTCTCTCTTAAAAATCTTCATCATATGCTTCATTTCATTAATATAGTATGTTTTTTGTGCCCTTCGTCTAAAAGCTCTGACTTTTTTTCTCATAACTGTCAACGTTTGGTTCCACCAAAGTCCATTTCTTTGGCCGCCTCTATTTCTGTTCTTATGTTTGTTACATAATTCAGTTAAATTGTTGTTTAATCCCTCAACTATAATGTCTATATTTTCTACATTCACTTGGCTCTTAAGCTTTTCCAGTTTATCTTTCAATTCAATCCTAAACGGAATCCAGCGGATGTTCTTAATTTCCCATCTTGGCTCAGTTCTAGTCTCGACTCTGTTCACCGTACTTTCCGTAACCTCAAAGGTGATCAGATTATGATCCGTCAATGTCTGGCTATCCACCACATCCCAATACTTGATGCCTTCATCCGAAATTCCCTTTGTAATTGTCAGGTCTATCCAACTAGTACTTTGAGGCCCATTGAAAGTGGGTAAACTATTCGGGTCATTCCGTATAATCGCCGCATGCTGTAGCGCTAACGCCAACACCGTCAATCCCCTTTCGTCAGTTGGCCTCTGGCCCCAAAAGGTAGCCTTTAGCGTTAAAATCCCCCATGACGATCATCTTTGTTTCCCGATACTTGTCCATAAGAGTATTTAGTTGCCAAACTGTGGCTCAGTAAGCTCCGTGTTATTTCTTTGGGCAGGCAGCAAATATAGTGTAATGACTTACGACCTTTTCCCACGCGTAAATTCCAGAGAACCCAACCGACGGAATCAAGCTTGTAATTGACTTGATTCATCAGTGAACAGTCGCCTTGTCAATACAAAGGTGCAGACGCTCCTCGCCTACTGGACATTTCGGAAGTAGAAATCTTTAGAAATCTTCCTCCTTTTCGGCTAAAGCCGATCCACTGACATTTGCCTGGCAGGTCAGCTGGAGCCACGGGATGACTTTGACGGCGAACCGTAAAGGAGAGGCGTGTCCAACACTCGACCCCCCTGAAGGAAATAATAGAAGATATACTCTACACCCCGAGTGGTAGTCTTCAGTTGTCCGTTATTTTCGGAGATGTGCGAGAAACGGGCCCAGGGAATGCGCTGTCGCCTCCTAAATTGACCAGAATCTCCCTTTCGGCTAGGTTGGCAACCGTCTAGTCCTCGCGGCGATACCGTCAAAATATACTCTTGGTTTTGTTTTCTTCCTGGCTTCGCGTTTCGCTGCACCCCACACTAATTGCGTCTTGTTGGGTTTTCACTGTTTTCTTGGCCCATGAGCATCCTCTTTGGCACAAGCCCTACTCTGTTTTTTCCAAATTCCTACTAGTCAGGCCGACCTAATTGGCCCCCTTCGCCTTCTCTGGCACATTAGCTAGTACCCCTGAGCAGCGCCTCGCCTCGGTCTTGCCGTCCTGTGTGCGGGCCGTTCGGTGGTAGGGTGCTGGTCTGGTGGCATGCCGCAGGGTAGCTGCCGACTGCGGTCTATTTCCACGGACGAGAATCCAAACCCGGATGGCCTTTCTGTTGCCACGACGGGTGCAGTAGGCCTCGTGCTTTGGAGCCTGAATAGGAGGTCCCTGGAGCGGACGCGTGCCTGGCCAGAACGGGAAAGAATCAACCGACTTATCGCGACACCCTGAACCCACGATTTTTTTAGATAATGTTTAATTTTAATCTTTTGTAAATTAGCCTATATTTATTCTAAAATGCCAATAAAGCATTATGTAAATATTAAAGGCTGTCAGTCTTGGTTTTAGGCAAAGTCCTTACGTCAGTGACTATCAAGTAAAATTCACTCCGAATCTTGTACCTTAGTATTACAACAAAGCAAGGACTTAGAAGGACTCATTTCCAGT
This sequence comes from Dolomedes plantarius, assembly GCA_907164885.2. NCBI lineage: Eukaryota > Metazoa > Arthropoda > Arachnida > Araneae > Dolomedidae > Dolomedes > Dolomedes plantarius. Next base: position 72,361,864 of record OU015491.1, read on the forward strand.
ATAATGGGAAAATACTAAAATGATGTTTCTTTTTTTCTATTCCATTGTTTTGCTTTTGTTTTTTGTTTTTTTAACAATAACTTTGAAATGTAGTTCGCAAAACATGGCGGGAAAAATGATTATTTTGTTGTATTACTTTTTATTTAATTGGCAACTTTTTGCGCAACGTTGGCGACAGGTCAGTATAATGGGAAAGTACCGAAAAAAGAAAAAAAATCCACGTCAAGCAGCTTTATCACAATGCTGTATCCTGCATTTACATAGTTCAGTAACGTAGTTTGAAAGTGTTACAATAAACTCCTAAAAATATTTAAATCCAAAGAAAGCAATTAAACAGAATCTAACTATAATCAAAATATCAAATTATAATACCGATGCAATCAACTGGTCAATCACGACTGCCCTCTAAAACATCCTTGACGTATTAAAATAAGTTCAAAGCAAGCTGTTAACCTTTATGGTCGTGATCCGACAAATCATTATCTTGTAGAAGTAATCATAACTGTAGAACCAACTCTTATTTATATCTGGTTTATTGACACATTAAAATCTTGGTTAAATAAATCATTTACAAAGGTTCGTTCCGACGAACGTTAATACACTCATGAGAGCAGGGCTCATTCTTCAAAGTCCAAACGAGACCCCCGTCTCCCCGTACGCGTGGCGACCTTTCAACAGTCCAAGTCTATTCTCCCCTTCATTCGCAACACCGTCGTTATTTATCCATTCTTCTCAGCCCTTTTCTCGAACCATCTCGAATACCCCGACCTTTTCCGGTTCCGCCATCTGCAGACCACCTATCGTGAATTTCTTTCCTGCCGACTTCTCCAAGGGAAAAACGCGCCGCTAATGGGTTTCACAAATCATTCTAAATGACTCGCGTACTTTTTCCCTATTGTCGCACATCTCCAAAGGTGTATATCGTTCGACACCTGTTTGCGTTTATTTTGGGCTTATTGAAGACACTATTACACACCTTCATCAATTCCACTTAAGAATGGGAGACGAGAGTCTGACACAAGCAACACAAATAATTTCCAAAAAAACAAACCATCTGCTGATCATGAGAAACAGTCATCTGGTTTGGAAGTAATAATAAGAAAACAATTTTAAAGGAAGAAGGAAGATTTGAAATACAGAGACCGCAAAATGTCGCGGGTAGGAAATTCAGAGAGGGGGGGGGGGGGGAGCTTGAAGTAGGCTTTTTTCAATAAGGTACTAGAGAATAGCGGTGCAAACTTTGGTGCGGATCAGTTTTAGGTTAAGGAATGCACAAAGAACAGTCAGGATTTCAGCTTTAATTATAGAGATAGTTAATACTCATTCATTATTAGAATTAATTAGTAATTATTAAGAGTATCGAATTTTCTAGTACACTTAATTTCTTTTATCTGTGAGGAACAGATTCGGGCGCCTTGATGCTAATGAAAAGAACTTATTTGAAAAAAAAACTAAAGACGAACTACGAAAGCAAGAAAAATTCGAAATGTAAGTATACTTTAATTTAGAGTTTTGGTATCAATTACATTATATCATTAATTTTTTGTAAACACTCCTTTTTTACCCTCCAAAATTTACCACTTTGGCTCTCCAATAGTACTGTCCAGTCATGCACTGTTAAAAAGATAATAATTAATCAAAAAAGTAAAGTTAGGTTCAAAATCCTTGATAACAACCATACTACTTGTGTTATTGGAAATTTTTGCAAACTTATAAAGACAAAATTGCAAACCTGTCAAAGTGGTAACTACAGCATCTTAGTGCCTAAAGATAAAAAGAAGATACTATTATTAACGTGGCTAAAGGCTCCTAAGTATCCGAGCGGAGCATCAGGTATTTTGTTGCCCAATGTCGCCTAAGAAAGTCGCCATTATGTTCTCATAATTATAGAAGCGTTCTTTCCCCTTTAAGTCTGTTTTTAAATGACATGTTTTTATAGAAACTGATACATTTCATCGAAATTCGAGAAGTCATCGGAGAGGGGAAATTCAAAATCAAATGCCTCTCCTCATCCTCAGATTCTAATTATACCCTCTAGTAAACAGCATTACGCATAAATAGTTCGTAAAAGGCCCCTAATAAGGGCTTACTCGTAAAAAATATTTGTTATTGCAATGTGATATTAACGTGACCGACTACGTTGAAAACATCGATTTTCGACAATAGGTGCGGTTTCGGAGGAGATAGCGTGACAAGTTTTTGACATCGGCGGCAACGGGAGTTACTTTTTTTTAGAATAGAGAAATTTTTACATCTTTCCTCTGTTAAGGGCTAATAGCGAGATACATAGGTGTGATTCTCGGGCAATGTAACAGCTTCCATCCATTTACTGTTGTCATCCTTATGAGAAGGGCTTTTCATCACTGTTGAATTATCAGATTTAAAATTCAATTAAAAACCGAAGTTTTAAGATAGAGACTTGAAATGACGTTTACATGAATAAGAAAGCTTTCAGCTCCCATATGATGTAAATATTTTCTTTGTAAGATGAAAACTCAAGGAGCATTGATATTACATCCACATGTGGGACGATATTTCTTGAAAACTGTGTTTTATTTTTTGATGAAAATATTAGTCTGTTTTAAAATATTTTTAAACAAATGAGGTCTAGTTTGAAAGAGAAACGTCTGTAGTCTTAGATTGTAAAAAGATCAAAATTCTACCATCATTTTTTGGCGAGTTATCGTAATCTGAAGATGAAAAAGTCAATATTTTCCCACAAAACATAAAATAAAAATAAATAAATAAATAAAAAACTTAAAGTCCGACGAAGATGAGACATATCTTACTTTGGTCCCCCCATTTTTCTGCATCCATTGGTATCGCTCTCGATAGCATACCCCAACAGTTTTGGAGGAGATAGCGGGACAAGCTTTTGACAGCGGTGGTGACAGCGGGAGTTACCTTTTTATTTTAGAATAGAGAGATAGAGAGAAATATACATTGGCAAGTGTGTTTGACACGTATCAGCTTGGCGAGAAATATAAGCGGAATCATAAAGTAGCTGAATAGGGGAAATTTTGGGATCAGGAATGAAAATCAGAACTGAAATTCGATCTGGAGGGTTCAAAAACTTGCCGCTAAATTTCCGAAATTATCCTGAAAAGGAGCTAATACCAAAACATATTTTCACTTGCCCAGCAATATTGGCTGCATTGGAAAATATTGACGAAAATCCACACTAAAGTTTATACTCCAAAAGTATTCTCTCGACTGGCAGAGTTGTCTTGGCATCTCATCCGACTTCACAGTGGACATGACACCAATCATCCAAGGGAAATTTTAACACCGATGTTTTTCTAAATGGCGTTAATACAAGGGAAATTTTAACAGCGATTAACGTAATTGTGTTGCGTATGCATTCGTGAGATGTGGTATCAAAATGGGAACTCATTGTCAGCCTAGATATTCAGGAGCTCTAAATGTGATTCTTTGTGAATACTTGAAGTGCTGAAAATGAAAGGAAATTAAATATTCCCGTGTTTTGAATCATGGCAAATCAACCAAAAGTGTTATAATCAGAAGCATTTTTGTTCCTGTAGTAGTTATTTTTCAAAATAATGAGGAACAATGTCTCCCGATTCTTTAATAATGAATTAACTAAAAGATTAAATTATTTAATTTATCCATCTCAAAATAAAAACTTTATTGTGGCCAAAATTTGAAATTAGGTCGTGTTCTTCGTCACCTACATTTAGAGGGTGGACCTGGCATGTGGTCTGATACGGATTAAAACTCTCACCACAAGTTCATAAATATGTAGCGTTCGTTTTTAAAAGTTGATGTATTTTAATCTTCTAATCTCCTTTCTTTATTTTTAGAAAAAATCATTTGCAGCAATGAATTTTTTCTACAGTAATATAATAATAAAAAGAATGTACTGGTTTGTTTGTTTTCACAAATAAAATTAGTTTAGCGATCGAAAAGGATTAATATGTGACCTGCGAATGTAAACAATTTTTTAAGCGAAAATCATTCGCAGTTGAGTCAGTTGCTAGACAACCTCAAAAAACAAGATATAGACATCTAAATATAATTGAAATGATTAAAGTCTAAAGACTTTAATCGTTAAATGAATAATTTTTTATTGGAAGTATAATGTATATTTGCTTGCTTTACAGATATATGTACCACTGCACCTTGTTTGAGTGTGAAGTGCAAACAACATTCACCAAAATGGATCGCCCTGAAGCTATGATTGACATCGCTCAGCAGTGGTTCATTGAACAGCAAATTTTTTTGCGACAGACTTGGCGCCAACTGGTGCAGAATGAGGAAGTAGACATGGCAGATGTCAAACCGTACCTCATTAGAATAGAGGAATTTGGATTAATTTTTAAGACTCTTAGCCGAAAGGGCAAAGAGTGTGTGCTAATGTGGCAGCAGTTGGCCAACTTTACAACTGTCCAGCTCTTCCTTTACCGCCAGAGGAGGTAAGTATAGGGCTTATAGATTGGAAATCAAAAATTAGTGTAAATATTTGAAATTAGTATCTTAGTATTTAAAGCTCTTTATTAATCTCCCAAGATAACAGTAGTTATTTCTCTAATTGATGTTATGCATTTAATATTTAATATATATATATTAAACATTTAAAAAATGCATGAACTTTACCTGGCCTATTGTGTGGGGAATTTCATAACCACTTCTTAACTGATAAAATTTTTAACCATCTACTTCTCTTGCAGGTTGTCGTTCTTGCAAAAAATGAAAACCAACATCCTCATGGGCCGTAAATGGCGTCGTCTCTGCCGCCTAACTTAGCATCGAGCGAACTTTTTTTTTTTTCTTTTTTTTTTTTCAATCGATTATGTCATTTTTCTACCTATCAACAACTGTAGTGCTTTTTCTTTTATCTTTTGCACTAATATCTTGAATTTTGTGACTTTGTATATTACCGATTATAACTCCTACAACCCTCCGACCCTTGTGTTGCCATTATAAACCGGAGCCGCACCCCTCAGCCCACAAGCCTATATGAACCTGGTCTGGAATGCATTCCGGCCAGGGTGCATAAGCAACAACAACAACTCCTACACCCGATTTTGTCATTCTGAAGCAAACGGACTTTGTCCTTCCATTATCGACTACCATCCTCTTACCAACATCTCTCTTCCATCCATCATTATGCATTATCTAGCCATACCATCAGGCAAAGCTATGTTTCCAATACCAACGGGAGCGTAAGGCGGTGGTGATTTATGGGAAGAGGGGACTTCGTTTGTAACCTACTTCCTAGTGGTGTTCCCCGGTGAGTGCTCTCACCACTTCACGTGGATCGGGGACGGCAAAAAGGTTACAAGAAAAAAAAATAAGCTCACAGTAGCTGGACCAAATGGAACTTTTCATCATCTCATACACTTTGAGGAACTTCACTAAAAATATCTCTCAACGGCAGAGCAAACTTTAATACTTATTCACAATTCTTTGAAGTTTGGCCATATGGAGCACCGACAGGAAGAAAATTTGAATACTTTTCAAAGCTATAAAAACTGCATTGCTTGTTCCGGATGGTTTTGACAACAAGTTCTCGTGAATGTGGGCCTTCTCTCACTCGTTATGACTATGCTCAAATTTCATATACAACGATTGATCGTAAGTTTATTTGCTAAAGATTTGTCGTCCTGTAAAAAAATTTATTTGACGGTTGTTTTAAGTTTTATATGAGATAATTAAGTGATATTTTCTCACGATGAAATAATTTCTCCCCATTTTATGTGGCTTAGCTGAAGTTTTATGAGTTTATGTGTAATGATCAGTTGTAACTTATTTTGCTCTGTATCTGTTATTTTACTTAAAGTTTATTAAGTTTTATAATAGGGAATTAAAATTTAGTATCTAAAGTGCAGTATTTTATTAATCGTGTTTGCCTCACTGAGGTATACATTACGGCATGGAGGGAATACTGAGTATCCGTTATCTGCCTCGTCTGCACCACACCCATCACATGAAACGAGTAAAGCAAGAAACAGTGCCTTGCACGATGATTTAGGCCGATTCCTTCTGCTTTTTCAGATAAAATTGATACTTTTAGGGCGTGAATGTAACAAATAAGTATTAAAAAAAACTGGAAAATAGAATATTTTAGTTTTATTTTGTCGAAAAAAATAACCATGAATTAAGTTAATAAGAAGACAAATTAGAAGTTTTTCAGGGCTTTTTTCGCTGATCGTCAGACATGAAATTGTGTCTAAACGGTCAAACTGTCTTCAGTGATGAGTCTCGATTTTTACTAATCCCCGAAGACCAGCTTAGACGTGTCTGGAGATGGTACGGCCAACACACAGATCCCGCTTTTTATGTAGAATGCCACACATGGCGACAGCAGGGAGTGATGGTCTGGGACGTCGTCTGGTATGATAGCCGCACCCTCACAGCACAGCGGTACGTCAACGACATTCTACGCCTGTTTGTGATGTCGTTCCTTTAGCAGGAGCATCCTGGCCTTATTTTCCAGCAAACACTACTACTCACGGCACACGTCTCTCGTGACTGCCTTCGTGCTTGCAACTCATTTCCTTGGCCAGCTAGATCTTCCCATATGTCTCCTATCCAGCACATTTGGGATGTGATGAGACGTCACCTGCTTCGATTTCTTAACTTGGATGAATTTGCCCACCAATGGAACTCCATTTGTCAAGAAATCTCGCAAACTACCATCTATAAGCCATATGAATCCATAACACGCGAGCTAACAGCGTTTGTTGTCGGTGCTGTCGTTGTTAAACGCTTTCCTCTCCTTTCGATGTTCAAGCTCAAAGACGATCGTATGTTCGACGCGTTAAAAGTTTCTTCATCAGTCTCACTACTTTGGATCACTGCAATTCGAATTCTGTTGCCTTCGAGCTCTTGGGAATGTTTTTTCTTCAGATTCTTGTGTTCATCTAACTGCATTTCGAATTCTGTTGGCTTCGCGCTCTTGTGTTTTTTTTCCATCACATTGCTCATTTCTCAACAATCTTTGACTTTTTACCTTTACTTCTGCAGGATTAAAAGTTGCTCTCCTCTTTTGGGGCATTTTAAAGCATTAATTTACAGCTAGTCAATAACGTTTGAATGGATTTATTATTATAGAAAAAGAATCAATAATGCTTGAATGGATTGAGATCACATACAATATTAAAACACCGCAAATTTCATAATTATTATAGAAAAAATATATACACGCATTTCATGCTCGAAATTCTTTCTCAAAACAAAATCGTCTGCTATGTTTCAATGCCACTTTCAGACTTTCTTAATTATAATATACACGAATCTCATGATTGTAATTCTTTCTCAAAACTAAATCCTCTGCTATGTTTCAATGTCACTTCAGTTATATAAATCATCGCGTCAAGGCTAAACGCACGTGTTTCTAGCTAAGTGAACGTGCCCTTCAGTATATTTGAGTTTGAACAGATAGCTTAGGATAGTTTCAATTCATGAAATGGACAGATAACACATTTATTGAAAATGAATGACTTTTCATTTTTAAAAAGAAATATTCCGGCGTTGCCACGTATATCAAAATAATATATCAAATTCCTTCTTGCATGCGCCAATATATGAATAAATCACGTTTTTAATTCATGTCTATTTATTTTTACGGAAATGTTATAAAATTGACAACAATGAAATGTTACTACAATGGATTTGAACAAAAATATCCGTTGATACCGCACAAACTTGTTCTAACATAATTCGGGAATGGAACGTCGTAGCGGGATGAAAATAGTTTATAACCTTCGCGCAAGTTCAAGCAATAAGTTAACCAAGTTTCATCGCAATTGGATGAACGGTACGGCAGCGCATAAAATACGAACAAACATTCATTTATATATATATATAGATTAAAATAGATAAATATATGTATATAATGTAAATAAATCTGTATGCGTACTTGAAGCATCTAAAATATAAGATTTCAAAATATATATGGATCACTAATTATATTTATGGATCACTAAAAGAAATAACAAAATATTGGCACCATTTGGCTAAACCTCTCTTGTAAACATAATAAATGCTGTGAAGTTCATGGCCTATTTCTGTCCTTTATCTCCGTTACATGGAATGTTAAAATTCGAAATTCATTTTTGAATGAATGGAAGAATTCGTTTCTACAAATCCCCTCCCATTTTATTATTTTATGGCATTTAATTACTTTAGCCCTTCTAGCGACTATATAGACTACAAACAAAAAGGGAAAATTCAGTTTGATGATGTGTCTTGTCGGTATTTCTGAGCTTTAGACGTCTATCTTGACGTCTTCTGAATGTCTATCTTGTTTGCACATTGTTGGTTGAAAAGAGATTTAATGTATTTGGTCTAGGATTTTTTCTATCACGTTTGAAAAGTTTGCCCTTGCAAAAATTATCTATCCTATGAGGAGATTTACCATTTGCCGAAAATCGCGACTTACTACGGATAGTGTCAGGGGAATCAGCCCGTCAGTGTGACACTACCATAAGTTTTCTGTCTTAAAGACTTGAAGGGGAAATATAGTGATAGAAAGACTTCTTTAAGGGTAATTAGTAAGTTGATTGGGATCGTAAAATCTCGAAAGGAAACTTAAAGTTGTTGTTGCTTCTAATACCCCTTGACCGGAAATAATCTAGACCAGGTCCACATAGGCTAGTCGGCTGAGGGGTGCGGCTCCGGTTTATAAAGACACCCCAAGGGGCCAGGTGCCACCTCAATTTTGACCAAGCACCCCCCGGGGCGACGTCTAGAGGGTATCGTATCCTCATTGATCTAATGAAGGGATTTACTGGTCTACGGATTTGAAGTGTTCGTATCCGGCCTAGACACGGAGGTATTTAATGGCGCTTGTTGGGTTTCGATCCGAGCACCCTCAGCGCTGAAAGCCGACTCGCTACCATCAGGCTGCTTCGGACGTTCTTAATGTTGTGATCCTATTTTACGCATAAATTTTAAATTAGGCATTAAATATTTCATTCGGACTGATTAATTTTTCCCTATACTTTCATAAAATGAAGAAATCAGGCAAAGTGTCTTTTTTTTTTTTTTCAAGTAAATTACTTTTCTTGCCTTGATAAACTTTTATACATTATAAATTAATGTATCGTGTGCCTATGTTTGGATATATATAATTTTGCATTTTGTTTTGTATTGACTCCTAACACAATTTACAATATTTTTTTTAAACTAAATACTAACTTAATCGTACTAGGCATTATTTTCTCGGTGATTTAGCGCTTTGTCCTTAAGTGAATCCGTACCGTTTTTCGCTTTTTGAGGTTTGAACGAATTTTCTGAACGAAGTTCTGAAGATACACTTACATTTTTTTTTTTTTAATCATTAAGTATACTTCGTAGTAACTGGTGATTTGTGTGTCCTAGTCTATTCATATCTTAACGATCAGACTTATCAGAATTAAACATTTTCCGCTATTGATACTGTTGGAGTATCTGATGAAGATGCTAGAACACGGAGATTTGTTCATCTTTGCTTCTATTACCTACTGCTAGTTTATCAGTTTTGATTTCACAAATTTCTTTTGCAATGTTGAAATGTGTAATTTTATGAATAGGTTAAAATTTTATTCTTTGTGGGGGAGGGAGTGTACAAATTATTAAAGTTCAATTTTTCTAAGAAAAAAATTGCAATCCTATATTTTTCCGTTTCTACTAAACTTTGTAACCTGCTTCATCTTGATTTCCACAAGTTTTTCCCATTTTTCATTAATATTTAAAACTTTCTTTTGCGGGGAGGGAATGTTCAAGGTTACGTAAACTTTTAAATTAAAGTTTATTCATAAATATACTCATAAAAATTCTTTTAAAAATTTTTTAACTGTTAGTTAACTAGTTCTTCCACAACTTTTTCCTTTTTTTTTTTCTTTTTTTTTTTGGGGGGGGGGGGGGGAGCGAAATAAATCAATTGATGCGTAGATCTATAACACTCGCAAAAAATCCAAAACTGGAAATCCCCTAAAAACACTTTTAAAATAAGTGACTGCTGTCGCCCGCCAGTGCATGTTTTGCTGTGCATGTAAAGTGTCTTGCACGCCTGTTAATAGCTTAACTGCGGAGTAATTTGAAGAGCCTAAGTGAGAAAACGATACCAGTACTCCAACGCACCGATGTCTGATGGTTGAGCACAGGTCAGTTTTCTTCCGAGCCAAAATGAGGCTTTCGGAGTGATATCTCGCCACAACGGTATGGATATCACATCTCTAAGACCGTGTTTCTCCGAAAATAAGACCGGGTCTTATATTAATTTTTGCTCCAAAAGACGCATTAGGGCTTATTTTCAGGGGATGTCTTATTTTTCATGCACAACAATTTACATTTATTCATTTACAAAAATTTACCTTTATTCAAGTACAGACAAGTCATCTTCTTCTGGAACATCGTCATAAATTTCCAAATCCAACTCTCGAAATCAATTTGCATTAACAAATCAGATGAACCTATAGAGTATAGCTACTTCCACCCAGACTTGGGTGTATATAATTTGAAGAGGCACTCTAAATGAATTTGATACAAACACAGTTTATACATGAAACAATGTTTATTGAATTCGTTGCACATATAGAATTTGCTTTTACAGCAATAAGCATACGTACTACTTGTACGGAATATATATTAGCATTCAATAAAAATACACTTTGCAATACTCACAACCTAGAGAGTCAAACCAGCAGTTCTGCTACGTAAACTTTGGGCCTGCTAAGCACAAGCGCTGGTTAACACCTGGAGCTGCTTACCTCGTAGCTCCCTCTCGCTTATCTATCAACCTTTTTTTCAACCCCCCCCCTATTAGTCAAGCTGCATGGTATTTATACCAAGCGCATATGCCGAAATTAGCATATCTCAAGCAGCTTCTTTAATTTATTCACTCAAAAGTTCGATTCTTGTGAATCGAATCTTATGTATACCTTACAAACCTAATTCCTTCAAGCTGTCACGAATGATGTTTTTCAATAGTAAAGCTCTCTCAATCATCGGTTCAATCGAATTCTCACGTGTTTTTCAGTCTAAGGCACTATAATCTATATTGCACTATCAAATTTCTTTGACAAAGATGTTTTATAAGAGTTATTTCCATTTTTTGATAAAAGTTATACATAAAAGAAATGCTATGACCTCAAAATATTGCGAACACGATAAAAAAAATTGCGAAAACTTTTGTACAATGCTATACTTCTATAGCACTAGATAACATGATTTTTGTTTAACACATTTAAAAACTAAATTACCTTGAAATAATGACGGGAAGGAATAATGAACTATAGTGGCTTTACATGAAAATGTATAAACAAATTATAATTTATTCATTTATAACTCTATAAAATTACAAGAAGGCCTAAGCTTAGCTGAAAATCTTGAATCATTTTTCTTGAATGCTGACCCTTTCGCTGAAAGAAGCCAAAAATTCAAAAAGGGAGCTGCAAAATTGCCTTATCTCCACACCGTGAATCTACAACGACCTTGTAAGAACCAGCAAATAAACCAAAATTACAGATTTTTTAAAGAGGATAGAAGGTGCAAAAAATCTAAATGAAGAAAATGGTTCTCAAAGTGAAGGTGATATCCTTCAATCGAAAAATTTTTCTCGTTTGATTGTGCTGAGCAGTGATGAGGAAGAAATTTGTTAAATTAAGGTCGCATTAAATGAAAATATTTTTTTGGTGTTTCTTTTCGTTTTGCGTTATACATACATTTATATTTTTAATAAAAATGAAGTTGCTTATATGGAATTTAAAAAAAAGGTTGTTTTTAATAAGTTTTCAGAACGTAACCCCCTTTTTTGAACTGTCTCTGGGTCTCATATAACACGGTTTCACACAACACGGCATTTTCTAGGAACCTATCTACAATGACCTTGTTATAGGATGGTTACCTGTCTTTCAAATGGGGGAGAATCACAGCTAAATTCTCGTAAGATTCTTTCACGAGACACAGAATTTCAGGTACACAGAATGTCCTAATGGCACTGAAGTATACTTGCTGCCATTAGGTAGAAGAACTGCTTTGAGGCTTCTTTTTGAGGAGTCAATAAAGAGCCTCCACTCGTTCACGTCATACTGTATATTAAAATCCTCCATCAATCCAGGGACATTGCTATAAAAAATCAAGCCACCATCTTGAGAAAAGTATGGAACGAAATTTTTTTCTCTTTTTCTTAACCATGAGAAAGAGGTACCAGAAGTCAATAAATTCCTTTGCTTTAGCCTGGAGCCTAAGAGTTCGGCAGATTCTTTAGATTGTTTCTTTTTTCCGTTTTTTTTTTCGCACCAGAGACAGAAAAATCTCCAGTTTTCTACAGTAATGACGACTTATGACACTATATACTCATCCCCTTCCTTAATTAACACAATCGATTGGTGACTACAAAAATCAAAATTTTCAATTTTTTTTAAAAATGGTACGTCATGGAATTTTTTTACTATTTTTCCTGAAATTAGCGTCCAAAAATCTATCAGTATCAGCTATTGGTTTCTAAACACTTTTTTGGTTGCAGGCCTGTGTTATCAGTAAAATATTTAATATTTTAAAGATTCAAGTGAAGAAGGTATTGATAAATACAAAAAGGATTTTTGAAATTGGCAACGTTTAAGGGGTTTATTGAAGAAAATTACATTTGGAACTACGCTTTATTGGACATTTATGGTAAAAAAAGATTTATAATTTATTGGCTATCAACAGGAAATTTATTGGTATAATATACTGAAGTGCCACTGAATTAGGGATAGCAAAGCCTATGCAAATTGTGTAGCGCTGCGCATCATGTATGCGCAAGTGAGGGCGCTGTGGTAACTGCATATATAGCGCGTACTGTGGTTGTTCTGAATTAGTTGTTGGAATTGCCAGTATGGTTAAACTGCCTGATTTAGACGCCTTCGATCGCGGACAAATCGTAGGTGCGCGACGCATGGGCCATTCAATTTCCGAAATCGTCAGACAGCTAGGATTTTCAAGGTCGACAGTGTCAAGAGTATACCAAGAATACATGGATGGTGGGAAAAAAAACTAGCGATCGGGCAAACTGCAAAGGACAATTAGCCTTGACAGTGCGTGGTGAGAGACCTTCTCAGGCGTATTGTACGTAGCCAGCGAAGCCAAACATTAGCTCAAATTACCACCCTGTTTAATGACGGTGCCAGTCGTACAGTCAGTAAACGGACTGTGCAACGCTCGCTTCACCGTATGGGTTTCGGGAGCCGTTGACCTACGAGAGTAGCATTGCTGTATACTCGCCATCGGGCTGCACGTCTTGCCTGGGCAAGAGAGCACAGAGACTGGAGTGTAGAGGACTGGAAACGAGTAGCATGGAGTGATGAGTCTCGATTCCGACTACTTAACGCCGACGGGAGGCTGAGAATATGGCGTCAGGCTCATAAAGCCATGGATCCTGCATGCCTGGCTGGAACTGTAGAAGGGCATGGTGGCTCAATCATGGTCTGGGGTGTTTTTTCGTGGCACAGTTTGGGATCTTTGGTGCGTGTACCAACCTCCCTCAATGCAATTCGGTACGTAGAGTTGCTGGGTGATCACCTCCATCCGTTTATGCTGTTCTGTTATCCGCACGGTAATGGAGTTTTCCAGCAAGACAACTGTACCTCTCACAAGTCCCGGTTGGATACTGGCTGGTTGGATGAGCATTCCTCTGACTTCTCTGTCATGAATTGGCCACCTAGAAGCCCAGACTTAAATCCTATTGAGCATCTTTGGGATGTTTTGGAACAAGGCGTGAAAGGCCATCACACAGAACCAAAGAACCTTACTGAATTAAGGACAGCGTTAGCCAATATTTGGCAAACCATTCGCGTGGAACGTTTCCAGAAACTTGTTGAATCTATGTCTCTGTATTAATATTTGAAGGTTATCATTATGGAATGGAATAATATATCTGCAAATGAAACATTCAAACTGGTTCAATCTATGCAGAAACGATTGACGGAGGTCCTTAGACGTAAGGGCTATCCGACCAGTTACGTCTTTGTCTTTTTATTTCTGGCAAAACCTCGTCCTTAGAAAATTCGTCGTAACTTTCAGTTAGACGAGAAATAAGTTCTGGCAATTTCTCATCTGGAGCTTTGTTCAAATTTACCGACTGCAAGACTTCAAATTTGTTATGAATATTCTCCATGGATTTTGTTCTTGTTTGGAGTTCCAAATAGAACCTATCTACACATTGGAACATGGACCTCCTTAGTTCTTCTTGTAAAGATAAACCCTCATCTTTAGCTTTTCACCCGGCATCATCTTTTTCGAACTTTTTCTGCCTCTCTTTTTCAATAGCAATTCCCATTTCTTCACATTTCTGGGAAGCGAAGTCCAAAGCATCACTAACTAAAGATTCTCTGCTTTCCTTAATAAAAAGTTCCAATGCTCTTAGTTTATTTAAAGCCTTGTCCAAGGAAATCCCCTGAATTTTCTGGTAGTGTTGAGTGTGGTTGATTTCCTCCAAAATGTCTGACCACAGGCGTAGAAACGCTATAAACTTAAAATCGCAAACATTTGCCATTATAATCTGAGCTGATCCTCTTGTATCTAGGTTTTCAGACTCGTCACACAGCTTCTCCGCTGCATCGATCAATTTTCCAAATTTTCCAAAACACACAACATTATTCAAATTTTTACGCCAAAGCCAGAATCTGACACAAAGAATCGGCTTACCTGTAATTTCCAGGCTCATCGTCGTCATCCGTCAGTCTTTCCTCAACCTAATGCTTAAATCATGACTTCTGACACCAGAAAACTAACCAGTCTATAACAGGGCACGATTTAGAAAATTCTTGACTTCTGAGGCCCCCTAACAGTGATGTGGGCGTAAAATTTCCAAAATTGACACACACAAAAAATAATCATGAATCATTGTGAAAGTATCATTTTACCGAGAATTGGCTATTTGAAGCGTAGAAGACTAGAGCAATATCATATAACAAAAAGCAATACAACATATTAACTTCTTCATTAAATTAAAACACCAATACAGTGCAACCAGAAAAACTTAGTAATCCCTTATATGCACTATAACATACTATGAACTATACATATAACTATACATATGATGAACCAATCAATCAAATTTGAAAGGATGTATAAAAAAATTGATATTGAAAAAGGTAAAATAAAAAAAACTGAATTGGAAATTTTCTTTTTTTTTCTTTTAAAATAAAAGTTTTGGGGGGCCCCTAGGTCCGGGCCTGCCGGGCCTAATGGAAAATCAGGACCTGGTCTATAAGGACTTTGCCTAAAATAAAGACTATCAGCCTATTTAATGATTTTCATGCTTTTATTGCACTTCTAGGATAAATTCGGTTACGTACAAAATTTTAAAATTCATAAAGAAAAGTTCGTGGGTTCTGGAATACGACGAAGAATGTCGGGCGATTCTCAGCAACTCAGCGTCAGCTCTATGGCATCTCTCAGCACCATAGGTGTAGCGTGCTTCTATTTTTTTTTTATTTTTTTTTTTTTTTGGGGGGGGGAGCACGAATTGAATTCAGTTAGGGCCCTCCTCAGCGCTTTGACTACCGGACGGTCCTTAAAATATGAAATATTGGGATTTTTTTAAATTAAATAAAAATAGAATTGATGTTTGAGTGTCTAGTTATACAATGAGAAAAATAAATAAAATATTAATAAAATCAGAAAAAAAATATAGCATCGAATTTATGCTATGGATCATATCATTGATAAAATCTATGTTAAGGCTAAAGACATAATCGGAATCTCCAGTTTCACAGTTTGAAAAGGCGGCAAAAAACACAGCTTTCTTAAAAGTTTTCAACAATTTTATGGTTTTAACTGAACTTCTATTAACGTTTTAATTTATTTCAAGTTAAGTTGGGGGGGGGGGGGCACGTGAAATGTTGGAAGTCGCTAAAATATGCAAGTGTAATATTTTATAAAAACAATAACGTTCTTGTCTGATATATTTTTTTTAAATTAAAACTGTAATTTTTTGTAGTAAAGTTATCATTCAATTTTAAAAAAGACCCCTGCCGTGGGGCCCCCTTAGTAAGTGGGGCCTGGGGCGGACCGCCCCCCTCGCCCCCCCCCCCTGGTCCGTCACTGTGAGGGTATTCATAGTACTGTATTTAAAATTTGTCTTTGATATTAAAAAAGTGCAATGCTATTTTTTTCCATTACTTGAATAAATTTATTTTATTAAAAAAAAGCTGAAGTTTTTCTCAACTTCTAAATCTATATGTATATTGTTTTAAAATAAAACATAATATGATAACACTTTCAACAACAAATGTTTTCAGGTAAACGAACATGATTAATGGGTATCACATAGATGGTAGAAACCTATACTTTTCTTATTACCGTCAAATGAATTGGAGGGGGGGGGGGGCTAAAAGAACTTTGGCCTAGGGCCGAAAAACTTGTAAATCCGCCACTGTTCGCAAGTACGTTTTGAAAAAGCAGCATGAGTTTTGGATTTGCGTTGAGCCATAAATCACGATTCTACGCATACAAGAATTATTATTAGTAGTAGAAATTTTATGAATCAAAATTTTCCGGGGTCAGTTTAAAAAAAAAAATGTTAAAAATCTAAATGTTGGCAATTTAAATTTAAAAATTTGGGAAGTAAACGTTTGCGGGAAAACAACAAAGAAATTGTATACGATGAAAACGACTACAAGTTTAACAAAAAATAAATACTTTTATATCTGAGCAGTTTACAGGGGGTGGGGGATAAAGGAGGATGTTAGGTGGTTGAGCGCCCATGTCTAGTGACGGCCTTGACTTGCAGATGTTGTGCGTTCTCTCCGAGAAAATTTCTATTCCGAGAACTTGAACCGACACGCAGTAAGGTATGCATTCTTACATTTACATTACGGCTTAACTTAAGACAAGTATACCGTAAGAAGCTTACCAAGAGGCTTGTTTTCATTCAGTAGCATATATAATTAAATGTGATTAGTGATACCCCTATAATTAACCGACTCAAATAGCAGCAATATCAGTAAACGAGAGAGCAGACCAGTCACGTTAATTTAAGAGACTTAACACAACTAAGATAGCATAATTCATGAGATCAGTCACTCTGCAAGTGTAAAAAGCGTTCCTCATCCACCGCATGTACCTTCAACTCTTTACGATATACAGCTCCTGGTCATTCTACTTCATCAACGTTTAATATAAAGGGAATAGGTAAACTTATGATGTATCTTCCCCCCACCTTTATCCATAAATGTTGCACTAAAATATTTTTTAAATAAGCATATTTTCCTTTTATCTTTCACCATGTGGAATTCTCGAATTCTAAAAATATTCAGTGTCTCAGTTATTTGAGAATACGTATCCTCAACTTGCACTTCTGTTTACATACAAACGATGAAGTGTCGCCATCTGTTGATTAATAAATATTCTATTCATTCCAACCTGTCCGAAACACAATATACGAACAACACAAATAAGAAATTTAGCGAAATTGAAGGGCTATAAAGATTTAAAATCAATCGAAAAATAATATTGTCTTAATGAAAACACGTAATTAACATTATTTTATCATCGTGGAATGGGCTCACTGGTAGCGGTAGAGAATTTTATACAAAGCATGAGGAAAGTAAGATTGACCTGTTGTTCTCTAAACTTATAAACGAACTAGGTCTGAAATAGGAAAATATTTTTCGTAGTACTTTCCCTGTATTTTTTAAATGAACATATCCGATTTCAAGGCATAGGTGTAGGGGGTGAGTCCTAGATAGGGAAAATAAAGTGGAAGTAGCATGTGTAAATGGCTCAACATAAATTACACACTTGTTGATTTTTTTTTTCCAAATACGATATACTTCCCAGCGCGTACTTGCTATCCCCACTACCTTTGGCTTTGGCCAACATCTCATACGTAAGATCTATGATGCTGCCATCTATAACCAGAAATTTGAACGATTTGTATAATGTAATATATATATATATATATATATATATATATATATATATATATATATATATATATATATATATATATATATATATATATATATATATATATATATATATATATATATATATATATATATATATATATTATATATATAAATATACATATATATATACATATATATATATGTATATATATATGTATATAATATATATATATATATATATATATATATATATATATATATATATATATATATATATATGTGTGTGTGTGTGTGTGTGTGTCAAGGATTTAGTGGGAAAAGAATGATTATTCTAAATTTATAGGGGGCTTAGTAATTAATTTATTGTCGTGGCGTAATTCGCCACTATTCTCATATCTTGGTTCGAAATGCATCGAGAGAAATCGGGGAAATTCCCTTTGGATTGATTGACATCTGTGGCCAAGCCTATGGTTCATCGCCGGTGTATGCGTCACAGAGATCATGTGGGCATGCGCGGTGGCTTTGGATGGCAGAAAAACAATAGCGTTTAATCAGACGGCGGGAAATTCTTGATGGAGATAGTCACGCGTCACCTGTGAGCTTGATGACTCTTGGATTTAATTTATCAGATTGAATCAGGTAGCTTAAGATTTTGGAAATAAACGATGTTAGATATATTAATTGTAGTTCTTCGCCACCGGCCTTTTAATTCATTGACTGCTATAACTTTAGTAATTAAGTAAAGATAGATTAAGAAGAAGAAAAGTTTGGATGTAAGACGACGAACTGGGAAAGGTGTAAGTAGCGATCTTCTCATATATATATATATATATATATATATATATATATATATATATATATATATATATATATATATATATATATATATATATATATATATATATATATATATATATATATATATATATATATATATATACACAGAGTGTCCTAAAAGGTCGTTTACAAACTTAACATGCTGGTCTGTCATATCATGATGAACAAGATTTACATAGGAACTTGTGTCCGAAAATTCAGACGGAGACAGCTAGAGGGCGATAAGTGCAGGTTTGGATGAGGAGAAAAAAAATGATATCGACAGCGGTGTTAATATGATTTTTATTACAAAATATCATTACATCACAGCAAATGTTCAAAATTCCTTCCATTCGTCACAATGCACGTTTCACAGCGTCGGCGCATGGATTCACGAACCCGTTCAAATTGGCCAGGAGTGTCACGGACACGTGCTGCCGCTTCCGCGATCGTGGCGATAAGATCCATGTCCGATGTTACGGGTGTCTCGTACACTATGGACTTCATATGTCCCCACAGGTAGAAATCCAGGGGAGTCAGGTCGGGGGATCGCGGCGGCCATTGGACTGGTCCGCCTCTACCGATCCAGCGATTAGGATAAGTCCTATCGAGGTATTCTAGAACAGCGTAGCTAAAGTGGGCAGGCGCTCCATCATGCTGAAACCAGGTGCTTTGGGCGTGTAGCGGCTGGAACGTCACCCATCAGATCCGGCAAAACTCTTTCTAAAAAAATGCGATAGGTATTTCCGTCGAGGCGTTCAGGTAGAAGGTAAGGGCCAATCAACATGTCACCGATAATACCAGCCCAAACGTTTACGGTGAAACGTTGTTGATGTGCATGGGCACGTGTACATCTTGGGTTTTCATGCGCCCATACGTGCATGTTGTGCAGGTTATCCACACCCTCCTGTGTAAAGCAGGATTCATCAGAAAACAAAATCCACGATGGAAAATCTGGCTGTGCGACCCGCTGTTGCAAATACCAGCGTGAGAATGCAATGCGTTTAGGATAATCGTCAGCGCACAATGCCTGTACTTTTTGGAAGTGGTAAGGGTGTTGCATGTCATCGTGCAGTATGTGCATTATGGTGGAACGACCTACACCCAAGACAGTTCGCCTTCTCCGAGACTTGTTTGCGGGTTGATGGCAAACTCCTGTAGCACGGTTTCCTCTACGACAGGCGTGCGTGTAGCACGTTCTCGACCGATGTGGCTACGTACTACGAAAGCACCTGATTCACATAATCTGCGGTGCAATCGTCCAAACAAAACATGACTTGGCTGACGTCTGTTTGGGAAGCGCTCAAGGTATGTCCGAGCCGCGGC
The DNA here is from genome assembly GCA_907164885.2 of Dolomedes plantarius. Lineage (NCBI taxonomy): Eukaryota > Metazoa > Arthropoda > Arachnida > Araneae > Dolomedidae > Dolomedes > Dolomedes plantarius. The sequence continues at coordinate 72,381,846 of OU015491.1, forward strand.
TCGTCCATTTCCATCAGCGGCGCCGTATACGTAATGCATGTCGGCCATTTCTGCTTTACTAAACTCATTCATCCTTCTCCTTCAACGTCCACGCCTGAAATGATTGTTTTTCCCACTCTCCCGTTTTCGTGCAATTATCGCCCTCTAGCGGTCGCAGTTTGAATTTTCGGACACAAGTTCCTATGTAAATCTTGTTCATCATGATATGACAGACCAGCATGTTAAGTTTGTAAACGACCTTTTGGGACATCCTGTATATATATATATCAGGGCTTCTTAAACTGTGGGTCGCGACCCCCCTGGGGGTCGCGAGACTACTGAAAGGGGGTCGCAAAGATCTGATACTTTTCAATCATTATAAATAAAATTTTAAAATTAGTATACACACTACGTACAAATATAAATACAAATAAAAATCATACAAAATACTAGTGTAGTTTTATTATAACTATTTTTTGAAAAAAGTGGCAATGCAAAACTGTTATGTAGGGCCTATAAATGAAAATATGGAAGTAGCATTTAAAATAATAAATACAACGCGCTCCTCGATTTTCAACTGAACGTTCGACATTGATGTCTGGCCGCCGGCGTCAGTGTTTGCAAGATAACTTAGTGATTATAAGTACCCAGACGCCGCGTCGCCTTACAGCTTACACATACAATACGGAAGCATAATCAAGCTAGGCTAGGCGAATCGGCATATTATTTTTATGAAAGAATAATAAAAAAAATTAAATGAAAGCTTCTTTTTCGGCGTCTTTGTGATACGGTGCCTTTGTGCGCTGCACACTTTGAACACGCCATGCGTCGGGGTTGATCTGATCGTAATTTGTTGTCATTGCACTGGTAAAGATTCGAGTGTAGTTATTTTTCTGTTTGTACTTCAGTTTGGACTCAGCTTTGTCTTCGTAGTGACATGTGTGTATTTACTGTGTAATTTTCAGTTGGTGTTTTTAATTATTACGTTAAAGTTCAACTACATTTTGTTTAATTATTTATTATTATTTAACCATCATGGATAAATGGCTAATTAAAATTCCAACTAATAAGTCTGCCACGCCGTCACAACCAAGTTGCAGTGCTTCAAATCCGACTTCTAGCAAAACAAAAAAAAGAAAATATGATGAATCATATTTGCAGTATGGCTTCACATGCTCTTCTCACAACAATGAAGAACAACCAGTGTGCTTAATTTGCAAAGAAGTTTTGGCTGCAGAAAGCATGAAACCGTCAAAACTGCAACGACATTTGAATACTAAACATGCAACGTTATCAAAAAAGCCAATAGAATATTTTGAGCGTCTTTTGCAAACATCAAATAAAGAAAAGAACACTTTGGAGAAGTATGTTACTTTGAATGATAAATATCTATTGGCATCGTATGAAGTTTCGTATTTGATAGCAAAAACGAAAAAGCCTTTTACTATTGGAGAGCAACTTTTACTACCTGCAGCTATAAGAATGTCTGAAATTGTTCATGGAAAACAGTATGCTGCTGAAATTAGTAAAATTCCATTATCAAATGACACTCTGTCCAAAAGAATTTCAGACATTAGCAATGATCAATTTCAACAGCTTCTTATGAGGCTTAAAGACAGCTCAAAGTTTGCAATACAACTGGACGAGTCGACAGACATTTCAAAAATAGCACAGTTGTTACTTTTTGTAAGATATATTTATGAGGGAAGCATTCATGAAGATATACTGTTTTGTCGTCCTCTGGAAGGTCATACTCGTGGAAAAGATATATATAAAAAAGTAAATAAGTTTTTTGAAAAAGAAGGATTAAATTGGAAAAATTGTGTTGGTGTGTGCACGGACGGTGCTGCAGCAATGACCGGACAAGATCTTGGTTTTACAGCATTTGTTAAAGCTGGAAATGATCATATTACATTTACACATTGTATGATTCACCGAGAGGCACTTGTTGTTAAAAAAATTGCACCAGAATTAAACACTGTGTTTTTTGATGCAGTCAAAATCATTAACTTTATTAAAAGTCGAGCACTTAATAGTCGATTGTTTAAAAATTTGTGCATTGATATGGATTCGGATTATACAAGTTTATTGCTACATGCTGAAGTTAGGTGGCTATCAAGAGGTCGAAGTTTGAAACGATTATTAACTTTAAAAGATGAAGTTCTTATATTTCTAACAGAGCAAAATTCTAATTTGGCCGATTATTTTCACGATAATTTATGGCTTCTCAAGCTATGCTATTTGGCAGATATTTTTGATAAAATCAATGATATGAATTTATCAATGCAGGGAGTCTGCGTTAATATGTTTATGTTAAAAAATAAACTTGAGGCTTTTGTTAAAAAAATTCTTATATGGAAGAACAGAGTGGAAAGTGGATCGCTCGAAATGTTTCCATTTACTGACGAGTATATAATTAGTAACAATATTTCAAAAAAAGATACTCCTATAACAAAAATTATAGTTAATCATTTGAAGGATATGGAAGTTTACATGCATAGGTATTTTCCCAATGATATCGATACACAACAATGGATTTGCAATCCATTTTCAATTGAAATGGAATAAATTAATTTTTTAAACTTCAAAGCACAAGAAGAATTTGCCGAATTAACAAGTGATACTACCTTGCGACTCAGATTTTCTCAAGTGCCTGTGCATGAATTTTGGATAGAAATCAAATCAGAATATCCCCTACTATCGGAAATGGCAATGAATAAATTACTGCCATTTTGTACAACATATTTATGTGAATCAGCCTTTTCCACATTAACTTACATAAAATCAAAATACCGTTCAACTTTAATAAACGTTGAAAATTTATTGCGATCTGCAATAACTCAAATTGAGCCTAGATTTAATTATTTGTGTAAAAATAAACAATCACATCCGTCACATTAATATTGTTTGATGTTAATAATATGTTTTTATTAAAAAAATTGTTACAAAAGTTTATTTTTTCTATTGAATATATAGATATAGTTTTATGTTTTCTTATAAAAAAATTGTTACAAAAGTTTATTTTTTCTATTGAATAAATATATATATAGTTTTATGTCATTCTATTTATTGTGTTTTATTACGACCGATATCCCGTCAACGTTTCCAATTATATATATGTGAAATGAATGGGTACGTATTCTTTAATCCTTATTTTTTTTACATTGTAAAATAGTGCGATATTACATCTACATCTACGGTTAATATATATTTCATTATATGGAGGAGGGGGTCATTTAAAATTTCCTAAGCTTGAAGGGGGTCGCTATATAAAAAAGTTTAAGAAGCCCTGATATATATTATATATATAAATATACATATATGTAGTGTATTAACTCTAACTGCTAACGTCCATGGACAGTTTAACTGTGACCGAGAGAGTACGCGGAATAGGGAAGCGCGGAAAGTTTCGCTTTCACTCTGTAACTATGTTTCTTGTCAGTGTCGTGTTGTATATAGATGTACCATAGAATTTGATTAAATGTATGATAAATATGATAAAGAGCATTGATTAACACACACACAAAAGTCGGCCACGACAGACTGGCGACGAGCACGGGATCCGAAGCCTGTTGATTCGGTAAAATCGAAACAGTGTTCTTCCAAAGGATAGGGTAAAAAACCCGAAGACGGCTCAAGGTAAAAGTTGTTTATCTTTTTGATCAGAGGAGAAAATGGAGCAGCAAATTGCTGAATTATTGCGTCAGAATCAGGAACTGATTCGAGCTTTGCAAAATAAAGAAAACGGTTCTCATAATAAAGTTACCGTACAGTTTGAGAAGTTCAATGAAGAATATGAAAACTTCGATAGTTTTATTGAACGTTTTGAAACATACCTTGATGTGCAACAAGTAACGGTTGATAAAAGGGCTAAAGTTTTTATTTCATCACTTAGTCCGAAGTTATATCAATTGCTAAAAAATCTGCTGGCTCCTGACATCCCTTCTGACCAAAGTTTAGAGAAATTAAAAGATGTTCTTAAAAAACATTTGACTCCTAAACCTTTAATTATCCCTTCCCGCCATAAATTTCTTAATCGTAAACAGAATGAGGGGGAAAGTATAAATAACTACATAGCAGAACTCAGAGCACTTGCAATAAATTGTGACTATGATAATAATATGTTGAATATTATGTTACGCGATGTGTTTGTTAGCGGCTTAAAAGATAAGGCAATTTTAGATAGATTATTTGAAGAGGATAATATTGATTTAGAGAAAACTTTGCAAATTGCGTTAGCTATGGAAAAGGCATTTAGAGGGGCAAATGATGTTATGGGTCGTTCTTCTGGAATCAATGTAATAAATGTAGGGAAAAAAAATAAACCTTACATGAAATCAAACAAGAAACAAAATTTTGTGGAAAAGCAGAAGAAAAGTGACTTTTGTACGCGGTGCACAGGTACAAACCATAATAAACAAAATTGTAAATTTATTTCTAGTAAATGCAATTTTTGTTCGAAGATCGGGCATATCCAAAAGGCATGTTTTTTTGCAAAGAAAGCTAATGCCACATCTGTGAAACAAAAACAGGTAAATTTAAATGAGGTTAATCAAAACCAAAACCAAGTTCCGTTGTATAAATTGAATTCTGATGAAGGTACATTACGTGAGGAAAAACCGAAACGACCTCCAATAATGATCAGTTTAAAAATTGAGAATAAAAACTGTGTAATGGAATTAGATACGGGGGGAACGGTAAGCGTAATGAGTATAAGAAATTTCAGGGAAATTTCAAATAAGAAAATTCAACCTACTAACTTAGTTTTTCGAACTTATAAAGGTGACTCATTGGTACCCATGGGGTATGTCACTGTGAAAGTAGAATATAAAAATCAAACTTTGAATTTGAACTTGTACATTGTAAAGGAAAACTTGGATACGATTCTAGGTCGCGAATGGCTTTATAAGATAAATCTTGATTGGAATGCCATAAAAACATTAAAAGTGGAAACGAAAGTGAACTTAAATAAACTTTTGGAGGAATATAAAGAAATTTTTGATAACAAACTTGGGGAAATAAACAACCATGAAGTTCAGTTGGAATTGAAACCAAATGTCAAACCAAAATTTTGTAGGTTTAGAACGGTACCCTTTGCTCTAAAAAGTCGAGTCGAAAACGAAATCGAAAGACTAGAAAAAGAGGGCATCATAGAAAAGGTAGAAAGTTCGGAATGGGCTACGCCTGTGGTACCAATTGTTAAGCCGGATGGTAGCATACGTCTATGTGCGGATTATTCAGTTACCCTAAATCCAAATTTAATTGTACCTCAGCACCCCTTACCAAGACTCGAAGAAATATTCACAAGCTTGAATGGGGGAAAACAATTTTCAAAAATAGACTTCAAACATGCATATTTGCAAATGCAAGTTCATCCTGAAAGTCAAAAATTGTTAACAATTAACACGCATAAAGGATTGTTTATCTGTAAAAGGCTGATGTATGGGTTAAATGGAGCACCTGCCATTTGGCAGCGCTATGTTGATGGGTTGTTTCATGGCATGGACGGTGTTAAGGTATTTATGGATGATGCGAGAATCACCGGAGTTGATGAAAGTTCACATTTTAAAGCTTTAGAAATTTTTTTCAAAAAGTGTAAAGAACATGGCCTAAAACTCAATTTAAGTAAAAGTCAGTTTTTTCAAAATGAGATTAATTTTCTGGGACATAAAATTGATTCTAATGGATTACACAAAACTGATGAAAAAATTTCTGCTATTGTGAAAGCCCCAGTACCTAAGGATGTACAGGAAGTAAAGAGTTTTTTGGGATTGGTAAATTTCTATGGGAAATTCTGTCCAAATTTGGCTACTATAGCAAATCCTCTAAATAACTTAACTAAAAAGGGAATCAAATTTAATTGGTCTAGGGGTTGTCAGGATGCTTTTGATCAAATAAAAAAAGAAATCTGTTCACCTAGAGTGCTGGTTCATTATGAACCAAACTTACCTCTATTGCTGGCAACTGATGCTTCACCAGTTGGTGTAGGTTGTGTGTTATCTCACCTACTGCCAGATGGAACAGAAAGACCAATAGCCTTTGCATCAAAGACTTTAACGAAAACAGAACAGAAATACTCCCAAATTGACAAAGAAGCTCTTGCAATAGTATGGGCAGTAAAGAAATTTTATTTGTATTTAAAAGGCAGAAGATTCACCTTGATAACTGATCATAAACCGTTAGTTGCAATATTTGGATCAAAGCGAGGACTCCCAATACTAACAGCTACCAGACTTTTACATTATGCACTAACCTTGCAGTCTTTCCAGTTCGACATAGTTTATCGAAATACTCAAGACCACGGGAATGCAGATTTTCTCTCTCGATTTCCCAAAACTTCAGAAGAATTAGAAGTTAAAGACGACATTACGATGTTCCAGATGTCGCAAATTGAAACCCTACCTATCACTTCAAAGGATTTGCGGGAAGCAACAGGGAAGGATGAGGAATTGGGTCTACTTTTGGAAGCCTTGAGGAAGGGCCAAAATTTAGAAGGGAGAGAAGCCCAATATACCATAGAAGATGGATGTATTATGTACGGGCAGAGAGTTTGTATTCCAAAGAGATACCAGAAAAATGTCTTGGAAGAGTTGCACCAAGGGCATCTGGGTATGGTTAAGATGAAGGCGATTGCCAGGTCGTTCGTTTATTGGAAAAACATCGATAAAGACATCGAAGAAGCTGCAAGAAATTGTGTTGACTGTGCCAGACATAAAGCTGATCCTGCGAAAGTGAAAGTCCATCATTGGGAATACCCGAGTACGCCCTGGGAGCGTGTGCATGTGGATTTTGCTGGTCCTATATTTGAATATATGTTCCTGTTAATAGTGGATGCACATTCCAAATGGTTGGAAGTTTATCCGATGAAGAAAACCACAACAAACAAAACCATCGAGACTCTCAGAGACTGCTTTGCGAGATTTGGGTTGCCAGTTGTACTAGTAAGTGACAACGGACCACAGTTTTCATCTTACGAATTTCAGAGATTTATGCTGAATAATGGCATAAAACACAAAACTAGCGCACCATTCAAGCCGTCGAGCAATGGTCAAGCCGAACGCTATGTGTATACACTGAAGCAATCACTGAGAGCAATGCAAAATTATGATGGTAGTATAGAACAGAAACTAAGTACATTTCTATTGCAATACAGGAAAGCTCCAAACGTTACGACAATGCACAGTCCATCCATGCTATTCTTAAAACGTGATATTAGAACAAGGCTTGATTTACTTTTACCTGACTTAAAATCAAGAATCCAGGAGAGGGTAAGAAAGGGTGTATTTGAATTTCAAGATAGAAAATTCAATATTGGTGATTCTGTGGCAGTCAGAGATTACCGAGCAACTAATTCAAAATGGAAGTTTGGACAAGTTGTAAATCAAGACGGTGTTCTCCACTATACCATTGATGTTCAGGGCATACTAGTGAGAAGGCATGTTGATCAAATTCGTTCAGTGGGGAATAAAGTGCAAGAAAGTGATTCCGTACGAAATGTATTTCGTAGGTTCCCTACTGGAAATTTTACTGAGAATGCCTCAGAAGTCCAGCACAGTGATAGTCCTACCTCTCATCAGGGCCCAAATAAAAAGGCTGAAGTTCCAGCTTCGCCAGCAGTGTCATCAGCTGATATCCCTGTTCAGGACTCATCACCAGTGCACTCAAAACCGTCATCGACTCAAACCAGTACACCTTCAAGCCAGTCTAGTACACCACCAGTGCGCGACATCCCAAGCCATGTGCCTAGACGCTCTGGAAGAATCCGAAGACCACCCCAGAGACTTGATCTTTAATAAAGGGGGAGGAGATGTAGTGTATTAACTCTAACTGCTAACGTCCATGGACAGTTTAACTGTGACCGAGAGAGTACGCGGAATAGGGAAGCGCGGAAAGTTTCGCTTTCACTCTGTAACTATGTTTCTTGTCAGTGTCGTGTTGTATATAGATGTACCATAGAATTTGATTAAATGTATGATACATATGATAAAGAGCATTGATTAACACACACACAAAAGTCGGCCACGACAGACTGGCGACGAGCACGGGATCCGAAGCCTGTTGATTCGGTAAAATCGAGAAGCCCTGATATATATTATATATATAAATATACATATATATACATATCCCTTTATAAGATAGCGGGAAATAATTTCCCACTTCACAAAATCAGTTCTAAAAAGGCAATGGGAAGTATTTTCCCACAAAATAGGCTGCTAATAGCTAACATTTAACCTTTAAGTGCAAAAAAAGTCAACAGATGGCACTACAAGTCCATTGGATATTTTCAAAACAAGTTTGAAGCAGTGAACTACCACGCTTTGTCTTAGGATTGACTTTAGAATATATCTCCTTCAATCATATGGATGATATAATCACACAAAAGTAAGTTTCATTTTATTTTATAATGCATTTATGTACTACAAATTTGTACTCTTATTTTTTTGTTAACGTTTTTAATTATTGCGAAATATTACTTTGATGTTCAGTCACTTGGTGGGAAATATATTCCCATTGACCCTTGGGCTAACAGGTGGTGGGAATTATATTCCCACTGCCCTTTAGGCAAATAGTTGGTGGGAATATATTTCCCACGGCCTTAATACGATGTACTTTTGGTTTTGTTTATGATCTGAATAATGATAAAAAATGCTTGTTTTTATTATATTTCTTCTGGCATTTTTATTTTAGGTAATGGATAAAGTTTTTAAAACTTCAGAGGAAGCGTTGGAATATATGTATTCACTTCCTGACTATGCAATGGACTCGAACGACTCGAATGAAGATGATGATAATGATGAAATAGAAGACACAGTGAATGAAATTTTTTCAGCAACAACATGTCAAAATCCTCATGGACATGACACCGATATAGATTTAGATGATGTATCTGTGACTGAGCCGAACCCACTAACGCGTCAACAAGCTGATAGAAAACGCAAGCAAGCAAAAAGTTATGAGAGGAAGAAAATACTAAAAACAACAAGAATAACCAGACAGACTGCACACACAAGTTTATTGCCGGATCTAACATATGTATGTGATTCCGATGACGATATAGTTGATCCTGATTTTGTTTTAACTGCTGTTGAATCGGATGAGGAAACTATCGTCGAATCAGGTGATGAAGCTATTCTACAATATGATAATGAGATTGTTAGTGAGCCGGATGATTCAACTTCTGAAAATGGGTGGCAAAGTAAATTTCAAAATATTACTCTTGCAAGTTTCTCACAGAAAGCAAAAGTAAATAATGCTTTCGATGGTGAAGATAGTCCAGTATTCTGTTTTCAACGATTTTTTGATGAAAATTTGATTCATCACATTGTGAAACAAACAAATTTATACACCATGCAATTAGGAGTAACAAACTGGAATTCCACTAATGCTGATGAGATAAAAGCATACTTTTCGATTCTCATATTTATGGGAATCCATCAACTACCTCACCTTGACCATTACTGGTGCAGTGATCCAGCTTTGCATGTACAGTCTATTGCAGAAATTATGACTTGCAAACGGTTAAAAAAAATTCGCCAGTGTTTACATTGTAATGATAATTCTCAAGCCAAAAATAGGGACGATCCAAATTTTGATAAACTTTACAAAATAAGGCCTGTAATCAAAATGCTCAACAAAAAATTTATCAGTGAGTACTCTCCTTCACATGGCAATCTATTGATGAATGTATGGTTTTGTTCAAAGGCCGTTCATCGCTCAAACAATACATGCCGAAAAAACCGGTGAAAAGAGGTTACAAAATATGGGCACGAGCTGATGCCACTACTGGTTACCTGTGTCAGTTTGAAATTTATACTGGCAAAAATAATGCAACGCAAGGTAATTTGGGTGAAAATGTAGTCAAAAAAATGTGCGGTGAAATACAAAATTCAGGGTCATTGATTGTATTTGATAATTATTTTACAACAGTGCAGCTTTTTGAAGATTTACAAAACTTAGGATTGTATGGATGTGGAACAGTTAGAAGTGACAGGAAAGGTTTGCCAGATTTTATGAGAAAGAAAAATAAATTAGAAAAAGGAGAACATTTATGGAAAACAAAAAAGAAAACATCAGCAATTCAGTGGAAGCATAACAGGCATGTTACACTGTTGACAAGTGCTCATGACCCTCAAAGAGTCATGAAAGTGAAAAAAAAGCAGAAAGATGGAAGTCGAATTGAAGTTTCCTGTCCAGTAGCAATATATGAATACACATGCTACATGCGAGGAGTTGATCGGTTCGATCAAATTAGATAATCTTATTCTGTAAGCAGACGTTCAAGAAGAAATTGGATGCGACTGTTTTATTTTTGTCTGGATGTTGCATTAACAAATGCGTTTACTATATTTAAACTTTCGAAACCAAGTGATAATAGAAAGCATTTAGATTTTTTTGTTATCTGTTGCGAGAGATCTTTCACAAGCGTATGTTACAAGCAAATCTCGTAAAGGAAGAACCTAAATAAAATACCTCTCCTATCTAAGGAACCTTAGATAGGAGAAAGCACCAGACGGAAAACAAATGGGTGTTCCGGAGGAAATAAGATTCACCAATGTAGGTATTCATCTTCCTATAGAATTGCCAACATACAGAAGATGTAGAATGTGTTCAACAAAACAGAATGAAAAGCGTACTAAAGTTCAATGTAAAACTTGTATAGTGCCATTGTGTGCAACACCATGCTTTACAATGTTTCATACAAAATGAAAAAAATGTAGCTACAGGATTTATTTTTTTTAAAGCTAAGTCAACAAACGAACAAATTAATGTTATTTTTTTCAATAAATAAGCAATTTTTTGTAATTGTGTCAATAGTAATGTGGTTCTTATAGGGTGGTGGGAAGATATTTCCCAGAGCATCATGGGCAGAGGGAAATTATTTCCCACCCTGTAAAATAAAAATGGCAACACTGACACAAAAATGACCTTGTGAATTTTAATATATGTTATCTGTAGGCAACATTTTTTTATATAAATTACTTTTTGTGTATGCAAAGTTTTTTTCGCCTTATAAAGGGTTAAATATATATATATATATATATATATGAAATGTCCGGATGGACATCTCATGAAATAGGAGTATACATCGTGGCCGGAAAATAATAAAGTCAGCTTCAGGAACAAACGAATTTATTAAAGAATAAAGCAACACATCTTACTCGCTTCGAGGCAGTCCAGCGTCTACCACAAAGAGCGCCAAAATAGAATTAGGTCAGAGAGGTTGCCAGAATTGGCGGAGGAAGTTAGTATGTGGGAAGGCGAAGCGTTTACGCCAAGACAAGAAAGAGGGGTTACCAAGCCAGATATGACGTACAGAATGGACGATTATAGGTAGTTAGTAATATTATCACAGAATATCCCCCCCCCCCCCATCTAAAATGGATTGGAGCCGCTGCCGTCGACTCCAAGATACTTCAGATAGTGAGAACATGAAAATTAGTAGTTAGAATATTAGGTTGAAGCTGGCTCGAAAATCCCAAATTTTTATGTTATAATGTACAATTGAAAGACATAATAGTATGAAAAATGGCATAATTTTAAAAACAAATAGCTGGAGTAAAATAAAAATGGAATGGTACACTTAAATGAAAACACTAACAACAACAGATGTAAAGATGTTCCAAATACAAATACAAGTAAAAAAAAATTGTGCATGTCTCAGCCCCTGACATGTGTCACAGTCTGAAAGTGTTCAGAATCCTGGACGGGTACAGTTCAACTAGGTGAAAAACACAAAGTAATTATTATTCACAGTCTTTAATCGTAGTATGGTTTAGTTCTTTGGAGATCTCCTGGGTTGTAGTCACTTTTTTAGAAAAATAATGTTCTTTGTTGTTTATTATTATTACGTTTGACATTAGTTATTGACTTTTCTTTGAGCAAAATACTATCTATATTTTATTTATTTTTTCTCTAGATCATGTACACAAAAATATTAAAATTATTCTTTCAGCAATTAGTAGAATAAATTTACCAAATGCTGTCAAAATCAACTTCTAACATCAATACCAAATGTCTGGTACCTGATGTTGCAAAAATTCGAACACAAATATAAATTTAAACAATTGACACTAACATTCAATTATTGTGAAGAAAAAAATTTCAAGACAATACAAACATAAATTTGAGGTATGTGACCTGTTGTGAGTACATCCTCGTGAGCGTTTACCAAAGGGAAGGTGTTTCCAACCTGAAACTCAAGTTGAGCAAACTGCACAAAATGAAAAGGGGCAGGCAAGTTTCTCAAACATGAGAGGGAAAAGCAACTGTTCAAAGGGAACATTTGAAAAGTGCGAAGAGACAGGGAGGACAGTGAGTGGAAACCCCAGTATAAAAAATCAATAATATTTGTCTAGTACATAGTATTTCTCATATAAAATGTAGCAAGCTTCAAAAAGTAAAAAAAAAAATTATGCGAGTTTCACTTACACTCACGGGGTTTCTTCAAAATTAACTAGGATGGCGATAGGACAGGAATGCTAAAATAGAAAGATTAAGGATATTTGAATGATTTACATATTGGTGACTTATATGATCATTTCATTACTTAAATTTAACTTCTTTTTTCCGATTTTTAATTTTCTTCTGAAATATTTCGTAATTATCATCATGTTTGACATTTATTTTGGCAGTTTTCATTTTGCTTTTACTTTTACAATACTAATATAATAACTGACCTGCTTACAACACCAATTTTTGTACTGTAAATTACAATACTAAATAAGAACTTTTTTAAGTGTAAAGCACTGATGGTAACTTGAAAATTTGTTTTTATGAGCTTCTTTGATTTCAGAGCAGCGTTTGGCGTTCACTCTGAAATCGTAATTATTTTCTTGAAATTGAATAATTTTTTTTTTTTATGACTGTCGCTCACATATAAAAACTTGAATCACTTCTTGGAGGCCTAGTTGAATCGGATGCTGCAGCACTGGTACTTTACACAAAGATGGCGTAGTCCGAGACGGGAAAAAAATGGTGAGGTCAGGCGGGAAACAGAATTCGAAAACCAAACTGGAACGAACCGGAACAATGGCATCTTTACTTGCTTCGATGTAGTTGACTTCTGTAGCAATTTCATGGTGTTTGGTGAGGAATGTTTTAGCTTTGGTCATTTCAAGCTGGTTAATTCAGGAAAGCATGCGGGATTCGAAACCAAAAGTCCTGTAGAGCAAAGACGTCCTCACTTTCTCAAAATGCAGTCGTAATTTCCGTTGTATTTCTTAAAAGGTCAACATCTATGCCGGCTCTCTGAAATGTCCGGATGGACATCTCATGAAATAGGAGCATACATCGTGGCCGAAAATAATAAAGTCAGCTTCAGGAACAAACGAATTTATTAAAGAATAAAGCAACACATCTTACTCGCTTCGAGGCAGTCCAGCGTCTACCACAAAGAGCGCCAAAATAGAATTAGGTCAGAGAGGTTGCCAGAATTGGCGGAGGAAGTTAGTATGTGGGAAGGCGAAGGCTTTACGACAAGACAAGAAGGATGGGTTACCAGGCCAGAGATGACTAACAGAATGTGCGATTATAGGTAGTTAGTAATATTATCACATATATATATACATATATATATACATATATATATACATACATATATATACATATATATATATATATCTACATATATATATACATATATATATACATATATATATATATACATACATATATATATACCGGGTGGCCATAATTAAACTGACAGTGCTCACAGTGTTCTGTAGCGCGATCTATTTGCGAGAATGACACCACATTTTGTAGGAAGATTAAACAAGACGGGGGACGAAGGATTCCGCGAAAAAATAAATTAGTTCCAAAAGTCACCGCTAGGGGAATATTTGGCGCTATGTAATAGAAAATAGAGTGTCAACAAATGCAAATCAATACGGAAATTACCTTTTATTTTGCATTCAAATGAGGTTCAATGTGGCTGTTGTTGTGGACCACATATTGCATTCTGTGTACAGTATGCACAACAGCAGAAAGTAACATGTCTGCAGGAATCTCCCGTAGAGTCCGTGATATGTTATCCTTCAACGTAGCCAGGTCCTGGACCACTCCTTGATAGACCTTGGACTTAAGGTAACCCCATAGCTTGAAGTCGCATGGGGTAAGATCAGGCGACCGAGGTGGCCATGCAGTTGGAAAGTAGCGGCTAATGGCTATTTCTGTTGTGAATTTCTGTCGTAGCAGCTGTTGCACCTGTACAGCAACGTGTGGAGGGGCTCCATCTTGCATGAAAATGATTTCCCCCAGGCATTGTCTTTGCTAAAGTGCCGGAATGACAAAGCTGTTCAACATGTGGCGATATTTCTCTCCGGTAACAGAACAGGTTTCCGGTCCTGTTGGGGTAATGTTCTCATAGAAGAATGGACCTACGATAAATTCCGCTGTGAACCCACACCAAACAGTTACCTTTGGTGAATGTAAGGGAATTTCTGTGACTGCATGTGGTGATTTGTCATCCCAAATTCGGCAGTTCTGGGTATTCACAATTCCATGCAGGTAAAAGTGGGCCTCGTCTCCCCATAAGATTTTCCACGGCCAAGCATCATCCACCTCCATTCTGGCAAGAAAGGTGAGAGCAAAAGTCAATCGCTTATCATGGTCGGGGTACAGTAACTCCTGTACACGGCTGATCTTGTACGGATAGAAGTTGATAATCTTTCGTAAGATTTTCCATACCGTACTGTAAGGCATATCCATATTCCGAGCTAATCCACGAGCGCTAGAGGTGGCAGCAATATTGTCTGGTCCTCTCTCGACAATCGCCGTGGCAACTGCTTCGATTGTATCCTGTGGTACAGGTTTTCGTCCTCTGCCTGACTGAACCTTCAGAGAACCTGTTTTCTCAAACGTCGCAACCATTGCTTTTAACCCATTAACTGACACAGGACCGTTACCTTTACGCATTTTTTTGTGCGTTCTAAAAGCACGAAGAGCGGCTGAAGCGTTGCACTGGTTGAGGTAAAAGAATTTGACCAGTAACGCACGCTCGACTAAAGAAGGAGACATTGCACATAAACTTTCAATCCGATTGATTCGAAACGTAACACATTACCTTTTAAAACCCAAGCAGCTGGCACTGTGCCAATGGATGTAACGTGAAATTTGAATAAAGAACTTCTTCTTCTGCTCAGCGTACGTGATATTGCAGATCACGAGACTTTATCGGTGTTTATGTAGATTTTACGCTTTTTTTAAAAGTGTTGTCATATTGCACTTGAACTAAATAAGAAAATGTGCATAATAAAAGGTAATTTTATTCCGTATTAATTTGCATTTGTTAACACTCTATTTTCTATTACACAGCGCCAAATATTCCCCTAGCTGTGACTTTTGGAACTAATTTATTTTTTCGCGGAATCCTTCGTCCCCCGTCTTGTTTAATCTTCCTACAAAATGTGGCGTCATTCTCGCAAATAGATCGCGCTACAGAACACTGTGAGCACTGTCAGTTTAATTATGGCCACCCGGTATATATATATATATATATATATATATATATATATATATATATATATATATATATATAGTCGGACCTCTATTTAACGAACCTCTATTTTGCGAACTTTTGCTTGGAACCAAGAACATTTTGCGAATTTCTTCGTAAAATAACCTCCAAATAGCGAAGTGCATTCTCTATTTAACGAACTTTATCTTGTGATTCAATATTTTTTTCTCCATATTTCTCAAAATATTTCTGTACATTTCAAACTAATTCTTTCACACATTAATTTTCTTTTAACACATTCCGACGCGGATTACAGTTTGAAGAAAATACGCCTGAAGGGGTTTTGGTGCATTGCAAAGATGCGAGACGAATTATGAGGTAAAGCACTTTTTCAAAACAAAAAACTCAGACAAAATTAACAAACTTTACCAAAAATTAAATTTAAGGACGCATGTGGTAATGTAAGCTTAAAATTACTTGTTATAATAAATGCGATAATGTCATTAAAATTCATGAATTTTAAAATAATTTTTTTTAATTGAAAATACAGTGTATTCCCGGACAATATTTTGTTTTATTCTTGTTTTCCTTGGAGATTTCTGTTTGATGGGTAAGATATATAAAACAAATAGACATTAATTTAAAAAATAAAGGTGAGAGTAATTACTTTTATTAATAATATTTAGTGTTCATGAATTTAAAATCTGTCTAGTGTAGTTTAAAGTATTTTAAAAGGTAAATCTCTAACGAATTTTCCATATAACAAACTTTTTTTCGGGATTTAGCGAATTCGTTAAATAGAGGTCCGACTGTATGTATATATATATATATTCATTACATCTCGTTCTTAAAATGCAACCTGAAAAGGAAAACTAGCTCATATTTACATGGCTGGAGCTAGACTCAGCCTGAAAGGAATTAAATCAAATTTGGAAGCAGTCGTGTCGAATAGTTTTATTAGAACGATAAAAAATACGTCCATCCATTTCAGATGCTCTGAGCGAAGTGTAGTCACCTTTCAACCTTACGCGCGAGATGAGAGGTACGTGTAGCTGTTATTTTGTATGGACAGCAGAAATATCGGGGCTCGCGATGTGAACCCACGCCTTTAACCAGGCGTATACACGTGTAGATATGCAAGGCATGCACTTTATGGGAAGCTCTGTTGCTATGGGTTTGTAGCGATAAAGTAATGTTACTGGGGATTGGATTTAGGAAAGGGAATTTAAATGCTATAATGGAGGGCATGATATTTAATTTATTACATATATATATTTATATATATTATATATATATATATATATATATATATATATATATATATATATATATTATATATATATATATTTATATATATATATTATATATATATATATATATACATGCATATATATGTATATATATGTATATTTATATATATAATATATATATACATATATATTACATTATACAAATCGTTCAAATTTCTGGATATAGATGGTAGCATCATAGATCTTACGTAGGTTGTGCGTTTAGCCAATGCACTAATCCCACAATCTGTGGGAATAGAAACGGCCTTCACAGGCCGACAGATGTTTTAAAAAAATACTCTAAAAGTCTTCTCCTTATGCTGTTGTATATCACACATGATTCTAATGGTAAATATGAAACATACATTAATAGGAGTTTTTAATCAATATTTTAATGTCTAAACACCCATTTCTTATACATATGGGACATTTTATTTTTCATTTGAGCCAAGTTTGACACAAGTTGACCCCGCGTATGGATAACTTGAAGTCTCCGTAATTGGTGGCTGGAGGTAGTCCCCCACACAGCAGAGTCATGTTGAAATGGGACATACATAACTCTTGTACAGCAACGGTTTCAATTTTGGAGACAGGCGACTATAATATGAAAGGGGTTTAAGGGCACCAATTGCATTCTTCGATTTGAGGACAATAGTGTCGAAATAAGAAAAACCAATTTAGTTTGGAATCTAGGATAACACCTAGGTTTTTTTAAGAAGTTTTCCAGGTTATGGGTAAGCCATTAAATAGAAAGTTATTGTTTCGGGTGATAGAAGAGTTCTTAGGATGGAAGAGTACTGCAGCACTTCTAGAGGTGTTACCTTTAATAAGCTAACAGGTAAACTAACATTCATAGATTTTGATATGCAGTAGATACACATATACAAACTATATATAGTTATATATCCCCCCAAGCAATCAATCTGGTAAAAATAGTTTGCATATGCATGTGCTGATTGACCAATTATAATATATCACGTACTGATACTATTTGGCCAATCCAAGACGGCACGTGACATAGTCGACTTTTGAGCAAAAATCATGCAAGAATGCATATTTGCATAAAAGTTACGATATCACTGCCATGCAGGAAAAGCATTTACCAGATAACTAACTTGACTTTATCCCGTTTAAACTTTTTTATCGCAATATCTAAAAAAAAGATACACGTACAGGTATCATCTGCATTTTCCTGCACGCCAATCGTTAGCAGCCATAAACTGAAAATTTGTATTTTTCAGCTAGATAATAAGTAATTTTGAACAATGAGAATAAACAAACAAAAAAAAGTGAGGACCTTAAATGAAAAAAAAGGGGGGGGGGGAGACTTTTCCTGCACCAAGTTTTTGTATTAAACACTTAAGCCTTATAAAAGGAAAGTCACCTATGCAGGACTTTTAAAGAGGTGAACTGTATTGAAATAAACTGCTAAAAAACCTTCCACATGAGGAACTCCAACAAGATAAAACCTAGAGGCAATAACAGAAACAGTTGTCACAAACCTGAACAACATCCCCAAACTGTAAATGTAAAACATCTTTCATCACATAACACTTTACCTTAAATTTTATTACCATTCAATTTTTTATTATTATTACATTCTGGGTCCATGCATAAAATTTCACTAAAAACAGGGAAAAAGTAGACCTTTTTTTTGCCAGAAAATTTTGTCTTTTAACAAAATAATGAAAAAGGTTTTTTTTGTTTTTTTTTTTAAGTAAAGGGTAGGAAAAAAAATAGAAAAATTTTGGCAAAATAAGATTTTTCAGAAAAATGCAGAAAAGCAATATTTTATTCACTCTAAAATAAATATTCATAAATAGTGAACTTTGAAAATATTCAATTAGTAACTACACCTAATCCCTTTTTTTAATGTGATTTTGAAATAACACAGTCGGTAAAAATATTCTAATCTTGTTTTTACACGTTCAGGTATTTTTTTTTACACGAGCTAATGTGAATGGTTCACAGCAAACTGTTAGGACTCAAAATATCCAACCCTCAGTCATCAGATGTTTTGCCTGAAAACACAAAAACTCAATGAAGCTACTGTACAAATTTCATTCGACAAAAGCAATTCACAACACAAAAGGATACGATTAGTTCTAGAAAGTGAATTCGAATAATAAAGTGTTTGATTGTATATTTTTATTTTATTTTGTTCCTGAATTTGTGATTTTTCAAAATTTAAAATAAAGATTTGATTCATTTAAATTTCAAGAGACTACAATTTTTGTTTTTTTAAAGATTGTTAAGAATATGATTTTCTTTATGTTTAATGCATACAATTTGCACAAATATCAAAATAAACAAATGATTTTATTTTAATTTTTCAATTATTTATTAATTTTTTAAAAATAAGTTGTTTAACCATCATCATATAACCACAGACCCTGTCTTTTTTTACAGGACAATCTAGAACATATACTCAGTGTAAAAAAAGGATTAGGCGTATTCGCATATTGTAGCTATGCACTTTCAAACCATTCTGCCACATAGCATGTAAGAGTAAATGCATCTAACCTTATCAGGAAAGTAAAGTTTTGCACACAATTTTACAACAGCTGCTATTGACCTGACAAATGAAATTTTTCCAGCTCAATAGCAACAGCTGCAGAGATATTTAGCATCAGAAAAAAGTACTAAACAAAAGAAACTAAGTTAATAAAATTTATTAGGAGTGTAAAATTATACTGAATTAGTTCACAGGAACATAAAATAATTTCAAAAATCAACAGATGAGGGGAAATGATTTCCACTAAATGATACAATAAGACAGAGTGCAGAGGAGCTCTCTTAGCTCCTAGTGTTGCTACTTGTAATGCATTACTTAAAAAATAATGAGGTCGATAACAGGCATTTGGTAAAATATTAAATTTTAAGCTAAGCAGCTTTTTTTTTTAAATTGATAAGAGCTAGAAATGTAACAAACTCCTTTTAAGGTAAACATTACAGCAGACCCTAAGGCAGGCGTCCCCAACCTTTTTGTACCTAAGAGCACATTTTAGAATACCGATCGGACGGCGGGCACCATTTATTTTTCAAGGTGAATTTATAGTTGGGCATAGTTAATAATACATACACATAATGTACAAAAAAAACATTTAATTCCAAAAATATAATTTAACATACAAAAATTATTGTTAATATTCTTGTGTAAAATAAATGATTACTAAATAATGTATACAAAATCTACAAAGTATAAAAATTTTTTATAAAAAATATAAATCTCAAAGTCAATGTGATTTTTGGCACAGCATTTCATTGGCCATTGCCTTGTAATTAGGAGAGTAATATGATATTCCTGCTCGTGCGCGTAAGCAATTGTCAAGGTTGTGATCTGTACTTTGATTTTATGATATTCATTGTCGAAAACAATGATTCAAACAAGTATGTGGGACCGAAAAACGATTTTATTTTATATGCTGCTCTTTTCAAGAATGGAAATTTGTTTCTGTCAACTATATTCCAGAAATTCTCATCTGATACAATGGATTCTAGGACAATGTCGTTCTGAAGATCTAAAATTTCTATCTCCAGTTCTTCTGTCCTTACTTGAACAAGCTCTGAAATGTATGTAGCTAGTTCGGTTACATTTACAGTTGGCTCTCTGTTTAACGATGCTCTACTTAACGACGATCTCTATTTAAAGACAATATTTCCCAGCCCCGGCCCCTCCGACATTATGGGAAGTGTTATTTTTTCACAAATTCTGTTTAAAGGCGATCTCTACTTAAGGACAATTTTTTCACGATCCCTTGAAAGTCGTTAAACAGAGAGCCAACTGTATTTGGTAAGTAAAAGGATTAACAAATAATTACAAGATAAAAAGAACTTTTTATATACAATGTTTTTAAATTTTCTGTTGAATCATATAAACTTGACAATTCTATGTATTAATAAATACTTTTTTAAAATTTTTTTGATGAATTATCCCATCAACTAGAATGAAAATGAAGTTAATTGGAAGTTAACTTGCATTTAACTTTTCGTTCCCGTTCCGGCCAATAGATGGCTGCACCAGTCTACAAAACAAAATCAACTGAAAATAATTGAAAATTAATTTAATTCTGCTTAAAGATGACTAAAAGTATTAAAAAAATGCATTTTCATCATGTTCTGAGCTATTCTAAAAGTTTCAAATGTTTAGCTAGTCGGGAAGTTAGTTAAAAATCGATTACAAGATTTGTACTTGGCAAACACACAAGAAAGTAAGTTAATAAAAACATGGTAATAAAAAGGTGACGATTGGCTCGATGATATTAGACTGTTGAAAGCGCTTTTCAAACTGGTCTTGAAGTAATTAAAGGTTGATAACAAATGTTGATAAGTCAACTTTCCCGTCGCCTATTATTTTTTCATATTTGGAATATGCACAAGGGACTTCATCTTCAAATGTGATGTCCACAAAGCCAGTTTAGCTTTAAACGAATTTATAGACCCTATCATTGTAACTATATGTTTGTCCTTTCCCTACAGCCCTAAGTTTAAATAATTAAGTTTTTCCATTATATTTGTTAAAAAAAGGCCAAATCCGCTAGCCAACGAGGGTCTGTTAGTTAAAAAAAAATTTGATTTTTGGCACAGAGATAATTTTTTACTTCTTCAATTAAATCTACAAATCTAGTAAGAACTTTGCCTTTACTGAGCCAACGTACTTCAGTATGCAGAATGAGATCAGGATTTTCTAACAGGGCCTTAAAAAAGGCGGTGTTGCAAAGGAGCTGCGCGAATTAAGTTGACTATTTTTGCAATTATTTTCATGACGTGTCCGAAGGGTAGTATTCTACCACATAAAACTTCCTGGTGAATAATACAGTGATATGACAAGCTTAGAAATGATTCATCTTTTATGGAAAGGGCAATAAATCCATTGACATTACCAAACATTGCTGGTGCCCCATCAGTGGTTATCGCAGACAGCTTCTGGAGAGGCATATCTATTGACTTTGCATATGTTATAAATATTTTATTGATATCCTCACCTGTTGTTCATCCTTTCATGGGTAATATATTTAGTAAATCTTTTACAGTAAAGTCACTAAATACTATTCTCACCATAACTGCTAATTGTGCTGTGTCTGATATGTCTGTAGATCCGTCAAATTGTAATGAGAACCACTCACATATTTCCAAGTCACCCTTTAACTGAGTTTGCATGCCCTTTGAAATGGCTTGTATTCTTCTTGTAACGGTGTTATCTGACAACTGTAAGTCTTGTATTGCTGACATGATCTCATGTTTGTTGGAAAATCCCTCAAATAAGCAATCAGCGCCAGTAAGAAATGCTTCTTTTAACAACTCACCATCCTGGAAAGGCTTTTTCTTCTTTGCTAGTACATGAGAAATTTTTAAAGAAGCAATAGTGCCATTTTTAGATCTTAACAGAGGCCTAGTGATACACTTCAGGTAAAATGAATCAATGATAAACTGACCTTCAGTATTATTTTGCTACATTAAATTTGTTTCATTAAATATTTACTGTAATTCCAGGAGGCATGACAACACAGCTTGAAAACTGTTGTCTTTCCCGTGACTTTTAAAACTTTCCATTTTGTTGACTGTTGAGCGGACAGATTCGATTTTGACTGATCTATTTTCTTCTTTCTTATTTTAGATTTAAGGGGATAGTTCGTATTAAAAGTAGCATGAATTGTCAGGAAATGACGTTCAACATTGTTTTTTTTGCACTGCAACGCTATTTCCACACAACAGACTAATACATTTGTCTTTTAAATTGACAAAGCAATATGAATCCTCCCATTCAGTATTAAAATTTAAGATCCATTGTCGTTTACTTACTTCATCCACTCATTTTGGGGTAAAACTAAGGAAGTATTTAAAAACAACGGAGGAAACACAATATACAAAAAATATGAGCATATATTTATGAATAAATAATGAAGTAGATACGTCGAATGACCGTTTATCTCACAGCGCAAACCACATTACTGGCTCTCACGAGATGAGCTCCAGACAAATGTCTGTTGTGATGGCAACTATAGAAACGGACCAGTTCATTTCATTTTAGGTAGGGGAATTTAGGTTGGCGAAGATTTATCACGAGGGGGAAGAGATAGTTCGCATTACGCTTTTATCTGTGTTGGACGCCATTTCTACTTTTGTGTGGTTAATCATTAAAACTTTTACATAGCATTTTATTGAAAACTGAAAATTTTTTATCGTGGTCGCACAGTGGCGGGCACACATAAAACGATAGGCGCCATGGTGCCCACGGGCATAGGGTTGGGGACTCCTGCCCTAAGGCATAAATTAGCAAAATAGGAATTAAATTTGCAAATCATAACTTTCACAGTTGTCATACCAACTTTTTGAGATCTTACACTTCAGGTAAAATGAATCAATGATAAACTGACCTTCAGTATTATTTTGCTACATTAAATTTGTTTCATTAAATATTTACTGTAATTCCAGGAGGCATGACGACACAGCTTGAAAACTGTTGTCTTTCCCGTGACTTTTAAAACTTTCCATTTTGTTGATTAATTTCCCTTACACATTTATGATTCTCACAGTACTGTACTCAAAGGTAATGATATCGGCAACTAAATTTTTATTTAGCACAGGTAATTGAAACTGTGAGGTATAAAGTTTATATTATTTCCCAAATTTTGTGACATTAAGTTTATTTCCTGAACTCTTGGAAGATTTGTTTTTCTGTTTACATATGAGTGCTGAATAGCTGACATCATGGCTACATGTATAATTTTCATTTGGTATTTGTATGTGATGTCAAGATTGACATCAAATTTTTTGCTTGTCCTTTTCTTCAGAATTGCTATACTTGTATAACTGATCACAAACTTTTAATATCATACATAATGATTGATAATGAGAATCTTGAACAAAAAAGAAAGTTACAATTAAGCCTCACATACAGTAGAGACTTTTAATGAGATTTACACATTAGTACATGATTTTAAAACCTGATAAATTTTAGTTTCCTCCTTGTACCCACATGTTTATAACATGAAAAGAAATAACAGAGCAAAAACATTTGTACTTTTTATTTTGAATCTAGTATTACATTGAATGCCCATTGATGGAAAAGTAACAAAATATATTATTCCAACAAAAAATTAAAATTGGCAAACATTTAAAAAAAATTAGCTACCATTATATCATTAGCATTTGGATACTTAAAGAACCAACCAAAAACAGACATTAAAATTTCCCACCCAGAAACTGGTTTATGGGAAATTTATCATTTATTTTTTGGGAAGGTGTCTTTTTTACTATCAAAATGCTACTAATATATAAAAATATAATTAAGCAGAAAAATAGTGCAAGAGGTCTGGTTCCATGGCCTGAAAAAGAAAATGAGATTTTAAAAGTACAGTTCATTTAAAGTATTTAGTTTTCAATGTGAACATGAAATAAAAATATTTAACAACTAAGGACATTAGTTATATGGATATGGGTACAGTTTCAGTTTTGCTTTCCAAAACAGCATTCCATTAGATTAATTTTCTTTCTGCTTTTAGAGAATTTTAAATATTTGTTCTCTTTCTCAACAGCATAAAAAAGAACTTAAACTACATACATAAATAATTTTCAAAATTTTATTAATAGAGAAAAAATATCAAATGCCCAAATAAACTATTGAATAGTCACAAAGAATTGTCAGTATTAATAATTTTAAAATGCAAACGAAGAATTGTTTATAAAAGACAAGTTTCTACATATTGATGAAAATGCTACTTTATTCTAAAACAAAGTTAAAGATTTTCAGAGAAAGTTACTGAAGCAATATGCTTGAAGAAAAATGTAAAGAATGCTACATTAAACAAAACAGTCCACAGATAATGTTTTATATTTTTCATAGCACTTTCATATTTCTATACATATGCATATAATTAATCCACATAAACATTTAAAAATTATAAGTTGTATACATATAAACTTGAAAATTTTATTTCCATTTTATTTCATTGTCCCATTTCATATTAAAAGTTATGTGGTTTAGAAATAAATTACTAAAACAAACTGACTAGAAAGTTCATTAAAAAAATTTGGCAATCTGTTTTCTATGTTTGGGGGCTCTTTATATAATCTAAAAGAATCTATAAAATAGATCAAAACTTTGTGAGTAGTACAGTTCGTTACCATTATTTCAAAGCTATCTAAGATTGGGGAAATTTTAATGAAGAATGACTTGTAAATCTATACTTATATATAAAGAGAGAGCGATTTTGTACGTGGAGGGTAATCTTCAGAACCACTGTACCTATTTGAAAAATTCTTTCACTGTTTGAAAGGTACAGTATTCCAGATGGACATAGGCTATATATTATGTATATCTGATCAGTAGAAATAAAGTTAGGGGCTTAATCCTAACAATCTCCATTGTTACCGCTACTGTCCTCTACCGCTTTTTGTGCCGAAGTCGTCAACGATCCTTAGCGTGGTGCTATCTATACTTATATATAAAGAGAGAGCGATTTTGTACGTGGAGGGTAATCTTCAGAACCACTGTACTTATTTGAAAAATTCTTTCACTGTTTGAAAGGTACAGTATTCCAGATGGACATAGGCTATATATTATGTATATCTGATCAGTAGAAATAAAGTTAGGGGCTTAACCCTAACAATCTCCATTGTTTCCGCTACTGTCTTCTACCGCTTTTTGTTCCGAAGATTTCAACGATCCTTATCGTGGTGCTATCGCGGTGGGCTTCTGTTCTGACGCTAGCGGTTCGAACCTAGCCGTTCTCCGGCACTCCTTTTTCTTTTAAAAAATTTATTTTAATTATTAACTAACGTAAAATTAATTTAAGGTATTATTTAGGTTATTATTAAGGTAATTAAAGATTTATAATTTATTGGCTATCAACTGGAAATTTATTGGTATAATATTTTGTTCAACCCGGACAAAGTCGGGACGGGCCGCTAGTCTTTAATAAGCCTACAGGATCTTTTATCATAAATTTCAAACTCTAAAAATTCCTTGATGTATAAAGAATAAATATATTTTTTAAAATTCTTCCATGACAATCTTGAATGTAAATGAAAAGAGACCAAGAAATTTTAGAAAATGTTTTGAAAAAAAAAAATTAAAGCTACACAACTTATTTGCCCTTCCAATCAAATAAATTGATAATTAGAAGACAATTATTTTTTCATAAAAAAGATACACCAGAAATATTGATTTGAGATTTTTTGCATGAAAATCACTCAAAATAATAATACTGGTAAAAAATTCATAATTAACATCAGAATGCAGTATAACATCACACTTTTATATATGTACTATATATGTTAAACTTAATGAATTTATAGGTTAAGATATAAATTCATAAAGATATAAGTTTTTCTGCACAGAATATAAAAATATTCTTATGCAGAAATGATTATTTTTCTCTCTACAAATGAGAGATAACAAAAATTTTGATGACATCAAAATACATTTATATGATTTAACAGATTAATTTTATACAGTCAATATAAATTTTATTAATATTGTTTGATAGCAGCTTGAATGGTATAACATTAGTCAGAAAAGATAAGTTTATTTTGAATTAAGTGGGTATTGAATGTGTAAATAAATTTATCCAATGTTTTTAATACTTACATTCGGTGCCTCATTGGGACCATATCTCTTAACAGGCTGTCCATTTTTGTCAACCAAAAATTTAGAGAAATTCCACTTGATAAAGCTTAAAAAAAATAATGAAATAAAAATAAGTAAAACAAACACTGATTAAAAATCATACATAATGCAGTTACCACACATCTATTGATCCCTTTCCAAAAACACTAATTATTTTAAATAAGATTCACACCGAATTCTATGTTATCAATATTACTTACTCTCTCACACACACACGCACACACAGTACTCAATGTTAATAAGTTTCAGAAAGCATGACAAGCAGCAAACGAAATAACAAGTGTGACAAGTACCAAGGAAAGGTTAAATGCTGAAGTATTTTTTGATGTCAAAATGCATCAAGTACTGAATTCAACGAGCACTAAAGCAGACAAGTACAGATGTAGGACTATATAAGCACAGTAAGGCCACACCTATAATCCTACCCACTCCCTCCCCTCAAAATATAGCTATGAGATGTAATTCCTTTATGATTTCTCCAAGAAATATTTTCAACTCCTCCTGCTTATTTCATTGTAGGAATTCTTTGAATTTAAATATCATACACTCGTCAGCATTAAGAATTTTACATATCACTTACATTTATACCAAATACTGAATCCAGTTATTTACTTATACAAGGTTTAAAATTTCTCCCGGCAAAGAAATATCAAAATATACTATGCTGCAATTAAATTTCAAATACGTGCAATTAATGAATATCCCTTTTGCTGGAGGAAATAATTTGAACAAATCCCTGCAAATGCACTTTTGTGAAATTTTATTCAAGGTAAGTATGAAATTTACATGTGTGTCAAACGCAAGGAACGGTATGTATGTTATACCAGAAGCATTTATTCTATAGCAGATTGAGTACTTCTGTAGTAAACAAATATACAACTACTTACAGTTACTTAAAGTAATTAAAATTGTGTGTGTATATTATTTATCATGCATTTGTTATCTCACACCCTTAACTAAAGAAATCAGAAAACGAAAAAATGTCTAACACTGCACTGATGTTAAAACAGGTAATTAATGTAGTTAACCTCTTAACTGCCACAGGCATATATATGCGCTTTGCACAGTCGATGAGTTATCTGCTTCTGGCATATATATACGTTTTCACAAAATACTTGCCACTGTAACTTGTTGACAGCTGTATAACTATGCCCACTGCTTTGGAATGTGATAAATTGACCTTGAGACCTTGAAAATAATTTTTTTTTTTTTTTTTTTTTTTTTTTTTTGGGGGGGGGGCAGGGTCATGCTGGCAAATACGTGCAATTGGCAACCCCCCCCCCAAAAAAAAAAGGTGTCACTTGTCAGTTTAATTCACACTGCAAACTTGTGTAACTCACAAGAATGTTATAAAGCCAGCTATTGTTATTGATTATAATTTGATGATGGGTGAGTAGATAGAGTCGATCAGACACTAGTTTGTTACCTGACAACCCAAAATGGCAGAAAAAGTATTATAAAACACTTTTTCACCACCTTCTAGACATGGAGATTTGGAATGCATTTATTTTATAAAAGTAGTAATTCCGAAAAAGTGACAATTATGATTTCTACATGAATTAGGTGGAATGAATTATTGAGAAATTTCACATTACTTGCGTGCCACGACCCACCAAAAGACAGAAATTACAAGATGACAATCCTTTACACCTTACTGCTAGACACTTCCCAAGCATAGTACCACTACCTTCTTCAAAGAAAAATATATCAGGGAAATGTGTAGTTTGCTCCAAGAAGAAAGTTCACAGTGAATCCTGATATTGTGTTGAATGTGATGTTTCAACATATATAACACAACTAAGTACTAACTCTTAATTTTTACCATAATCTGTAATTTAAATTTTTTATTTTTCCATATATTTAAATATTTAGAATAAAAATTGTGCCTCTGTTTTTCTTAAAATACACTGTCGCTACGAGTCTGTGCGTAAAATGGTGGCACTGGGGAGCAAATCACATAACCCCTGAACTGTTGATGAAATCTTAATTATGATATAAGGTTTTAAACTTAACTACACACATTTAAATAATACAAATCTGTCAGGACAGATGTTTTAAACTTCCAGGTAAAAATACACAAATGCTTTTTTAAAATGTTTATTATAATTCATAATGGTTATTAAGATTTCATTTAAAGCTCATAATATATAATTCCAAATTAATACAAATTTAAAATATAAAAAAAATATATATATACATACATATATGCATATACACACATAAATATATATATGCATACACACACACATACATATAAACACGCAAGTTTCAAACTCGCAATAAAGCATTTATATCATTTGAACTCTTAATTCTAAAGACAACTATATGTCTTCAGCCTTTTCCTCATTTCAGTAGATTTAACTTACAAATTATGTAAATATACACACACTATAGAAGTATGATTTAAAATGACAAAATAAATATTTACCTGCCAAGAGTTCCTCCCATTTTGCTTTTTAAATAAGACCAAAGAGGATGGGTGTTGTCACCATTAACATTGATTTTACTGAACATATCAAACTGTACATTGTACTTTTTGATAAAATCTTTGATCTGAGCCTCTGTTCCAGGTTCCTGAAAAAAAAACTTTTTTAAATACATAAAATTTAAAAAAAATGCATGATTTAAAAAAGATTAATGCACACTTGTTCCTCAAAATTCTCAATGAAGGGTATCTGTTGTTTAAAATATTACTCTTGCATTATAACATTAACAAAATATCTAAGAGGCTTATAGCAAGCATAAATAGCCTTAATAAGCGAGCACTAAACTACCAGGTCTAAGGTCACTCTCCATAAGTATTTGTAACTCTTGATATTAAGAATAAAAAATGATTAAAATAATTTACAAAAAACCTTTCCATTGGAATACCTGGAATACCTAAAAATGACTTTATTTCAATACATTAAAAACAAAACAGTTTTTAAAAAAATTATAAGGAAATCTCTTACCTGACCCCCAAATTGATTACAAGGAAATCCAAGTATCCGCAAGCCCTGTGATTCTGAATATTTTTCATACAGGGCCTGTAACTGCGAATAGTTTTTCGCAGTTGCACCTCAGTTGGATGCTACATTAACTATGACAGTAACATGCCCCCTAAAATAAAATAGGAAAGTTATACAACTGAAAAAATTGAACATACAAAACAACCAAGTTTTAGAAATAAACCCCTAGTATATTTAAAATAAAAGAAATGTGATCTACAGTTTATATTTCATGCGTATTTTTGGATTTTTCCATTTTCTTTATTAATTCTTACCTCTTAATTCTTTTCAGAAATTCGTGTATGATTTTCATCATGTAAAACACTGAGAATCCAAACACTTTGTGACATATACTTGACAGAATTGATATTTAAAGCATGTAAATTTGGGCCTCACTAACAAACGTTGTCTAACTCAAACCTATATTCACATTCAGCATTCCATAAATTGATTATACACAGGGCTTGAAAAGGATATGAACCAAAATAAAAAGTTCCGATTGAACTGGTTCAAGTGGAATTTATTTATCCACATGCAACTATTATTTAGAGATGGATTGGATTTTGTTCCAAACAATTTTTATCATTCCCGATATTTATTAGACCTGGAGCAATTCATTTTGCTCTGAGTAATTATTTGTTCCAGCTCAGAACAATTCCTATCTCTCACAACTGATTTTGCTCCTTTTCTCTTTAGCAAATTTGGAGAGCTTATTAAGGATACAAGGGACCTTCAACTTCGAATTTTTTAATTCTCAATTTTTAACTATATACAAAATGATAATAATTTGTATTCTTTTTTACTACATTGAAGATCCTCAGAATTCAACACAAGGATTTTTTGGCAGAAAAATGCCTGTTCTTCAAAAATTTTTCAAATATCCTGGACTTTTTCAAAATGCTTCATGTGCATTCCAAATGATTTAAAAACCTTAAATTTTTTAATATAATTTTATCGTATATATATAAACATAACCGTGCACCGATTGATTTCGTTTGTTTGAATCTAAAGCCATAAATAACTATTTTTTTTATCTGCATGTTGTTTTTGAATGTTTTTGCTTTATTTCATGGTATAAAAATAGTGTGGTTTCAAAGAATTATGTGCAGGTTTGTGAAAAACTCTTCCATTAACAATCTTGAGATATTTGGAAGAAATCAGACGATAATGTGCATGGAGCATTTTGAAAAATTCTGGCATTTTTAAAGAATTTTTTGAAAGACAGGTCTTGTTCTGCCACAAAATACTTATTTGTGAATGTTTGTGTAGTAGAAAAGAATGTTAATTATTCTCATTTTGTATACAGAGTAAAATATTGGACATTTAAAAAAACGAGATTGAAGGTCCCTTGTCCCCTTAAGCTACCATTGTGACTAAAATTTAAAATTTTGGAATTTTCAGGATACTTTTACACAGAAAATTGTTTCAAACATCCCAGTGTTTGAAGTCCCCCCCAACCTAACAAATTTACCTAACTCTTATTTTTCAGCTTTTATTTTTTGTATTTATGTGTTTTTAAGATCCCGTACATGCCTACGAGTTCCATAAAGGCAACAGTAAGTTTGTTTTCCCAATTTATTACGCATACTACATCTGTTCCATATTTTGTTTACATTTCGCACTTTAAGCCTAACATGTCTGCGGAAACCCCCTTGGCAACAAAAATTTTGGCGCCAACTTGTCACCAAGGGGGGTGCGTCTGACACATCTGTTCCTCAACCAGTTTGTACAATTTGTTTAGAGTTTGGTTTCTTTTCAAACAGTGTTTTTAACAACATGTGTTAAATTCACTACATAAACTTTTATTAGTTTCCAAAATATTGGCTTTTTTCCATAGTGTATAGGTAATTATAATTTCATGCATACAAAGCATATTATATTTCTAAGAAGATATTAAATAATATTATATTTCTTCATGACATGGTATATATTTTTAATTTTGAATACAAAAAGATAATAGCATTGATTTCCATTATTGTTAGGCACAAATAATTAGATGTGCTCCCCTGTATGTTTGATGTGCACAGATATTTAGTTGTGTTCAAATATTTGAGTTAATATGCATGTGTAAATAAGTAGTTTTAACTTATTGTATGTATGTTATGTAATTTAAATAAGTTATTTATGCAAAAAAAAAAAGTAAAACTGTGTTCAAATAGAGGTAAAAATATTAAAAGGTGGTTGATGGTGGCTGAGTGGAATTTCGCTGGTGGATTGCGGTGTTAATTAAAAAGTAGTTGATTAAATTACCCTTTTGTCTGGCCGTAAGGTTAGATTTTCCAAAACCTATTTTTTTTTCCTCTCTCTTAAACTCTTGCTATGTCTTATCGGGAAATCCGATACCTTAGCTTTCAACCATTTTGGAAATCTCCATGCCCAGCGAGAACGGAATGTTGATGACTTTAGCAGATGCCCGACTCAGAGGGGAGAGGCGACGCGGAAGGTTACAAGGAGAGTCGACGTCCGGCCGCTCTGTCACGGGTCAACTAAAAAAGGTACTCCTTTGTAGGTTTCAAAGCCCAAGCTTTTTTAATGCCAAGAAAAAAATAATATGGCAAGCGGCAGATCGAAATATGCAAAGTCTGTGGTGCTGGGCCGTTTGTACAAAGTCTAAAAATGCGGTGCCAGTTGGAACTCCTTACTTGTCTTCTCCTGCGGGGGCGGATAAACACAGGGCAGAAAGGGGTTCGTCCTCGGCCACAATTTGACTCCAAGGCAACACATGCTACTCCAGCCCGCCTGCCGTGAGCATCCTCCGACTTGCATCCCGTTCTTTGCCGAGATGAATCTTCCGTTCCATAACCCGAGAGCTTGGAGAGGGCGAGACGCTGTCATGCAGTAGAAGATACTCTTCAAGTCCGGACTAACTTATTTCCTTCCTATTTTTTTTTACTCTCCACTCTCTCCTATGCTATCTTTTTATTTTCAGATTTTTTTTTATTCTCATCAGTCGACTGAAGGTAACGTTAAGATTTTTTTTTGTTGGTTAAGTTTTTTAATCTTTTCATAATTGGAGCTCATTATTAATTAAGACCTTAGGTCATTAAGTTAGGCGCACATCCACCAGCCACCTCACGAAATGAAAATTGGAATTATAAAGTGTAGAAATGTTTTGTTTTGTGTATTATTGTAATTATGTCGACAGGGATTAATTAAAATTGCACTAAAGCTCTAACTTTGTAAACTGCTAGGAAGAAGATTTGTTATAGCAGTACTATTCTTTCGGGTAATGTAAAAAAAAAAAAAAAAAATTTAGAGAAACTAAGTCGTACTAATTTGTAATAATAAGTTGGCCGGAAGGCTTTTAATAAATAATATCTTTTTCCTCTAAACCGTTATCCTAGTTATTTGTGTATGTGTGTTTTTTGGTGAGAGTCCATCATGAAGAGGGTGTTAAGATTAAGCAATGTACTAACAACTTCAATTAATTAGGTAATAGTTAATTCTTAAAAATAAAAGTAAAAGTCATAAAATATAACAATGGTGTCGTGCCCTTTCTGGGTTTTGGCACAATGCGATGTTGGCCCGCGAAAACTAATTTAAATGTAAATGAGGCAATAGTTTAAAATAAGATATGAAATGTATAATTGAGTATTGTGAAAAATATATTATTTTGTTTTGTGTTAGTGTGTATTTATATGTATTTTGGGGGACTGTATAAATTGCATGGGAAATGTGTTATATCTGATTGTATTTTATGTACGCGAATATTTTGGGGGAACAATTTGGTTATGTACTGGTGTTTTAGTAATGCGGTAAGTGATGTGTGCGTGAGGGAGTAAGTTGTATCCCACTTTTGCCCTACTTGTAAGAAACTTTAGAGTTATGCCAAATTCAGGCGAATCAAAACCCCCAGCTATCGGCGAGCTTAGCCACTACGAATTACAAGACGACGAAACTCAACAAGTTGAGGGTGCAATGACTTTTCAGCGGCGTGATTTGCTGCTAAGTCATCTTGAATTGATTCCGACTTTTACGGGTACAGACCCCCATTTCACATTTGCGCGTTTCAAAAGTAAATTTGAGGAGATTGCTCGTTTCCTACAATGGTCAGCAGAGGACCAATTTTTCGCAGTGCGGCAAAGATTAGCAGGGCAGGCTCAGACCGTTTTTTCAAGTGCCAGTTGGAACTCCTTACTTGTCTTCTCCTGCGGGGGCGGATAAACACAGGGCAGAAAGGGGTTCGTCCTCGGCCACAATTTGACTCCAAGGCAACACATGCTACTCCAGCCCGCCTGCCGTGAGCATCCTCCGACTTGCATCCCGTTCTTTGCCGAGATGAATCTTCCGTTCCATAACCCGAGAGCTTGGAGAGGGCGAGACGCTGTCATGCAGTAGAAGATACTCTTCAAGTCCGGACTAACTTATTTCCTTCCTATTTTTTTTTACTCTCCACTCTCTCCTATGCTATCTTTTTATTTTCAGATTTTTTTTTATTCTCATCAGTCGACTGAAGGTAACGTTAAGATTTTTTTTTGTTGGTTAAGTTTTTTAATCTTTTCATAATTGGAGCTCATTATTAATTAAGACCTTAGGTCATTAAGTTAGGCGCACATCCACCAGCCACCTCACGAAATGAAAATTGGAATTATAAAGTCATCCAAGGCTCTTTGTCAACTCATTTCGATATTATTTTAGGTATTCCCTTTTTAACCAAGTATAATATTCGCATTGATTTTAAAACTAAACAAGTTCTGTGTCCAGATTTGACTTTTATCCCATTTTGTGTTACGGAAGAGAGGGAGGTTAATACAATTCTAGTAGAGGAGCCCAAGGTTGAGGTCTCTAAAAATGTCAAAATTTTTGCTAAGGTTAAAACTATCATACCCCCTGGGGAGCAAATAATCATTCCGGCTAAAGTTAAGTCACCCCTTCCTTCTTATTCCGATTTAATCTTAATTACGCCCACTGCGGCTATTTCGGATATTTTAGTGGCCAACGCCATTTGTACCAATTCAGAGCAGTCACTTTTCGTTAAGCTCGCTAATTTCGGCACTGCCCAGGTACACATAAATAAGGGTACAGAGCTTGGATTCGTGGAACCTCTGTACAGTAATAAAAATATAAATTTGGTAAATTTTGTTGACAATGCTGATATTGCAACGTTAGATCATACGGACTTAACGTGGAATACAAATTTCGAACTTGATCACCTGCCCACCCAATTAAAAAGTGAAGTGCAAAATTTTCTAAAAATCAATTCGGATGTTTTCGCTGCCTCGGTGTTAGAGCTACCAGGGTGTTCGACGGTGCCCCATAACATTAAACTAATAGATGACGAGCCTGTAAAATGCAAACCTTACAGAGTGCCATATCACTTACGTAACGAAATGAATGAGCAGCTAAACTTATTGTTAGACAGCGGAATTTTAGTTCCCTCAGATTCCGAATTTGCTGCGCCGGTTATGTTAGTAAAAAAGGCCGATGGGGGATATAGATTAGCAGTAGACTTCAGAAAATTAAATAAGAAATTAATTAAAGATTCATTCCCCATCCCTAATATTAATGAGACTATTGATGCTTTATCCGGTGCTAAATTTTTTTCAACCTTAGACTTGACCTCTGGTTTTTTTCAACAGTTAATTAAAGAGGAGGATCAATTTAAACTTGCCATTTCGACCCATAAAGGTCTATTTAATTTCACGAGAAGCCCTTTTGGTCTTGCCACCAGCCCCAACGCTTTTCAAAGGTTAATGAATGTTGTCTTAGGTGACTTAAGCGACCTGTCCATTCAGATTTACATCGATGATATTGCTGTAGCATCGCACGACATTCCTTCGCATTTTGAAAAATTGCAGCTTGTCTTCGATAGATTAAGGCAGCACAATTTAAAATTAAAACCAAGTAAATGTTCCTTTTTTAAATCTGACATAACTTTTTTAGGATTCAAGGTACAGGACGGCAAAATTTCTCCCACCGATAAAAATGTAAACGTAATTAAGAATTTCAAAATTCCTACGTCGCGTAAGCAAGTTCGTAGTTTTCTTGGCACATTAAATTTTTACAGAAAATTTCTCCCCGACTTTTCTAAAAGAGCCCTCAATCTAACTTATTTAACAAAGGACAAGGGTAAATTTTTTTGGTCAGAGGAAGCACAGGCAGAGTTTGAGGATTTAAGCGCAGGTTTGGCATCCATCCCCACCTTAAAGCTTCCGGAATTAGACAAACCCTTTATTGTTTATACTGATTCATCAGGCTTCGCCTCAGGCGCAGTTTTAGCACAGCTGGATGAAGACAATTTTCCCAGGCCTGTAGCGTTCGCGAGTAGAAAACTTAAGGAGGTAGAAACCCGTTATTCTGCGACTGAGCGAGAACTCCTAGCTGTCGTATGGGCCGTAAACTATTTTAAATGTTATCTCTTTAACTCGAAATTTACTCTATTTACTGATCACGCTGCGCTAACGCACGCTTTAAAACTTAAGGACCCCACGTCACGTATTGCCCGTTGGCTGTGTTCGTTGGCAGATTTTGATTTCGAGACTAAATATATAAAAGGTAAATGCAACTCCACGGCCGATTTTTTGTCTAGGTATATAAATTTTGAAATTTCTGAAGAGGTAAACTATGTAAGCGAACCTGTAAATGGTGAACAGTGCTATGCAATCCCTCCTGATCAGGTATCGTTTAATGTCATCGAAGACCAAAAGTTTTTAAAAGAAGTTAGGGCAGCCCAGGAGAAAGATCCATTTTGTAGTAAAGTTTTAAAATTAGTGAAAAAGGGACTCCAGGTGAGACCTGTCTACATGAATTTTTTTATTTCCCAGAATAATGTTTTAAAATGTAATGATTTGAGGGGTAAGTCCCGAAGAGATACCCAAGAGAAGGTGGTGCTTCCGCTCAGCCTGTTAACCAAAGTTTTTTCTTTAGCGCACGAATCCTTAATAGCTTGCCATATGGGACATTTTAAGACCTATAATCGACTTAAACAATTTTTCTTTTGCCCGGGGCTAAGTGCGCATGTCCAAAATTTAATTAAATCTTGTATACACTGTTTGGAGCGCCGTGCTCATAAACCAGGTGGTTTGGCGGAACTGCAGCGACTTAAAATTCAGGATG
Source organism: Dolomedes plantarius (assembly GCA_907164885.2). NCBI lineage: Eukaryota > Metazoa > Arthropoda > Arachnida > Araneae > Dolomedidae > Dolomedes > Dolomedes plantarius. Next base: position 72,418,242 of record OU015491.1, read on the forward strand.
CACCCATGCAGACAGTTCACCTAGATATATCAGGTCCGTACCCCCTAACCGAACAGGGAAACCGTTACATTGTAGCATATGTATGCGCTTTTTCGAAGTGGCCAGAGGCGTACCCCGTTTCTAATATTACCTCAGATACCATTGCTGACACATTGGCAGATTTTGTTTCACGACACGGGTGTCCCAAGACCATTATAACAGACAAGGGGAGAAATTTAGTCGGGGAAGCGATTTCGGACGTATACAAGAAATTTAACATACATCACATTTCTTCTTCCCCTTATCATCCGGCCGCAAATGCCAAGATAGAAAGGCAACATGCTACAGTCTCCTCGGCCTTAGCTCATTTAGTGAACAACAGCCACACGGACTGGGACATTAAACTTAAATTTGCCCTATTATCCATTCGGTCGGCAGTCCATTTAGCCACTAACGAGACCCCAGCCTTTATAACTTATGGTAGAGATCTGCGCCTCCCTTATAACGTTTTAGCAGGGGAAAGTAAAATTTCGTATAACGACGCCCCCTCTTACTGTCAAAATTTAATACCGGCCCTTCAAAATTCTTTTAAGCTAGTGAAGTCCCATTTAGAGAAAGCAGCGGAATCGCAGGAAAATTATAGAAAAAAATTCGCTGTTCATAAAAACATTAATATTGGTGATTTGGTCATGCTATTTTCCCCAGCAATTAAACCTGGCCTATGTAAGAAATTTTCCAAATTTAATAAGGGTCCCTTTCGCGTGGTTGAGCAATGCTCCAAGGTTAATTACAAAATCCAGCTAGTCGCAGATCCGTCAAACTGTGAAGTGGTCCACGTTGACCGTTTATCCAAAGTCACTGAACGTAAAATTTTTCCCGTTTGGCCAGAGCAGGAGGAGATTAGTGAACCACTTAGTGGAACACAAGAAAAGGCTAGCAGCGAGTTTAATGCGCCTTCAGCACAAACGCAGGGTTTTTCGAGACAACGCACAAGGTGGTATGTCAACACAGCAAGAAGGGGAAACTTACGGCAGCCGCGGGTGGGCACTTCAAGCGATAGTGTATCAGCTGTTCCGCAGAGGGACAACACAGAGGGGGGAACTGAGTCTCGCCAAGACCGCGCTCAGCGAGTATCAGTCAGGAGTACACGTTGGGAGAATTTTCCTCGGTCAAGCATTGTAACCCGATCCCAGACGCGGAGGGGAACTTCAAGCGGTTCGTAGCTGTCAGGGTGTTCAATAGTAGCCAAAGGGGTTAGGAGTCTGCGCTTTTTTTTTTCTCTCTGAGGTTTTCTTTTCTTCTCACGTCCACAGAACTAACACATATTGTTTTTTTTCCTTTATTGCTTGTAAAACATGCTATTGTATTTTTTTTATTTATTGCTTGTAATTTCCTGTTACCACAAGCTACGGTGTAGGCATGGGATAGATTAAATTTTAACTGGAGTCAAGCGGGCAAGTTAGCTGATTTTTTTTTGGCCATTGTGTTACCCCGACCTGTGACCTGTTTTTTTTTTTTTTTTAATTTAAAACTGTAACCTGAATGTGACCAGGGACAACTAGTGCTGACCGCAGCCTGCATACGCACGATGATGTAAAAGTGGTTAGGAAGCAAGTTAAGTAGATTGTAAATCTCAGCCAAGACTCATAGTACTGGTACTCGGCTAGTTGTCCCATATTTTGTAAAGGCAATGCATGCTTGCCAGGTGTCTCTTTCGCATGTAATGTGACTTCCCGATTATTTTTGTCCTCTCTAGTGCCCTTGGGGAAGGGTTATGTCGCCCACATTTATGTAGTGTCAGTTGTCGCAGTTTTGGTGACACTACATAAGGGTCCACCTACCCGCACTATTCCTTGTAGCGAAAGTGCTGGAGAAGTGGGTTTTCTTTTGTTTTTTTGTAAGCGTTTGCCAGCTGAACAATGTCTCACAAATGTTTTTCCTCCTATTTTTGTTGGTCCTCTGGTAACCGTGTGGTACGCAGTTTCGATTTTTTTTTGTTAGTATAACCAGATGTTAGTGTCATTGTATCACATACAAAGTTATTTAGTTTTATACAGGTGCCTGGTATTACAGTATTAAGTGTGGTAAAGTGTATGATTTGCTTGGTGAAGCGAGATTTGTTGTTTTTGCATAGTTTTTTTTATTAAATTTAAATTCTGCGGTGTTTTGTAAATTGAGGTCGTCTATCCCGTTAATTTAGGTACAGTCCAGCATGGACGCATGTTTGCCCTGTACGGGTTAACAGTCACGAACTGTTTGCTCCTGTCTGAGGGCAAATGGATTGTCAGCTTTCAGAGCGACAGTTCGTGCTGACTACCCACTCTGAGAAAATTTGGATAGACGCCCTCAATCAAAAAAAAATTTTTTCCACTGCGTGCAATAAATTTTTTTTTATCGTGCAAGGGGGATATTGTTAGGCACAAATAATTAGATGTGCTCCCCTGTATGTTTGATGTGCACAGATATTTAGTTGTGTTCAAATATTTGAGTTAATATGCATGTGTAAATAAGTAGTTTTAACTTATTGTATGTATGTTATGTAATTTAAATAAGTTATTTATGCAAAAAAAAAAGTAAAACTGTGTTCAAATAGAGGTAAAAATATTAAAAGGTGGTTGATGGTGGCTGAGTGGAATTTCGCTGGTGGATTGCGGTGTTAATTAAAAAGTAGTTGATTAAATTACCCTTTTGTCTGGCCGTAAGGTTAGATTTTCCAAAACCTATTTTTTTTTCCTCTCTCTTAAACTCTTGCTATGTCTTATCGGGAAATCCGATACCTTAGCTTTCAACCATTTTGGAAATCTCCATGCCCAGCGAGAACGGAATGTTGATGACTTTAGCAGATGCCCGACTCAGAGGGGAGAGGCGACGCGGAAGGTTACAAGGAGAGTCGACGTCCGGCCGCTCTGTCACGGGTCAACTAAAAAAGGTACTCCTTTGTAGGTTTCAAAGCCCAAGCTTTTTTTAATGCCAAGAAAAAAATAATATGGCAAGCGGCAGATCGAAATATGCAAAGTCTGTGGTGCTGGGCCGTTTGTACAAAGTCTAAAAATGCGGTGCCAGTTGGAACTCCTTACTTGTCTTCTCCTGCGGGGGCGGATAAACACAGGGCAGAAAGGGGTTCGTCCTCGGCCACAATTTGACTCCAAGGCAACACATGCTACTCCAGCCCGCCTGCCGTGAGCATCCTCCGACTTGCATCCCGTTCTTTGCCGAGATGAATCTTCCGTTCCATAACCCGAGAGCTTGGAGAGGGCGAGACGCTGTCATGCAGTAGAAGATACTCTTCAAGTCCGGACTAACTTATTTCCTTCCTATTTTTTTTTACTCTCCACTCTCTCCTATGCTATCTTTTTATTTTCAGATTTTTTTTTATTCTCATCAGTCGACTGAAGGTAACGTTAAGATTTTTTTTTGTTGGTTAAGTTTTTTAATCTTTTCATAATTGGAGCTCATTATTAATTAAGACCTTAGGTCATTAAGTTAGGCGCACATCCACCAGCCACCTCACGAAATGAAAATTGGAATTATAAAGTGTAGAAATGTTTTGTTTTGTGTATTATTGTAATTATGTCGACAGGGATTAATTAAAATTGCACTAAAGCTCTAACTTTGTAAACTGCTAGGAAGAAGATTTGTTATAGCAGTACTATTCTTTCGGGTAATGTAAAAAAAAAAAAAAAAATTTAGAGAAACTAAGTCGTACTAATTTGTAATAATAAGTTGGCCGGAAGGCTTTTAATAAATAATATCTTTTTCCTCTAAACCGTTATCCTAGTTATTTGTGTATGTGTGTTTTTTGGTGAGAGTCCATCATGAAGAGGGTGTTAAGATTAAGCAATGTACTAACTTCAATTAATTAGGTAATAGTTAATTCTTAAAAATAAAAGTAAAAGTCATAAAATATAACATTATCATCCTACCCTTTTCCCTACTTCTGGAGAACTGGATGTGCACGTTAAAAGAAACTTAGATCAGTGGTCCCCAACCCCCGGGCCGGTACTGGTCCATGGATCAAATGGTACTGGGCCACCCAAGGAACATTAAATTATTTCCATTTTATTTACTGTGGTGTATTTTTCTTGGGTTAGTGCGACTTTGTCGGGTTTGTGCTAATTTATACCTTTGTAACAGAAGAAATCGTGTAACTATTTTAAATTAGTTTATTATTTCTTAAACATTTCAAAATTATGAATTAAAATTGCAGTCATAACCCCCTCTGCAGTCTGCGGTAAAATTATCAAATGTCGACCAGTCCGTGGCGATTAAAAGGTTGGGGAGCATTGCCTTAGATGACATAAATTAAGTGACAAGAATCTTAAATTACATTTTCCAATGATGAAACACATTTCTGTTAAAATTTTTTTTTTTTTAAATCTGAGTAAAATTTTAAGAAGCAAAATTTTCTCACTCTGAGCTGGATAAATTCAGAAGGATAAAAAAAAATTCAATATTTTGGATTTGCAAAGGAAGTTTATTCAAGAATCTGCAAAGGAAGTTTATTCAAGAGATCAGTTTTTGTTTTTTTTGTTTTTTTTTAGTGTGTGTGTGTATGTGTGTTCCGGTTCGGACAGAAATTGTTTGACCCTTAATATTTATATTTGGGTTGGAGCAAAAAGGCTTTGTTCTTCAGTTATGTATAATCAATCAGGGCTTGAAGATATCTATGTAAAATTCTTTCTATTACCATTATTTAAGGAAACCTACAAATCAAGAAACAGCTACAGAATTTGTTATAAAAATAATAAATGAATAAATATAAAAAAAAAAAAAAACTAACCTGTATCTTTCAAGAGAAACTTCATTTCCATCAATATCTATGGCAGAAAAGTCGTATATTGATTTTGCAGATTTCCAGTCAGCATTACCAGATAAATTTGCCTATAAATATAAAACACAAAAATTTAAAAATAAGTGTAGGTTAAAATATAAAAAGATAAAATATAATAAAAGCATAATAAGTGAATTTTTAAACTTTTGTGGTATATCCAAATCATTCATTAACTTCAATTAAACAATGTCTTACGCTCAGTAAAGTAATATGCTATTTACTCCACTTTAATTTATCTGCAGTTGTAAGTTATATAACTCATATGAGTTGTATAGCTTACAACAACAGTGTATAGTAAAATATATAACTCATTATAGTGTTTCGACGTTTCGACATTTATAACTTTCTATATTAAAGACTCTTCAAGTATAAAAGTTTTTTCAAAAGTTTTCTTTCTTGCAGTAAAACCACTTTTAACAAATAACCCTTTTTTAAAATTACTTGGAAAACCTGCAGCAGAAACATATCGGTAAAAATGTATTTTTAATCTCCACTTTGAAGACACTCACAGACACTATCACTATTGTCATAATACACTGCATTTTAATAGAATCCCTGAATAGACACAATTTGAACTTGCCAGATAACTAAAAAATCCCCTTTATTGTATAGAATCACTAATATTTAGGAAAATAAACCTCATATGTGTATCATATGAGGTTTGATATGATACACATATGAGGCCTCATAACAGCATTATTAAAAACCTTAGCAAATTAACTTTTCTCATGCAATTTTACATCTCAGAATAAAAATTATATAAATGAAGGTCAATTATAGAAAATGTGAAAGATTTCAAATGTACTGAAAGAAATTTGTAACAAAGCTAGCAATTCTGTGAAAGTGGTTAAAAATGAAGTTATCACCAACATGTAAAGAGTATTTTATTTCAACAATTTCCAAGAGATATAGGTAATTTGGTTAAAATATTGGAATTACATCTTTCTTATCACTTTTATATTGGGAGTTATACTAATTACCTCATGGTATTGGCTATACTCACGCATTTTAGCAGCACTGAATACAAACAAGTAAATTATAAACCAATTATACTTCCCCAGTACTAATATAAATTAAAGATATACTTTCAGTAATATTCTAAACAGTCACTGGTGAACTCTAGAAAATAGTCACTTGTATTCACCCATTCTAATATTGAATATGCAGTTCATTAAGTGATTGTTCATGTATTATATACTTATTCAAAGGGGAAGGGGGATCAGAAGAATGCTTATGTAAGACATGCAAGCTTCAGAGTACTAAGCGATGTGCTCCTGACCACAACTCCCCATGATCAGTTAGCAGTGAAAGAAAGTGAGCTGTGTTTTATTCACATACTTCAGCATAATGCCTTGTTTCAGGGGATTCAGTTTTAGGTTATGATCTGTATAGCATAAAATGTCATCTAACACTGACAGATCAAAATTATACCAGATACCTTTTGCAAGTTTCAAGAACCACAAGCATGCCCAATTTATACAGTTACAAGACATCCTTACAGCCTCATGCATATTCTTTAAGCTCAGAGTGATGATAGAAATGTAGTGTAGCTCGATGAAGAAGAGGTGGATGAAATGAGTTAGCCACAGTTAAAGCCAACCCAGTACCAATGTAATAATTCATGATTTTTAAGCATGGGTCTACAGAATAATTGTAGACCCATGCATACAGAATAATTGTCTTGTCTACAGAATAATGGTAGATTATTTCTCAGTATTATACCTGTACTTGTATGTACTTATATATACTAAGCCATAGTAATAAGATATTTGCCAAATTTTACATGAGCAAAAGGGAGGGGGTTTGGACATCTGCTTATTTTTATTTACAAACGGAGGGAGGGGTCTAATAAGACAAAAAATGTACTTAAGTAATATATGAATGACCTGTAAATAACAAATGCAAACAATACAAAATATGAGCTTCAAATATTAAGTGGAGAGAATGGAAATCCATTTAGAAAAAGATGCATACCATTTTAACTGTAAATGGAACAACTTTGCTCTGTGTTTCCCACGCTGTGGAAGAAAAAATAGTGTTTGCGTATGAATATTACATACATCATTATCATACACAGTTAATACATATAAAATATATATAATTCAAATACTTATGTTATACATACAACTTACTACAAGTACAAAAATATGCAACACACACATACCTTGAATGCTATTGTTAGAGTAGAAAATAGTAAACAATGGGAAAATCCTAACCTTTGTAGCATCGGAAATTAATGTTATGCCTATCAATCGGTTTCCAAATTAAAAAATTTGTTACATTAAATTTATTGGTTAATTTTTAACGGCATCAATTTTTTTAATAAAACAGAATCAGAGTACACATGCACTAAAAAAATTTTTAAAAAAAATTAACGCAACTTCAAATAAAAATGTTAACAACAAATATAAATATTTAATAAAATTTAGGCAACATAAGCAAAAATTAACGTAATACCAATTTCTAGATATCTAAAGGCGTCTACTTTCGACTAGGGAAAATGCCCACTTCACAATCGATTTCGAGCTGAAACGTTAACAGGAAATGATTAATTAAGCAAAGTCGACGCAGTGGGCTATATATATGAAAGGAATTAAAAGCCTACAATTAGGGTTCTAAATATGCTATAATTATAAGATTTCTAAGTATGCAATAGTTCTATTTCAAAAGTATTATGTAATAACTAGGCGAGATGAGAAACAAACACAAAAATCAATACAATCACTATGCATGCGAAAGCAAGAACTATAACAAACACTTACATAATAATTTTCGAATAAACATATACGAACAGGCACAAACTACTCCCGCAACAGTAAGTACCAGAACTAATATATTATGCCACCGCATTCACAAAACACCCACTTTCTTATCGGTATAACCTCTACGGGTTCGAATGTTATGAATTTGTTACCTTGGCACACTGTGAAATTCTTTTAACAGCAGTATACGCATGCGCGGGAAAGAGTTTACTATTTACTTGATGCTATATTTGGCTACGTATCGTACTTTCGGCAATGAATAAGTAATTTTTTAGTATCACGTAGAAATTTCTCCAAAGCAAAGATTTCAGCTCATTGAAATCTGTTAAAATTAAATTATATGAATTTTAGCCTAAACACACATTTATTTCTATTGAAATAATCATTGATTATTTACTTCTTACTTTTATATTTCGTTAAAGAGCAAAAATCTAGAGATAATTTCAGTGGTGCCATCTATCATCTAAAATGTAATGTATATTATGAAACAATCATTTTAATGAAATCTGAAAATATGAAAGAATAAGTAAACGAATTAATCCAATTGAATTAAATGCTCAGCTCACGGCTTGCGCCAATTGTAAACTTTGCTTTCTGCTTTCGCTTTGCGTATATAGCAACCGTATCTTAATAAACAAATAGTGCGCCAATCAGAAGGCCAAGATGGTGAAGGGGAGTCGTGGCTGGTTACTATACCATCTCCATTCATTATCCAATATCCAGATTAATCCGCCAAATTTAACTTGGCGCAAACCTCGATCTTGAAACTGAGAGAACCTAAATTATGTTTAGGTGGAATTGATCAGCACGTGTGAGAAAATTTTAGCTTGGTGTGGATTATTTAATTATGTCAAGATTAGAGAGGACTAATCATGATATGCAGGTCAGTTATATTTCTAAATACATTTTCGCACTCGTATTTCTATATACAATTTCTAACATTCTGTTGCCTATGCGAGAAAATTTTCAATGTAGAGAAAAATTTTGTTTTTGGCTAACCATGTATGCCTCTATAGTATCTTTAGGATATATGAACAATTTGGTTTTGAAGTAAATCTCTAAAATTTAAGATTACTGTGTTTTGTGATTTTTATGGATTTTCTAGTGAAAAGGTTTAAGGACAACAACATAATATAAAAACACGTGTTCGCACATTCTTGCAAGCGATGGTACGGTAAATGTGATATCCTTTTTTAATTATAGAAACTAATTTATTATGACAATAAATGGGCATCCTAAACCATTATGCATTTTTATTCCACTGTTTCTAACAGCACAAAAGTAATAGTTTAGTAACAGATTATCTAGACTCCTCACAGTGTACTATTCTTGAACATTTTTTTTTCCTTCAACGAATACTAGTTAATATTTAAGTGATATACTGCTCAGTACAAAATTCTTTTTTTTACTTGAATGTTTACGTTTTACCTGATATATAAAACTTAAGACATCAATGCGTTTTACAAAGCATGTGCTATTGTGAATAAAAAAAAAAAGGGGGGAAAATCATGCACATAAACTATCCGAATTATTATCTAATATTGTTAACTAGATTAAATGTTTGTATTATTGAATTTTCTTATTTGAATGTGTGACAGCCGTCGAATATGAGAACACGTGTTTTTCGGATGCGACTGGATGATTGGTAAACATTTCTGTTTCTTTAAATTTTCAATAAACAAATTGCGTACATAACTTTGATGCTTGATAAATTTGCCCAATATTTTGAGACTAGTAAATTTATACATAACTGAAGTTTCTCAGTTCACTTTTGTCTTTTATCTTTAGTTTTCAATTACAGCCGCAGTCTAGTAAAATCGAAACTGCCATATCCGCCATATTTGGTTCAATTAATTTTTTCCGTCTATATTTCGTTATTCCTTACCACTGTTATGCCCCAAATGTTAGATTTTAGAGTATTTTAATGATATTCTTTCCCTGTTAAAAAATTACTCTTTACTCAAAAGCCTCAAAGTCGGCGATAAATACAGTGGGTATTAAAAGTGTTTACACAAAATGAATATTCAATATATTTGCTAGGAAATAAAATCCATGACAAAATTAAACAACAGAAAATATTTTTTTTTTTAATCTTTAAAAAACTTTTTGGTGAAGAAAAAAAATTGGGGAATAATATTTGATTTATTACAGTAAAAGAAATAATGTATTAGGAGAACAAAAAGTATCTGTACCCTTAGGTCTTTGATTTCTTATACAAATTAACAGTATTTTAGGCAATCCATTGGTATAAATAATAGCTTGGAGTCATTTTTCCATTTAATAAACTAGATTTTGAGTTATTTAATGATTTATTATGACTGATTCATTCTTGATTACTGACTTTAGCATAGATGTGCTAGTGAGCTTTCGGGAGCTGTGTGGGAATGTATCATTCTACTACATATAGAAGGTAAAATTTATCTGTATGAGATTATCAAGGCTTTGTTCAAAAGTATGAAAACTCCATGTATGAGGGGCCCAAACATGTGCTTATATTGTTGCAAAATCAACATGTATACATGTTTAAGCTTTAACCATTCAAAATATTTTAAAAGGTGTTAATAATCACTGTAGAGTATTGAAGGGAAAAGCCCATATATTAGTGAAGATAACAGAAAGAGGCACTTGCACTTTGCTTATATAGTACATGAATAAACCTCTTGATTTTTAATAAAATGCATTATTTACAGATGAGTGCAAATTTAACCTTTTTGACTTAGATGGCCAGTGTTGCCTTGATATGGAGTTGAAAACAAAGAACATTTCACTTACTATTAAATATGGTGGAGGTTGTTCTATGGTGTGGAGATGCATGACATTCTAGACTAACTTACATTTTATTAAAGGAAATATAAATGCAAGGTATTATATTAGCATTTTGTGGCATAATTTATAGCCTACTGCCCAAAATCTGTGAACTGGAAACTCTTAATATTTCCTTCAGAAAAATCAAAACATACTGTTTGTGTTATATGAGAATGGCTGCTTTATAATGTCATATGACGATTAATTACCTCCACAATCTCTTGAAGTTAATGTTATTAAAAATTATTGTCATGTTCGAAGTTTAAGCATGACATTACTAGCACAGTTAAGTTAAAATCAATAATCAAAAGTTAATGGACCAAAATAAACCATGAAATAACTCAAAATTTAGTTTATGCAATTAAAAAAGGATTCTAAGCCACTATTGATGCCTATGGATTTCATGCTAAATAATTTCATACAAATAATTTGTGTAAGTAACAGAAAACCCTAATGGTGCAGATATTTTTTGCTATGAATTGTTATTTCCTCTGGGGCTTTTTTTCTTCATTCAATTTATTTTCTATCAGGTATATGAAAATTTGCTATGTGCAAGTACTTTTCTCATGTGTTATTCAGTATGTTAAGCCCATATCTGATTTGTTTTGTGCTTGAACTTCCGCTTTATACTTAATGGCATATATTTCTTAGATAACAATAAGTTTAAAGTGTAATCATTTTTTGTTTGTTTGTTAAAATGTTTAAGTTGGAACCAAATTTGGTTGTTAGTTATCCGAACTTGGTGCCATGGACAGTGCTCTGCTGTGTAGACAATTTTAAAGGTTTTTTTTTTATATTATTTTTTTTTTTTTTATATATACTGATCGTATCTCAGCTCACTACTACGTTTGAACAAAGTAAAAAAAATTTTAGACCATTTATCTCTGAGAACATAAGTTTTAGAGGTTAACATATGAGATCTTTGCCGTATAAAATACTTAACTATATGGTAGAAGTCAGCATTAAGAATAGATTTTTCCTGAAATTAGCTTATTCAGATGATATTGATTACATCATAACTGAGACAATATTAATGTCATTGTAATATATATATATATATATATGTATATATATATATAATATATATATATATATATATAATGATATTCATTTATTTATTAACCCTTACGTTGGCTCATCTGTCTTTATACTGTTCCCCAGCTCATCGGTCTCATAGACCGCCACGTTATAAACTTAGGATATTTTCCTATTGTTATAAGTTTTTCACAGTTATAAGTCATTAATGAAAAACTGCTGCCATCTCTCATTCTTGAAAAGGGTAAATAAAAATAAATTATTCAACAAAAATTTCAGAATCAGATTCCTCAACCTGTGATAGTGCTGAGAGATAAAATGTCTGGTTCGTCATGAAACAGGAGGAATTCTTCTAGCCATGCTAGCTACAACAATAAAACAAAGATCTTGGAAATAGAATGCATGCAGACTGACAGATAATTAGTACGGTTCACAAGGCTTATCAGTCATACAGACTGGCAAAAATTTAAATCGGTTCAAAGGTCATTGGTCCAAAAGACCGACTATGTTTTACAAAAATTAAATTTACTGACAAAATACAGGCGGGTGAAAATCTCCGATGTGTTGTACTTGAAGGTCAGGACCCGACTCAAGAACTCACAAACCCTCGACGGTCTGATCACTACCACCCCACCCTTCAGAACAGGTGAACAGCGGTCTCCTAGACCGATGAGCCGACCTAAGGGTTAAGATAGAAAAGTCTGCGTTGCAAATTTATGCACATGAACTACAGAGATTATGGTGATATAGAAATGGCAGTGGTTACTTTAATACAAGATTTCTCAACCTTTGGGGTGCAAAGTGTTTTCTTGGGGAATGGGGTGGTTACTATGGTTTTATTCAATTAGAATAAATTTTTAGCAAATTTCACTGAAAAAAATTTGTCAATATTTTTTACCATGAAACTATAAGACTGATCTTTTTTAAAGGAAATGACCCTCATTCAAAGGGCAAACTTATTTCATTAGACAGCTACTACCTTTATTTGGTGGTAATCGCAGTTGCTTGCTACGTACAATTTGCAAATTCTAAACGTCAGTTTGTCTTTCATCAGTCTGTGCTGTCATTTTTATCATTAAAGTTTTAATGTCCCCAACAGAAAAAGCAATTTTAATTTGGTAAGAGTTTTTTCTATTTTTATTGTTATATAACTCTGAATCAATACATTAGGTGCATTATTTTTCTTAAAGTTTTTTCTTGATTTTACTTCTTTGACTGAGGGATGAATGTTCTCCATTTCTTACAAATTTCATTTTTGTTAAATTGATCATTCAGTTGGAATTAAATTATGGAAATTGCAGTTTAGTGCTTTTTTTTTCTTTGTCTTAAAATTCCTTTATAGGGAAAAGGAACATTGGGGTACATTAAAGGCAATCTCATCTAAAAAAAAAACTGAGAAACACTGTTCTAGGAGTTAGAATCATAAAATTACTTGATTTGATATTTAAAAAAAAAAAAAAAAAAAAAGTTTTATTCACCATAAGAAATTGTTTTGTGAGGTGATGTTTGATCATCCCTGATTTAGACAGTGTTCTTTTATTGGTAATATGATCAGATTTCAAAATATATACAGTGGCTCCCAAAAGTGTTCGTACACTTACCATTTTCAATGAAATAGGTGTCTGTCCATTGATTAAAATGAATATTTCAGAATGGGTATTTAATAATAAGATCTATAATCTATTCTTAACAAAACTACATGAAATATTTTAAAAACATGGTAAAACTTTATTTTAAGAAACCAATAATCAAAAAGTAACAAAAACTTTAACTTACAAAAGTCATCGTACACTTGTAAAAAATCTCTACATATTAGTAAATATTCTAATTTTTCGTTAACTTATTATTTAGTAGGATATCCTTTAGCATCCATAACAGCTTTTAAACTTTTATCCTCTGGGAATAGATTGTACTAGTTCTTTTGTAATTTCTGCATCAATATTCATCCATTTTTCCATCATAATTGTTTTTAGTTCACTTTTCGTGCGAATGTCTTGTTTTCATACTTGAAACTCCAGTTCTCTCCAAATATATTCTATTGGGTTTAAATCTGGTGATTGAGGTGGTGTTTTCAAAACATGTGAACAATTATAGAGACACCAGAGGCGAACGTTAAAAGCCATGTGCTTAGGATACAATAGTTAGCTTAGGATCTTGATAAAAAAACAAATTTGTTTCCAATACCTAAATTTTGGGCTGATAATTTTAAATTGTCTCTTAAAATATTTATGTAAACAGTTTGATTCATTATACCATCAACAAATACCAAATTACCTAGTCCTGATGCTGACATGCACCCCCACACAAGGAGCCCTCCACCGCCATGCTTAACTGTTCCTACTCTGTTCTTGGGATACGTTCCTCATTTTTTCTTCATGCAATTATATGCCCATCGGAACCAAAAATGTTAAACTTTACATGATGACCTTTTCTTACTGTGTTTTCGATCCGATTTTCTTCTTAAAGTGTTATATCACATACTGCACAATAGAATGGGATAAATTAAGTAATTTAGCAATATTCCAAACTGATTTACCACTACTATGATAAAAAATAATCAATTTTCGAATGCTGTTTCTTTACAACTACGAGCCATTTTTAAATAATAAATAGAATAATACGGAGTAGGCAAGCAAAAATTAAAGCCAAACTATATTTAAATGCCACCACAATTCGAAAATTAAAAATGAAGTGTCGGACGATAATTTTAATTATGAATTTATCCGAAAATATTTCAGTGTACGATGACTTTTGTGAGATAAAGTTTTTGTTACTTTTTGATTACTTGTTTCTTAAAAATAAAGTTTTACTATGTTTTCAAAATATTTCATGTAGTTTTGTTAAGAATAGATTATAGATCTTATTAAATACCCATTCTGAAATACTAATTTTAATTAATGGATAGACCCCTATTTCATTGAAAATCGTAAGTGTACGAACGCTTTTGGGAGCCACTGTATAATTATTTTAGTGCCTGACCCTTCATGGTTATTATAGCCAATCAGTCTTCTGAATTTTCTATTATGTTTTAATGTAAATGTTCATTTGTAATATGGAAAATCAATATCAATATCCAAAATTGAGTTACCATTCAGTGACGTAGCAAGCATAATTGGCACCCGCTGCAGGATACCTTTTTGGCGGCCCCCCTCCCCCCCCCCAAAAAAAAAAATTTAATAATTAATATATATATATATATATATATATATATATATATATATATATATATATATAATGTATAGTAAAAGTTATTTTGGGACCAATTGGTGCTCCTCTGCGAGTGGCACCCGAGGCATGATAGACCCCCCTTGCCCCCCTCTCTCTACACCACTGTTATCATTGTCATTTTAGATTAAAGCAAATCTCCTTATCCCACTCACACCACTTTTTTTTTTTTTTTTTTTTTTTTTTTTTTTTTTTAAATCAGGCTATCTGGTTAAATTTGAGACAATAATTTATGTAACTTGCAGTTCAAATATTTTACTTCTGGAGAAAAAACTAAACTTGAATTAAAATTTTGTTAGTTTGTTTTGTGCTTGATGAAAGATCACTAATAGCTATAACATATGCACTAAATGTTTTTTCTAATTTTAATATTTTCTTCTACCTTTAGGCTCTAAATTTTAAACTATTATATACATTGCGTGGGCATATAAATGCAATATCTTCAGTTAAATTCAGTCCATTGGGAGATTATCTTGCCAGTAGTTGTAAGTAGTTTTTTGTTGTTGTTTTTAATTAACATTTAAATTTGAATGGTAATTTTGAACTTTTTAAATTTGTATTTCATTAAAATTTTACCTTAGCCTATGACAAAATCATAAACATATGGGATGTTGCAAGTGGAACTTTAGAAACAAGTTTATCTGGTCATAAAAAGGTATGTTTTTATTATTAGTATTTGTGAAATTAATCAACTTTTTGAGTTTTTCAAATAGTTTTTTTCTCTATTTATCGTATTTTTATATATTATGTGTTTTAGAAAATAATTGTAATCATAGCAATTTTCAGTTAACTAACAAATCAAATTATTTCATTCTTTACAATGTTCTTTAAAAAAATTTTTATGATTTGTTCTTTCACACATTCAATAAAAGACCTAAATTCTACTATTGATAGTATATAAGAATTACATTTAGGTTAGAAAACATTCTGGATATTAATATGAAG
This sequence comes from Dolomedes plantarius, assembly GCA_907164885.2. Lineage (NCBI taxonomy): Eukaryota > Metazoa > Arthropoda > Arachnida > Araneae > Dolomedidae > Dolomedes > Dolomedes plantarius. The sequence goes on from OU015491.1 coordinate 72,433,824, forward strand.
ACATGTAAAGAAAAATATCCACTCTTACATCTATTATAAATTTACTGTTGTGTGGTACAGTTTGAAGCATGGTGCAGCACACAGTCCAATGCTACACTCTGCATAATGCACTCTTGTTTCCCTCTGGGTTATTTTACCATTCCCATTACATTTAGAATAACAAACAGCACATTGTCTTGTAGAGGTCCCCCCCCCCATGTTTGAGGGAGGAATATATTATGGAAAATGTCTTCATGTAGGCTGCAGAATAGATTCTGTAAGATATGGAGTATCTTCCTATAGTTGCTTGAGTACTTTGATACTTTTCACCATCCTTTCAACTAGGCATATCCTGTACTCCAGATGACATTTTTTGCATCTGTTTATCTTGTATAAGAGGAAAGAATTCTCCATAGTACTATCAACTAAATAGAAGGCAATTTTTCGTAATATTTTTTCCCCTTTTATTTGTTGTGGGATATCCACTTGGTTATTGATCTATTCTGCCATCTCTGCCCGTTGTGAAACAGGTTTCTTTTTTCTATTCCCTATTTATCCAGCAAATTACATTTCAGTATTATGGACTGTTGTCAAGAGCATCATATCTTTCTTGTTCTTCCGCTTTATGGCCAGCACTTTTCCTTTCAGGGAAGTAAATATTTCCCTCATCTTCAGTTTTACTTTCTTCAGTTCTGTTGGCATTTCTTTTCTGTTCAGTTTCACAGTCCCATAAGTAGCTGTTTTATGCAATATGAGAATATCTGTTTACTTTGGAGTTGTGTAAAAGTTATTTATTGTAATGCAGAACACTGTCTAGTAAAGGGTACAGCAGCAGCAGCAGCAGCATCACCACTTACAATAAAATAGGCATGTCTTTGTAAGTAGTATCCTGCATTGTTAACTTTCCTATGTATATAATTATCTTTCTTATAGAACTACTTTTAACATAATAATAATTTTATGCCAGTTGCATGTATTGAATCCATTCTAAACAGTCTTTATAGAACATAAAACTTTCATCAACTGAGATATTATATGAACTGTTGAATTTATTTTATTGTTCAAATATTTAAAAAAATGGCCAGATTTTTTAGAGTGTGGGGTTTAGATAAGTTGCTGGATTATATGAAAGACTGGCTGAAAAATGCAAGATTTTGCTAAGCATAATGAATCAACAGAGAGACAAGAATATCTGGAAAATTGACATTATAACAGTTCATTACCAGTCCAATACAAATTCTCTCTTGGCTTTTTAACATTGACTATGGCAAAATACACACAAATTTTGTTCTAATTTCTATCTTACCATTTATTTACAAGAGAGTTCTTTTTCAGTCTGTTTCAAGCCAGAAACTATTCAAAATATTCTGAAGGATCTTCTTTATTTTGAACAGTAAACTTCATCCTAGATGTCTGGTGAAATAGAAATCTTAGCAGTGAAGGTTTCAAAATTGCGCTTGTATCTAAAGCACACCATTGTCTAGTGACAGAAATATTTGTATCGGAATCTTTTTTTCTACTCACTAGCAAAATTAACAAGAACCTGATATTGGATATAAAAAATGCACCAAAATGATATCCAAATATAAATTGAAGTTCAAGTGACATGTATTTTGCTACTATCTATTGCCAAGAAGCTGAAATACAGTTTTATAATGAAAATTCAGGCATATCAAAATTTTACCAGATGCTTTGCCCAAACTGAGTTCAGGCAAAGCAATTAAGTGGCTAGAAATAAGCTAAAGTGCAGCATAGGGAGGAAATATTTACTTTAAATGATTTTACTTAAACAAAGTGTATTAGGAAATAATGTCATTGTTGTGTTACAATATAGTTGTGAAGTATATATTAATGAAAATATTATTTTGCATTTGCTCAAGTGATTTTACACAAGACAAAAATTTGAAATTTATATCTTCCCTTTATTTTTGTTTGTGTGTAAATTGATAAATTGTCATTCTTAATTTTTATCAACAGGTTCATGAATGAATATCGTTAATTTATAGTAGGTCACTAAGATTCTTCTTTTTACTTTATTAATTTTTTGAAATGCTAAATCAAGTATTTTTTTAAGCATTACCACTTTAATTTTACTGGATTTTCACAGGGTATTTCTGAAGTTGATTGGTCTAAAGATGGTGAATTACTTGTTAGTGCATCAGATGATAAAAGATTAAAAGTTTGGAATGTTAGAAGGGTAAGAAATAATGATTTCATATTTCAAAATTGACAAATTTTCTGTCAGTTTCTCATAAATATGATTTTATTTTTTTATTTTTTTCTATAGGGGAACAGTGAGAGAAGTTTAAAAGGTCATAAGAGTGTTGTATTTTGCACAAGTTTTAGTTCTTGGACATCTAATTTGATTGCATCAGGCTCGGTAGGCAAATTTTTCTTTTGTTTAGACTTATTAATTAATTTAAAGAACTAGGGATAAATTTGTATGAGTATAGGTAGTTCATAGAATGCCTTTTAAGAGCGATTATCTTCATAATCATTGTTTACAGAAAGTTTTTGTTTTATGGAAGAAATATTGTGTCAGATTTTTTAATATGTATTTGTTTCCAGTCAGTATGATGGTCATTTTTTCCTTCTACATGTTGTCCAGATTGATAAATATTTGACAAATTTTCAAAATGTATAAAAAAGAAAAAAAAAATCGTTATTAGTAGAAAAATGCGTTAAACATTTAATTCAAATATCATGTGCTGTCTATCTAACACTACAAAATCCTATAGCGCAGGATTTTGGAAATTGATATAGTGTCTTTGCCTTCTTTCTCTGCATAGATTTAGTAGTTATTTATATACTTTTGAAGCAAGACACTGTGTGTCAAGGGTTCTAAAAGTATTTTTAAATTAGACTTGTATCATTGTGACAAGTTATAGTTTTTCATAGACTACTGGATACTTGGTACAAGTCCCTGTTTTAAGCATTGAAATATCCAATAAAAGTCATAGCATTGTGATCATTTCACATCAGTAAAAGATTTAGATTTCTGAGACCACTATATCAGCTGAAAGGCAGTATAATAATGCATTTTTTTTTCTTTGAGTAATAATTGAATGCATTTTTATTATACAGCCTTTTAGCTGTAATAGCAGCTAAAAGGCTGTTTAATAAAAACACATTCAATTTCAACTGAAAGAAAGCTATGCTGAATACTCTAAATGTATTTTTATTGTGTATATTTAATTTTAGAATTTTATTGAACATTTTACTAATTTAAGAAATTAAAATTATGTGTTGATGAAAGCTTTTAAGTTAAACAAAACTAGTAGAGGGGCAACCCGATGTGTTGCATTTTCGATTTAAAATGAAATGGTTTTATTTCTTAAAGATTAAAAACTGTTTAATCACTTTTAAAAAGTATTAGAATTTTTAAAAAATGAAATAATTATTCAAAATTCCCTTTTCCAAATTTTAGCTTTTGAAATAATTCTTTCAAATTTCCGTTTCAAATTTTGCTTTTTAAACAAAAAAGATGTTCATTCAATTAGAAAAATTTCTAAAGGTTTTAACTTCTGATTTCCTAAAATTAAAATTATTTCTGGTACTTTAAAATTATTTTTGGATTTCAATTATTAAATGACTTGTTCGCAACTAATAAATTTTCCTTTTGGCAACATGGCCGAATATAAATATTAAATCTCATGGGGAGAAAAAGTGCTTAAAAAATAGATAGACAATTCTGATGAATTCAAAATTGGGGACGGAAGAATCCTCATCAGTTACTCATTAAGTAGAAAAAAATTTCACGAACTTGCTGGAATTATTAGCGAGTAAAATAATAAGTCGAAGAATTACGAACTCGGCATTCGGTTACTTTAAGATACAATGGCAATCAGCATGGGAAATTTCAAAAGTGAGTTTTGTAAGTACGCTTTTTTAGAATAACATTTTTTTATACTAAATGTATTTGGTATATTTTGGAAGCTGAATATCTAGCAAATGCCGATAAATCGTAAAATTGACATTAACAGGTGCAGAAAACCGAAATATTTGTCCATCAAAATTGTCGATTTCATGAAATTCGGAAAACTGCTTTGGGGAAAAAGCTTCGCTTGTAATAAAAACATTTAACTTTATAAAAATGTGTATACCCTTAAAGATGAAGAGTTGTAGAACACATGGAAATAAAAAATTTGTCGATTGGAGGATGGAAAAGTTGAATTTTGCATGCAGGAAAATAGCGGAAATTTGCGAAACGGAAAAGAGCTGGCCTGCCTGGAATGTCAGGTGTTTCTGTTGTCCGCTTCTTTTGAGTTCGGCGGTTTTAATTTAATAATTTAAAAAGTTTAAAGTTTTGAAAGTTGAGGATGGCATCAGTGCACACGTCTCGTCCGTCCACGTCCATCGGTACCCGTCGCGATATCCTGCTATGCTCGGTTCACGATATTAGCCCGTCCCCGTGTCTGCTCACTAACAAACCTACGCTTGTTTACCTTCAGCTGTTAATAGTAAGATTTTATTAGATGTTAAAATTATACTAAGACTGAATGATTTCCATCCAGCTTTCTTTAGTATTACCTCATTATTGCATAAACTGATATAGTGTGTTTGCCTATATAAAATACATATTCATTGTAGCAGCTATGGATATGGCATAATCACTAATTCCTGTTAATTTTATTTTTTGCAAGATAATACATTATTTTCCAAAAATTTGAAGCAATTTTTTCAGAATTTTTGCTTTTACATTTTAATAGTAGCTTGAAAATTATCATGTTTGCATGTGATAAGACAGAAGATGTATTATTTTCTTGAAAAAGTTCAGAGTTAGGTTTAAAAATTTTACTCTGTGTTGTTGCAATGCCCCCCCCCCTCCCCCCTCCCCTCCTTTGCTCAAAAACATTGTTTGATATCTGCTTCAGAATTTTTATGACAAGTATATGTAATTTGTGTAATCACACTTGAATGTATTGATGCAACTGTACTAACTTGTCAAAATGACAAATTTGGAGGACCATGGAATCCAGTTTAACTCTTTAAAAACAGATGAAACTTGGAGAAGGTTTAAAAGAGCATTAATGGTTTAGTGGTATTTATACCATTTGTTTATTATTATTATTATTATTTTTATTTGTTCTCTAAACATTCTCCAACCTTTCTAAACCTTTTCTATTTCTGCTGGTTCAAACAGTCAAACAGGGTTTCATGGTCCTCCAAATTTATTGTGTTTTAAGCATAATTGAATTATTAACTTTAATTATATTGAACTTCAATGTAATTAGCAGCATATACCCACCACTCCCACTTGAAATTTTCTTATTATATTTTACTTATTTTTTAATTATAAATTCTGAGAAATAAAGAGCTAAAAAAGAAATATTCAAAATGAACAAATGAAGCATTTAGCAATTGTTATCATTTCAATAAATGTTTATTAAGTAGAAACGGTGATATTACAATACAAAAATGTCCTGTTCATAAACAAACACCCTCCCATGTACAGTGAAATGGGCATGTATAGTTACCTTAAATGCCTGTTACTGCAGTAAAATATTAACAACCTCACTTGATACAACAGTACATGTATCATATTTCAGCTGAACTCTTTTGATAAAAATATAAGTGTAGTTGGTGTCATAATGGGTATATATATATATTTTACAACATGAAGAATGGACCAAAGTATTCTGTATTTACTTATATTCATTTAATTTGTTTTTTACTAGAATATTCTTTAATATTATATATCTGTATATCCTGACTTGGAAATTATTCTGTTAATTTTTGAATAAATCAGTTATTTTAGACATTTAGTGGTATTTAACATTTTGTAGGATGATCGTTCTGTGAAACTGTGGGATGTTGAGACAGGAAGTTGTATAAATACTATATCAGAACACACAGACCGAATAGTATCTGTAAGTTGTATTATTCTTTTCTTTTTTCCAAAAATTAATCATTAGTAATTATAAATCCAAATAATTCAATGTAATCAATTTTAAGAATCTTTATAAAGTAATAATTTACAATTTGATATACCATAGATTGGGGTTACTTGGACCCAATAAGTGAAGATTTTTGTACATTTCTTACCCAACAGTAGCCTTAAAAACCTATTTGTGCTGATAACCTGATTTGAACAACTTATTTGAAGATTCCTCAGGATTTTAGGTCTTTTTCAAACCAAAATTTAATTTTATATATGCTTGTGTGTGTGTGTGTGTGTGTGTGTGTGTGTGTATGTATATATATATATTTATTTATTTATTTATTTATTTCTGTTTGTGCCATTAGGATCAGGGGGACATTGGATTTTTTTTCCATGTTAAAAAAAAAAGTTTCCAAAAGTAACCAAAAGAGGGTGCTCACACATCATACTGAGAAGTTTTATTCAAATCAGGCTATCAATAAATCACCTGGCTGGAAATGGTTCTGTCATTCAAAGCCGTGAATCCACAACTGTTGCATTGTGAAAGTTTCGCACGGCGATAGGACTGTGGCCCTCATGATCACCAGACTTGACTCCAGCAGATTTTGGTTTGTAAGGATACTTAAAGTCTGTACCGGGGCTCTGCAACCACTCTGGTGGATCTTAAAAATGCCATTCGACAGACAGTCGCTGCCATCGATGGCGACATGCTACATTCTGCTATAATGGCGTAATGACGCTTCTCACTTGCCTATTACCTTGTGCTGCTGGTAAAGTTGAACATCTGTTACTTTAAAATCAATGCACAGTCTCATGTTATGGTGATCTGTTTGATTTTCTGTTTGTGTTTACCTAATTTGTATAAAACATCTCAGTATGACGTGTGAGTGCCCTCTTACGGTTACTTTTGGATTTTTTTTTTTTTTTTTTTAAACATGGAAAAAATCCAATGTCCCTCTGATCCTATTGATGCAAGCAGAAAATTTTTCCGACCATTACTTCTTTTATTACGAATTTATGATGCACCCGATATATATATATATACAGTGTTACCTCTCTTAACGGACACTCCCGAATAGCGGACACCTCTATTTAATGGACATTTTTACGAGTCCCAGTCCTTTTATATATGGCAATCTATGTTACTCCCGCTGGATAGCGGACAGATATTTTTGAAAAACTTTCAATTATTTTGGCAAACATTTCAAATTTATTCTAACAAGCAAGCTAAAAATATATGCTTATGCGTCTTTACAAAGCCTAGATGTTTCTTTAGAAGCTTGGATGTTTCAAGAACATTGATGTAAGAAAACTTAGGGTTTCGTGGAAGTCAAATAAGAAAGCGTGTATGACCGCTGAGATAATGAGCATTTGGCTAGTGGAGTTAAGACAACAAAATGAAAAAAAAAAAAAAAAAAAAGTCATTCTGTTCATGGACAATGCTACTTCCCATCCTGATCATTTAAAACTTAAAAGTGTTCATTTAATTTTCTTGCCTCCTAACACCCCTTCGATGCTACAGCCACTTGATCAGGGAATTATCCTCAGCTTTAAAGTATGATACAGAAAGCTGCTTCTGACACATGTGCTTTCATGGATTATCTCCTTCAAATCCAGCGAAGAGTTGGCAAAATCGGTATCTGTTTTGCAATTTCCTGGACTACGCCAGTCCTTAAAAAGGTGGAACCTGGGTGCGTTCTAAAATGTTTTAAGAAGGCGAGAGTTTTGAATACAACCGAAGTGGCAACTGACAGTACTACTGAAAAAAGCGAAAAAAACTTGCGGATCTAGTAGTCAATTTGGATTCAAATGTCAGCATTGAAGAGTATGTCAAGATCGACGACGATTTATCCATTGAGGAAGAAAACCTGCATGTTTAAAATTTCATTCATCGGGACACCACTGAAGCACTGGCCCTTTCTGAGGATGATGATGAGGAATCGCCAATGGAAGATTGCAAAATCAAAGATTATTCGGAAGCACTGAAATACAGAGAACAATCAAAACAGTTCTTTCTGAACAATGAAGATTTGGAGGGACAAGCAAAGCTAAATCTTATGAAGATTCACCTTGAAAAACAGGTCTGCTGTGTAAAAAAGAGAAATCAAACTTTGCTAACAGATTTTTTCAGTAGTAATTAAAATAGTTTAGCTCTAATACATTGTATTTTGGGATTTTTTAATGCAAGATAAAAGGATTAGCCACAATTAAAAGGTAAAGTAGTAAATAGTTATTCTTTTCTTACCTAATTAATTTTTCCATTTTAATTAAAATTGCAGCTGTAATTTTCAATCAAATGTCAGAAAGACGTGCAAAAACTTTTTTTATAAAAAGGTTGTCCTCCCCTATAGCGGACACCTCCTAATAACGGACAAAACTTTTGGTCCCGTGACTGTCCGCTTTTCGGAGGTATCACTGTGTGTATATATATATATATATATATATATATATATATATATATATATATATATATATATATATATATATATAATAAATTATTGAATTTTGGGTTCAAGTAACCCCCTGATTGGGGTTACTTGGACCCAACCTACATTTTACATGAAATATAGAATTCAAATAGGTAGTGGGCTCAAGTAGCACCTAGGATCTTGAAATAAAAATAGAGACTTATGTATGAAAAATTTATTTCACATTAAAACAGAAAACAATCCCCTTTTTATTTGCAAATCTGATTGTTAACAGTGGATGCGTCTTCAAAAATAATTTTACCCAGTCACGCCCAGGGAGGTTGTTTTGAAAACATTTCACTGATCTTCCATGCATTGCAAGGTAAGACTTGACAATAAATCGAAAGTCCAGTTCGTCTACAGGAAATCCAAAATCACAAATTTTGTCTAAATGACTGGCACAGGTCAACTATTCTCCACTAGTAAAAATGATTGGATGTCCAGATTTGTTCAATAAATCATTCTTCAATCTCCTTTTTATAGTGGACCTACTAATTTTAAAGTGGGTTGAGGCATCTCTCTGAGACATTTCTCCTGACCTCACAGCATTTAAACATTCGTCTAATTTTTCAGCTGTAAAATCCACTTACTTTCTGCTCCCAGAAGACCTCTTGAAATTCGGGGCATTTTTGTATCAGATCTGTGAATAAATGCACATGAACCGGTTTAACCATTTAATAAAAGGAACCCGACATGAAGTAATATTAATTATTTTTACAGTGACATTTGAGAATGTCTAATCAAAAGTGTGACTAAGAGTTAATTGGACCCACTTCCTTGCGTGGGTCCAAGTAACCAGTGGCGCCGGAAAGGGAGGGCACTTGCCCCCCCCCCCCCCCCCCCCTAGAAAATTGAATTTTTTTGTTTCTACCTAGCTAGCGCTCGTAAAATATTAGAATTTTCATTTAAAATCATAAAGCCTAACAAAACTGAATACTAAATTGCAACCTCACACTTGTTAACGCAAGCGCGATAAACGTCATTCCATATATGCAGGAGCGATTAATCGGCAATTTCAGGTACGCAAATGCGTTTAAACGCCAATGCCAGACGTTTGCTTTTGCGATTCAAAAGCAACCCTATACAATGTTTTTGCATTGCGAAAGGGAATCTTGAATCCGATGCATTTGAAACGCGTACACGTTGACGTGTGATAGGGCCTTTAAGACTATAGGGCCCATAAGTGCTACGGTACAAATTTGAATTGTAAGGTGTAACGTCCAGAACGAGCCCCATGGGACAGTTGAACAATAGAAGGTGCAGCGTCAGCAAGGGGACTTTGTGCGGATTTCGTATGTTTATATTCCTTAAAATCATAAAAGTTTTCATTCCTCATAACTGCGTTTTTTATCACATCCTCACTGCATGGGAACCCAGCAAAAGAATTTTGCGTAGGTGGGCAATTCTACGCATTGAAAGGCTCGGCGCTTTGTTTGTGTGTTCTTGACGGTTTTCTTACATGGACACAACACGTTACTTACATAAGGTAAGAGTTGTCTTTTAAATAATATGGATAATAGGTGTTGTTCAAAATACAATGAAAAATATTTACAGTAATTTAATTACGTAGAATTTCATTGTAGATTATATGTATCATTTTTTTAAGTTCCTTTTTCAATTGTTGTTTTCTGGCAAAGGATTAGAGTGAAATAAAACTTAGGAGTTTTCTACTATTCTGCTTAACGATTTTTCCTATTTTATGAAATCATATTTAATTTTTGCTGCTAGACATACCAAAATATCAATAGGTATTTTATTTTTAGAAATCATGGATATAAGAAAATTTTTTAAGAAAAAAACTGACAGTAATTACAAATCGAAGCTTCTTGAACCATTTGAAGTAGAACCTAGTACATCTACTAACATAGTTACTACCTTAGCAGTAGTGAGTGAAGGTTTTGGGTCATTACATTCTGATGTTGATCATGAATCTAATACAACGTCATTATCTGGTGTTGGTGAAAATCGTACTGTTCATATTCATCCTTTAGATATAGGAGATTTTATTGAAAAGCATGCTTCTATTTCCGATGAAACAAGATATACGTTATTGACTCGACATTTTGTTCCCGATTCAAGTTACAATTTTAAAAGGGACCCAGATGGAAAAAGAGTTTTTCGTCACGAATGGTTACAAAATTACGATTGGTTAGCTTATTCCAGCAAACTTAAGGGTGGACTTTGTAAAACTTGTTTACATTTCGACCGAATTTAAGAAGAGGGGGTTTTGGATCTTTCATTGTAAAACCTTTCAAGAATTACAAAGACTTCCATGAAAATGCAAAAGAACATATGTGTTCGGAATGGCATCGTTCATCAACAATTAAAGCTGTAAACTTTCGACATGTTTTGGAGGGTAAAAGTACTTGTGTCACTGAGCTCAGTAGCTATGAACGGGAACAAGTTAAGTCTAATCGAGAAAAACTTATGCCAATCATTTCCACTATAATTTTTTGTGGTACTCACGATTTACTTCTTCGTGGTAAAACCACTGGAAATTTTGATCATCTCCTAAATTTTAGAGTCGAGAGCGGATATTTAGTATTAAAAGATCATTTAGAAAATTCTGCAAAAAATGCTAAATATACTTCTCACCAGACTCAGAATGAATTAAGATTTGTGGTGATATTATTCGAGAAGAAATTATTACAGAAGTGAACACCAGTGAAGGTTTTTCATTGTTAGCTGATGAATCTGCTGATATTTCTGGTGTTGAGCAGCTCTCAATAGGAGTAAGATTCGTGGATAAAAATACTAATTCAGTACGTGAGGAATTCTTGGGATTTACTGAACTTAGTTCCATGAATGCAGAAGGTATATCATCAGCAATATTACAAACTTTCGAAAATTATGCTTAAGTATGCAAAAGGTAGTAGGATTAGGATTTGATGGTTGTGCAACAATGGCAGGCCTCGAAAACGGAGTGCAGAAAATAATTCGTGAGAAATATAACAAAGCTCTCTTTTTTCATTGTGCTTCACACAGGCTTAACTTGGTGGTCAACGACTTAAATAAAAATCCAGGATGTACAAAATTCAGTAGCTACTATAAAAAAAGTCATTAACTTCCATATCGGAGAAAATATGTACCCAAAATTCCCTTATTTTGTGAAACTAGATGGTCTGCCAAGTATAAGTCTATTAGAATATTTTCGGAACAATTTGAGGAAATAAGTAACGCCCCAGAATATTTATCATATACGATGGAAATAAATGGAGATACACTATAGAAATCCAACCAGTTATTATGCGCAATTTCCACTCCTAAATTTATTGTGTGTTTGCAGATTATTTCACACTGTAGTGCCAAACTGGAGGCTGTTTGTAATATTTTACAAGCAAAAACAATAAACCTTTTATCGACGAAGAAACATATTCAATTACTTTTATCTATTCTGAAAGATCACAGGGCTGATGCAGAGAATTACTTTAAAGATATATTTCAAAAATGTATATTGGACGGAAGAAAATTTGACATTGATATTAAAATACCTAGATTAGCTGCAACGCAAATGCAAAGGGCTAACTACTCTTCTGATAGTGCTGAAAATTATTTTCGAATTTCTTTATTTACTCCATATCTGGATTCAATTATACAGTCCATTGAAGTCCGATTTTCCCAAGACACGAATAGTGCATTTGCTCTGTCTATTTTTCACCCGCAACTGATAATACAGGCAGAAACCTTTAGTTTGCTAAAATCAAACATCCATAACATCTCAAAACTGTATGAAATTGAAAATTTGAATTCTGAAGCCGAAACTTGGAAAGAAATGTGGGTTTCAAAAGTCAAAAGTAACAATACTGAGATTGATCTCCAGGTTGTTGAATTAATAGATAAACATTGCCAGTTCTTTCCTTGCATCAAAAAAGCGTTAAAAATTTTTTAGCCTTATCTCCTACCACATCAACAATTTAAAGATCTTTTAGTACACTCTGACGGGTAAAAACCTGGTTGAGATCAACCATGTCTCAAGAGAGACTCCCTGGTCTCTGTATGCTTAGCGTTCACAGAGAATCTGTGAGTAAAAATAAAGACATTTATTGAAAAAGTAATTAATAGATTTTCTCAAAACAGAAGAAATCTCTCATTACTTTTCTCCGATTAGAAAATAACATAAAAGTTTATTTTTTATAACCGTATATATGTATTTTTAATAATAAAGGTGTAAAAGTTTTAATCTATTTTACTTTGCCCCCCTCTATATTTGACTCTTCCGGCGACACTGCAAGTAACCCCATTATTAGTTTATCAGCACACTAGTTAATACTTATAATTTTTACTGGGTTAATTGATTCTCTATTGTTATAAAGACTTTATTTGAAATGTAAATTTATCCTACCTAATGTGGGACTGCAGTGTGTAAAGTGAAGGTGAAAGTTATAAAGTCACGAAAATTCATGTTTTTATCACAAAACAACATAACCTGGACTAAAAAAGGGCGGGAAGACCGGAACATGGTAAAGTGCCTCGGGATCTAGCTAATGCTTCTATCTGTTGGAGAGATTGTGAATTATATCTATATTTTATTGACGAGAGACCTAGGTGTAATTTAAAACACTTTTTCGGTTAGGGTCCAAAGTAGCCCCAAATTACGGTACCTATTAAAAATAATCTCACTTTTCCCTATTGACTGCATATATTGTAATATTTGATTTGATTATATTATATATTCTAATGGTGGTGAGTATGCTCTTTTTTCTCTTACGTAATACCTAAATTCTGAAAATTTTCCTTTTGTGTATGAATACTGCAGTTCTCCATAAATGATTCATCCAAGCATGAATGTTGATAGGAGTGATGAAGAAGATACTTTTCAAATGAAACAAACTTTTTTAATTATTTTTTTCAAATTTGAAATTTGTTTTTCAGTTTTCACCTTGTTCCAGATGTGATATAGTAGGTCAATTCTGATTTAAAGGTTTCTTGAAATTGCCATTTTAAAAGAATAACTAGTTGGTACCAGTGGTGGGATTTAAATAAATTAAAAACAGGTTCTATGTCCTAATGATCATTTTAAGTATCGTATTTTCTTGTATATAATCTGCAGCGCCGTATTATCCGCAAAGCCTTTTTTCCAGTTTTTTTTTTAACTGTTGCATAATCCGCAGCGTAGATTTTGAAATTTTCAAAATAAAAAAGAAAATGCTACCTTGAATGATCACTAAATTTATTAATAATAATTAAAAACCTTCAAAATCTGATTTATCAGATTCGGAAATGAATAAATTCATTACATCTTCACTTAACATATTATCCGAGTCATTAGATAACAAGTCTTCATTGTTAGAGTCATTTTTGTCAACAATATTGCATTTTTAAAACACGTTTTTTATCTTAGTTTCCGAGACATCATTCCACGCTTTCAAAACCCAGTTGGAGATATTTTCCTGTTTTTGTAAAATTCTTTTCTCCATCAGTCATCCATTGTTCCCATAATTTCCTAACTTGCGATTTAAATGATCTGTTAATTCCTACGTCTAAAGGCCGTAATTTCTTTGTCAGTCCTCCAGGTATTATTGCAATTTTTACAGATGCGGACTTCAGGGCATTTTTAACATTCTCAATCAGATGTGCTTTCATCGAGTCCATAATTAGAAAGGCTTTAGGGTGAAAAAATGAAATTTTTTTTATTTTCGCCAGATGCTCTGTAGCCATGACATCATGATTTCTTCATTCATCCAGCCTTTCTTGTTTACACGAAATTCAACACCTTTAGGAAAATTTTTCTCTTGGGAGCATTTTTCTTTTAAATATTAGCATTGGCGGCAATTTCAAACCATTTGCAGCACAGCATAAAACTACCGTAAATGAAGTTCTTTCATTTCCTGTAGTATTTATAGGAATACTGCTTGTTCCCTGAACATCGACGGTCCTGGTAGGTGGTATATTAAATGATAATGGAACTTCGTCCATATTAAAAATCAAATCCGCTGTAAAATTATTTTCTAGAATAATTTTTTTACAAAATATCACAAAGTCATCTGATTTTTTTCCCCAATCATCAGGTACTTTCTGGCCGATCGTTGAACGACTGCGAACAGCTAAATTGTTTCTTTTCATAAACCGGTAGCACCACGTGGGCTCACCAGAGAAGCTTCCAATATTCATTTCTCGTGCAATAAGTTGAGCTTTCATCCTTATATTTGTTGTAGAGACAGCTTTCCCATTTTCTCTCTCTTTCAAAATCCATTTACTTAATTTCTCTAATTTTGTACTATATAACAAAGCAGTGGTTCAAAGGCTACATTTAAGCTAACTCCGTTATCCAAATGCATATTCCGTGCAAATGAAATATGCATACTCCGTTATCCAAAAACGATGTGAGAGTCATGGTTTTGTGATATCTAAAGCGTCGATAGGTAATATCGTCAACAAGAAAGGAAAAAACCGTCAAATTGGAGCCTCAAGTGGGAGAAAAATTCCAAACAAGTATCCAAGGAAAAAACGGACATCTTCGACTATTGCAAAGGTACGTTGTTTAATGTTAAAAGAAAATTCCCCCCTAGTCAAAGGACAGTTTGAAAAATCATTAAAATGCTCGGTGTCTACTGTAAACAAAATGATAAACGTTGATTTAAATCTTAAGAAAGCGAAAAAACTCAATGTGCATCATCGTCTTCCAAATCATATCGCTGAATGCAGGACACGCTGCAGAATTCTATATGAGAAACACTTATCCAAAGAAAAATGGAAAACAATTGTCACAATAGATGAATCATGGGTGTATTTAAATGATTCCAACAAAAAAAGAGCCATTTATTATCATAAAAGGGGAGAAAAAAATTTAAGTACATGGCTCAAAGAATCGAAAGAAAGTTTTTCTAAGGTATTCATGATTGTTGCTGGTTTTTCTTATAATGGCAAGTTAAAAATAAAGAGAGTGGAAAAAATGTCAAGATTAACTCCAAATACTATCAGGAACATATTTTATTGCCAATTTTTCTGAATGAAATACCATCGCTTTACCCACAGTGCCATCAATCTGTGAGACTCCATCAGGACAAAGCTAGCAGTCACACATCAAAATCCACTGTAAATTTCCTAAAAGAAATGGAACAAAAAACTGGTATCAAGGCCATACCCTTCACTGATATCCCTACTAAATCTCCCGATGTATCACCTATGGATTTTTGTGCTTTCGGACTTTTAAAATCTGCATTATCCAAACGTCATCCCAAAACCCTTACAGGACTCTGGAAAGCTGTTCAGGAGGAATGGGATAGAATACCTCTTCTGACACTTCAAAAGGCATTATTATCCTGGAAATTGCGGTGTCGAAAGATAGTTCAGAATAAGGGATGTCGAATAGAACATTTAAATCACAAGAATTTTATGTAATTTAGTTTTGTGAATACAATATACATCGTCTAAAAAATGTGTGAACAGCCTCTGTAATACGCACAACGAAATTTGAAACTTTTTTAACGCATAATCAAAAGGCATTATTATCCTGGAAATTGCGGTGTCGAAAGATAGTTCAGAATAAGGGATGTCGAATAGAACATTTAAATCACAAGAATTTTATGTAATTTAGTTTTGTGAATACAATATACATCGTCTAAAAAATGTGTGAACAGCCTCTGTAATACGCACAACGAAATTTGAAACTTTTTTAACGCATAATCTGCAGATTATATACTGGAAAATACGGTATACTGAAAGGTAGTTTAATAATTCCTGCATTAATTACTCAAATAAAAGCAATAAAAGAGGTACACAAAACTAGATTATGTTTTAAGAAAGATTTTTAGATTATTAAATGCCTGACAAACTTATTATTGAAGATATTTCCATACTGCTGTTTGATTAGTGTCCTCACTTGCAATTTTCTTTGCTTTTTATCATAGGCTGTGTGATTTATTCTTAACAATCTTTGCACTGTAGGAGTAGGATTCCATTCCTTTCTGATTAGACTGGACCAGCCACCTGGTGTAGGTTAGGTTTATTTTTAAAAAATGTTTGTCCTGTGAACGATGCAGCTGCCACTCATTAGCAAACGGTTTGCAGGACTACATTAGGTATTGGTTCTAGAGAACATGTGCGAACCGGCTGAATCCCATCACAGGATAGTGCCTGTCAAAACATGATGCTGGATATTAAATAAATGTACTGATACACAAATCATACTGAACAGATCATTGTCAAATGTTGAAAATCTTAATATTATTAGAGAAATACAATTTTTAAAATTGCTATTGAACCCAATAAAAAGAAATATGGTTACTCAACAGCACGAAATAAACAATTTCTGTCAGGTTTAATTCTTTATCTCACAAACATAGTTAAAAATGTCAGAGAAGAGAGCTAGAGAGATTCCTCGGAATAACCAAATTAACTTGTTTATATAGCCTCGTACTTAGTAAGTATCTAAAGCCAGATTTAAACATGTCACTGAGCATGAGCAGAAGCAAATTAATATGTTTATGTGGTCTCATGCATAGTGAGTATCTACATCCAGATTTAAATGTGTCACTGAGCATGTGCAGAAAGCATTTTTTAATTGTAAATTATCACTAATTAATAGAAATTGCAGTTACAAAAATCAAATTTGACACATCTTTAGATTAAAATCTTTCGTTTAAGACCAAAATGAAGTAAACTGATGCAGTAGTTTTCTCTCATTTTCTGTTTAAAAAGAAAAAAGACTTATCAACTTTAATATATAGATTATATAATTAAAGAAATTCAGTTTGCTTGAAGTATGTTAATAAACTCAGTATTTAAATTATTTAGAATAAATTTGTACTTTCTGTGAAACCTGACTGCTTTAAAAGCTTTAAAGTTGTAGAATTTCTTGTGTTAAAAATGTCAGGTATATGAATTTTAGAATTCCGAAGTATAGGCTATGTAGTATCTCAGAAATTCTAGGTCTGGCCATTTTTATTATTTATGAACCCAAAGTTACAGAAAGTTAAAATTTGCATTAGTGTTCAATGACTGTCATATATTAAAATATTATATTTAACAAAATTTCATTTTTTTTTTTTTTTGCTTCTAGGTAGATTTTAATCCTCATGCGTGTCAGATGCTCTCAGCCAGTCATGATGGTTTTTGGTAAGATATATTAAATTTTAACTACCTGGTGGTGGTTTAATTTTTTATGTTTGTCAACATCTTTTTAATTTTGCTAGAATTTTTTCTAAATACCTGTTTTATTCTGTATTGTATTATATAAAGACAGTTCTGCATTCTAGATTTTATATACATCATCATGATCGCAGAAACTGTGAATTAATTTATGAAATTCAAAATTGATACATTTGGCACTTAAAAAAATAATGAATTAACTTTCTAATAGAGTTAATAATTTTGAATTTGTTGAAGAAATGATTTAAGTTTTTTGTTATTTTTACTTGTATGCATAAGTAATTTCATTCATCGTCCTTTTTCTCTATGAGCAAGTCTATACTGTAATTCATTTGTACTGATGTGTCACATATCAGTTGTAATGTATCAGATTCAAACCTATGGAGCTAATAAGTTTAGATCTGGTCGATGTTTTTCTAGGAAATCTAAATGACACTAATATTGACCCTTTATAGTCAAAATGTTTTAATAGCACTCACCTGCAGGAAAACAAAATATGCTTATAAAATTAAAATTTACCAAAGCAAAGCATTTCAATCTCTAAGGGTTTAGGTATTATGAAGGCAGATTTTTTTTTTGGGGGGGGGGGGGAGGGGGGCATTTTTCATGTTTATTTTAGAACTAGAGAATCGGGGGGGGGGGGGAGGTTCCATTTTGCTGAACACTATTTTACCTTTTTGTAACACTGCTAGCATGACTTGGATAAGAGCAATTTGCAATAAAGTATATGCTTGTATAACTTTGCATACCTGTATATATTGTTAGGAAACTGCTGGTTTTTTTTATTTTAAGCATGTTGGTAAACAAGAATTAAAGAGAAATGTAATTATCTGCTTTTTTGTAAATAATTTAAATATCTTTAAAAAGTATAATTTCTTTACCTCTTGACCCTGGCTTGAGTTAAAAAGGAGATCTGTAGAGAAAAAAAAATTATTTCCATATTCCTCCTTAAAGTTAACAAAATTAGATTTTTCATCTGGCAGATATACCGTTAAAACTACCATCATTTAAAAATTTATCAAAACTCTGATAATCTATATATATAAAACAGTTCCGTAACTGACTGACTGACAGATAACGCACAGACCAAACCGCTGGACATAAAGGGCTGAAATTTTGTATGGTAATTCTTATAGTGTAGGGGTGCACTAAGAGAGATTTTTGAAAAATTCTTAGATTTTTTTTAATTAAATTTTTAAGCTATTTTTGTAACATTCTTCAAAGTTTGCATTTAAAATAATAATCTGAGGGTTATAAAATTTATATCACGAGAAAGATCATAAAATTAAATATTTTTCGAATCTTGACCTTCATTTTCTGATTTTTGGTAAATTTTTTAAGACTGATTTTTAGAATTTAATTTATTAACTGCTGATCACATGGTTTCTTTTTTGTGATACTTTTAAATTAATTTTGTGTCACATGCATAACAATAAAATAAATTGACAAAAATATTTTAATACAGCAAAAGATAAAATTTAACCACTAGACTGATTGAGATGGAAGTTTTTTAAGAATTCAATTCAAATTAGCATGTTTTATGGATATTAAACATACAAATTAATTGTATACATTGACCGTTGTATTTAATTTGAATATTGTCTTATACATTATTTTGTTTATAAAAATATCTGTTCCAATTTTTTTTATTTATTTAATTTATTTATGTTTTTCATTAATTGCATACATTGACTGTCGTATTTAATTTTAATGTACTCCGTAGCGAAGTACCGGTATTCAGCTAGTCATTATCATATATGTGCAAATTAGCTGGGGAAAAATGTATTTGTTAGAGGTATCATTTTTTTATGAATAGCCATAATGAGACTGTTTTTATTGTATCTTTCTTTTGATTCTCCTGATGATGTGTATACTGGTTAGCTATTATTTAGCATCTGTTACTATGTGGATGCTGGCTAGTGTGTTGTGTTACACATTATAGCTGCGTTTACTTGGACAACAATAATACCCGGGATTTACCCGCTAATAGGGAAAACCTTCTAAGTCCGTTTATATGGGACCACATTTTCACCCTGCTTTTACCCGTCTTACCGGAAGTAAAGGCCATCACATGATTCGGCGAATGTGATCCTCATACACCATCATTCCTTGTAAATCACGTTATGGGTTCGATCCCAGCCGGTGTCGTACTTTTCCAAATTCACTGTATTGCTATTTTTAGCTTCCCACCTTCGAACTCCGCATTTATCTCGTTACGAAGTGTATGGTCCTGGGGAAGGCCTTTTTTTTTCCAATTGCTGTTCTTTTGACCTTGTATTCTTAAATTTTAAAAATAACAACAAAAAAATCATAAAACTTTAAAAATCCAAAAAGATTGAAAAACTTACAAAAATATTTTTTGTATTCTTATGATATCTGCTTTTCTGGGCCTCTTAATATTATTACTTTTTTGTTTTTCGTGGATCATTAGTCTTATCTAATTTTTCTTCTAAATTTTCTTAACTTGTAACTCTATATTTTTTCTGTTAAAATTAACTTTTTTGTTTTAATTCAACTTTACTATTAATTTTTTTCTTTTACCCGTGTTATTCTTACCTTAATATTTTAATTCATTACTTAAAATTTTAACTACTGCGCACTCCCATCTTGATTACATATATCTTGCTTACAGGAGATAAAGTCGACACGACCAATGCACTCCTCTTCTAAAACACAATTACGTCTGCATCTATTTGTTATTTAAATGCAGCACATGTCAGTCGCTGTTGATAATCATAGAACGGTTTTTTTTTTTTTTTTCTTTTTTTAAAGTAAATTTAGAAAATAGATAGGAAAAAAGTAATATAAGAGCTAGAAGATTGATGCGGATATTAGATATAATCGTATGATCTGTGGCTTCATCGCTAAATTTAGTTTTTCCACAACAAAGAATGTGGGCAAAATTACGAAGCTCTGTTTGGTGGGAAGAAATTGTTTTAAATTCCTGAAGTAATAAAGACTGGAAAGAAAATTTTCCAATCGATAAGTGCATTTTTTAAATTATAAGATTAATTGTAAGATACTTATTGTTTTAATAAATCCTTTTATGAAATCAAAATGTAATTTTGATTTCAATTTTGTTTCAGTAATTTTTAGTCATGTATAAATAAAAAAATCATAAATAGATATAAATAAATTTTTATCTGTGAATTCTAAAATAATTAATTTATAAATAAATTTTAATGTTACGTTTAATTATTGATTATACTTATTAAATTTATTAATTTTACCATAACACTTTAAATGAAAATTTTATTGAAATGAAATTTTATTTCTTATTTTACATACCAGATGGCAGTACCATTCTATTTATAATGTAATTGGGAATGGTTTTTAAGTTAAAAACTAGATCTGCAGATTAAGAAATAAATGAAATCCTCCGGAAAAAAATAGGCACTTTTCTACTGTTTTCTTGAAAATGATGCTATCGTTAAGGGGTTCTAGATCCTTCCATCGATCATTTGGCTGCATTTTCATGGATTCACACACATGTTCAAATCCGCCATGTTTGTTTACTACTAGGTTCCTGCTTCGAAATGCATCATGGGTAATTAGCGGGTTTTATCCTAGTTTGAAGCAGGGTCGAAAATCCACCCTGCATTTTTCCCTATCGTAGGGAAAAAACAAGAAATGACCCTGCTTTTACCCGGGTTTTTAGCATATGTAAATGGCACTTATGTCAGGCTTTTTTGAGTTTAAGAGGGAACAAAATATTGGTGCCTGTCCAACTGAAATATTCTATATCAAAATAGACATTTTATTTGGTGCATCTGTTTGTGCAGCATTTAAATTCATAGCAAAATAACCTGTTAGAATGTAAAAGTAAAGGCTGTCTTGCTCTTAGGTAGAAAGGTCAAGCTGATTGACAAAGGTAAAAAGGCACTGAAGAGGATTGTGACTTAATAAAAAAAAAAAACTGTGACTGTTAAAATTACTACAGGATATTCATGTCAGTAGTGTAATTGCTAAGCTATTTGGTTGCACAACTAAATTCATAGAAGGAAATTCAGTTGTGCAAAAAGTATGTACAAGCATTCCTGCACAACATTATTTCACTTTAACACTGTTCAAAGAAAATCCTCATATAACATGGTATATGATGAGAATTTTTTAGTAGTCTTCAAACGACACAACAGGAAAAAGTTTAAATGGGAGTGAAAAATTTGTTAAACTTATAAAAATCAATGAAACTTTTCATTAAAAATTGAAACTAATTTATGTCTAAGCATTATAATCCCTGATAATATTTTTTGCATAGGAGTTTTGCTGATCCTTTATTTGTTTTAGATTACTTTTCCACTAAGATAACCTGTCATTTTTAATATGCCTTTTGTGACTATGTATGCTTTAGAGATAAAAAGAAACTTGACCAATAAAATCATATCACATTCTTTTCTAATGGGGAAAAAATTCTGTCTCCAAATTCTACTTGTAGGGGAACAATACAATTCAGTGTGGAAGAGAGAATTTTTTAGTGCTAAAACAAATTGTAAAGTAAAATTACAAATTCTCTATTATATTAATTTTACTCAAAACTTTATTATAAGCAACATTTTTAGTTTCTCCTATGCATCTCAGTGACCCCAAAAACTATGGATTTTACACTACTCTCTGTCCTTTTGGACATTTTATTTTTTACTCCTCTATCTCTGTCTCCTCTTACCCCCACCCCTCCCATCCCCATGCTGATGGGTCTGAACTTGTACTTAAACGACATCAGAAGTGTCACTACTTATCTCTGTGACCCTGGAAACTATAGATTCAACACTAATATCAGCCATTCACGATTATTTTTACATGCCCCCCCCCCCCCAGTGTTTCTTCCCAGATTGTAATATATATATTTATACTTTACTTTGTTTATACATTCAACTCTAATATCAGTCAGTTTTGATTATTTTTATATGTCCCCTTCCCCAGTGTTTCTTTCTAGATTGTAAGTCATATGTGTACCAAGTTTGGTTGAAATTGCTCCATGCGTTCCAGAGTTATGCTGGAACATACACACACACATCCAATTTTTTAACTATATAGATTAATATATACTGCTCTTTTGAGAATGAAAAGTGAAATATAATCTTCAGACAGGCCTCTCTTAATATTTCTTTTAAAAAAATTTTTAAAAATACTGAGAAGCTCATTAAAAATTACCTAATTTTTTTAGATCCACAAAAGACTAGAATCTTTATATTACTTGCATTGTTGGGTTTTCTAATGTATTTGTGTATTTTCATACCCGGAGTAAATAAAGTTATGTTCATATAAAGCAAAAAAAAAATAAAAATTGTTTTCCAAATTGTAAGCAAGGTTTCTGGCGTAAATGAAAGTGAACTGATTAAAATCTGAACAGACTGTTAAACATAAGATATTGCTCTTGTAGCAGTATTTGCTAAAATTCATAATTTTTTTCATCATCATTAAACATTGAAGCCTGCAACTGCACAGCTCAGGATTTCAGACGCTTTTTTGAATTGTAACAGGATGTTTGTGCTAAGTTTTCAATTATTTCATTGCAAGTAGCAGTAATGTGAGATATTTTTCATCAGATAGTCTACAGCTGCAAATATTTCTCTTTGGAGGACTGGTGGAATTGTTACAAAATTCGGATTCTGAGCTCTTCTTATTGGTGCTCTTTAAAAATTTCAATTATCTCTTTTATAGATATACTAGCTGAGTGGCAACCCAATGTGTTGCTTTTTTTTTTAGTTAAAATGAAATGGCTTTATATCTTAAAGATTAAAAACTGTTTATTCACTTTTAAAAATATATTAGATTATTTAAAAAAACAAAATAATTATTTAAAATTTCCGTTATCAAATTTTGCATTTTAAACAGAAAAGCTCATTCAATTAGAAAAAAATTCTAAAGGCTTTAACTTCTCCTTTCCTAAAACTAAAATTTTTTCTGGTACTTCAAATTTATTTCTGGATTTCAATTATTAAATGACTCGTTCTCAACTAATAATTTTTCCTTTTGGCAACATGGCCGAATGAAAATATTGTCACGGTGATTTCGGGGAATACGGAAATGACACGAAGAGTAGATCAGAACAGATTTTATTGACCAGATTGCGGGGGAACATCACCTAAAATACACCTCCGGAACGTTCCCGACATTCCTACCGGAAGTGTGAGGATTATTCCATAAACTTAGGAACCGGAACTGAAATATAAATAATAGATAAATTTGCATACAGCTCGCATGCAGAGCAAATTAAAATAAAAGATGTTCTTGCACCCGACGGCGGCTGGTTTCGAACCCGGGACCTTAGGATTAGACGTCAGGAGCGATACCACTGAGCCACCGTTACTTCGGTGAACGGAACTTTGCTAAACGGAAAGGAGCTGGCCCACCCGGAATGTCAACTTTTTCTGCTCTTCTCTTCTATTGAGTTCGGCGGTTTTAATTGAATAATTAAAAAAGTTTAAAGTTGTGAAAGTTGAGGATAGCATCAGTGCACGCGTCTCATCCGTCCGCGTATATCGGTACCAGTCGCGATATCCTACTATGCTCGGTTCGCGAGATTAGCCCGTCCCCGTGTCTGCTAACTAACAAACTAACATTTGTTTACCTTCAGCTGTTAATAGTAATATAAATAGCCTTGAAGAGATGCCTCTTTTAAATTTTAAAAGGGAAGCAAAAACCTGAATGAGAACACTTTGCTTTAGTATGTGTGATAGAGATGGTTTATTTATTACTTTCATTATGCTCCTGCTTGAAAGGTATTTTTATGCCAAAAATTATAGTTGATGAAAAACATAGCTTTATCTCTTTGCATTCTGAAAAGGCTTTTATGTTCTTTTTATAGTTATATATATGATGTGACTTCACAGCAGCAGATTGTAAGACTTCCTTGTGGTAAGCACTTTAATTTCTTTATTTATTTTTTATTTATGTTTTTAAGAACACTGAAATAGAGCAGAATATAACTACATATACAGTTCTTATATTTCAGTACGTGAATATTGTATTTTGTGTTACTCGAAATATGAGTGAGCCTCAAAATTATATAAACTTGTTGAAGCAGTATTCCTTTATTTAACCTTCTAACCAGCCCATGAATTTGGTGTCACAATTAGGACTACCTGTCAAATTGACCCCTAAGCCTAAAAAGCTGTTATTTTTGTGTGATTACGATGTAACTGCATGTTGATATTGTGCACAGGTTTGTTTGATTTATATAAGCAATGAATAGTGAAGGAAAAAATTATCTACACTTATTCATTCAATTTATTTAATTTATTTTAATCTGGTATTTAAATCATCAAATAGTAGGGCTCTAAAAAGAACTTTACAATGTTTCTCAGACATGATTGCATAAAAAATCTGCCTGCCAGTGATTGAGGTAGAGAAGAGTGATGTCAAGGCTTCACGGGATGATTTAAAAATTGCACAGAACACTGTAATCCCTATCAAAACATTGATTTCATCATTTGTTGTGTCCTTATAGTGGTGGCTGTCAGGTTCTTCAATGCTGGCATGAGTTCTAGCAAGCTTCGTGTTTGTGTGATGGACAACTTTGGTTATCATTTCGTCCGTGAAAAACAGCCTCCAAATTTGCTCTGGTGTAACCTTACTTCCAAAAAGAACAGGGCCCTCTAGTGTGCTCAATTTTACCTGAAGTATGTTCTGAGCAGCAGTTTGCACTGAACTTCGCACAGGTCTCGAATTCCATGTAAAAGAGTTCTTTTTACCATAAACAGTGGCAGGTGCCTCTTCATCACTTTCATAGCATTCGTTCCCATCCAAACTAATAATGTTTATTCGTCTTCTAGTGAACTTACGCCTAGTTAGCACTACACTTTCTTCATCAGATGACTCATTCCTGGAGTGGGCTCATAGACAAGGGAAGGTGGCTCGTCTACAAGATTTTCATCATTACTATCTGAATTATCGTTTCCCTTAAAAATAGTAGCTTCTTTTGACTCATAAGTCATCTGAGTCATACTCCTTGTCCAAAGCATCGAGCTCAGTGGCAATAACAGACCTACTGATAATTTTGACCACCATACATTTACAAAATTGCAACCTTACCGTCAAACGGCAAGCACTTGTGAAACCCTGATGTGTTCTCTGTGACGTCCAGGAACTGACTGAGGATGTCAAAGCCAGCCAAGTGTTCACGTCTCTTCCCACTGCTGCCCAACCACTTAGTTCCGCTGCTGCCGGTCATAATGACTGGTGGGCCAGTTAAAGGGTTAAATGATTAAGCCAGTAACAGCTGATTAATTAGTTGGTTTAGAGTGCTGTAATTACCTTCTGTTACACAAGGTCTATTCGAAATGGCTAAACTCATGCCAACAGTGGGACTCAAACCCGCAACCTCTGGACCAAATGCCAGCTTGCTTGCCATTTGGCCATTTTTTTTCCTTTTTTTATGTTTGTTTGCTTAAGTTAAATTGATAAATGTATAAGTACTTAAGCAATTTATTAGTAATTTGTAGGAATTACCTATTAATTACCTATAGTTCTTATTTATAGCAATTAATAAACACATGCTTTAATACACACTTCATCTTAAAAGTTACATAAAATCTACAATTAATAAATACTCTCCTTTTGTATTCTTAATATTTTTATGGCAGTGAAATTTGATTCCTTATTTAATATGAGATTTTTATCTCAATCTTATTTACAAGAAAATTTTATTAGTCAGGTGTGTACAATCTGTAAATGTGTTTAGAATGAGCTGTATTCTTCCTTTTGTTTGTCTTATGTTGATTTTTTAAGAAGTTCCATACATTTCTAGTCTCTAATTTTATCTATAAAAAGAGAATGATTTATTTTCCAATTTTTTTTCATTTATTTTTAAGAATAATCAGGTTTTAAATACAGTTGGCTCTCTGTTTAACGACGATCTCTATTTAAAGATGATATTTCCCAGTCCCGGCCCCTCCAACGTTATGGGAAATGTTACTTTTTCACAAATTCTGTTTAAGGACAATTTTTCACGGTCCCTTGAAAGTCGTTAAACAGAGAGCCAACTGTATTTTTGTAGCTTTTTGAAAAATATAGGATTTTATACAAGAAATTTACCTTTGTAGTTAAGGAATACAACATGGGCACCATAAATCCAATCTTATGAAATTGGCTGTTAAACTTTTGTTTTGTTGCTTTGTTTTTGTTTTGCCTTCAAGCTAAACACATATATGGGAAACAAACTGGGTATTTCTCAGGGATTTTGTTTTCACACTGAATTAGATTTTACTTCATACTGATTTGGAGGACAAGCTATGTGTCATAGCAGTTTTATAATGTGACATTAAAACAACTTCAAGTAAGAATGGCTTCAAATAATTTGAATAACTTATGGATTCTTTGTGTTTGTATAATTAATGGATTTCTTTTTATTTGTACATATTTAATTTTTGTCCGGTCATTTTGTATTGTAGTACTCATCCCTTAATTCCTATTTTTGTTATGCATTTGTAAAGTCAAAATGTGTTGTTTACATTCAGAGCAACTTATAGTTACTGAAAAGTAAATTAAGTTAACCTTTTCTGGTTTAAGTATAGAAATATTAATTTTTCTTTCTTTCTTTCTTTTTTTTTCTTGTTTTTGTTTTTTGCAATCATAGCTCATCCTGATGAAATTTTATCTTTTGCAAAATATTCTCCAAATGGAAACTATGTTTTAACTGCATCATTAAACAAGTAAGTTAGTTTTTAATTTTTTTTTTCTTTATTTACTAGTTAGTTTTCCATAACCTTCAAAAAAAACTTCATTTGAGGAAGATTGAGATTATACCCTACAGAATGTTATTTTACTTGTACTAAATTTAGAGGTTGGTTGTTAAGATGAGAATATTGTTGCTGAAACCTGCTCTAAAAAGAGTTTGCTCCATCACTGTATTGCTTCAGAATTTATTTCTGTGAACTCAGGATATATGGAACTTCTTTTATCATGGCAACAACTTTGTTGCCAAATACTTTTATATATGTATAATTATGATAATTTGATTGATTGATTGATTTTATTATTATTATTATTATTATTATTTTCAGCACAATTAAATTATGGAGTGTGAGTCAGAAAAAGGTAAATTTTATTTTTACATTGCTTTAAAAAACTTTAACTGTTATATACTCTATTATGAAACTAATTTTTTTTTTTTACAGTGTTTAGTTTTATTCTATTTCTTTTGGACATAAAATATGCCAAATAAAGTTTAATTTAGCTAATAAATATTCGTGACAAGAAATGTTTTTATTGTTGGCATAATAATCCTAATCACTTAATTATTTTGTAGTAATTCTTATTTTAATTTGTTGAAAATCTGATCTCGATATGTGAAATTTATTCAGTGTTTCTTTTTAGTGTGTGAAAACATACCAAGGCCATAAAAATGCTAAGTATTGTTCATATGCAGATTTTTTTGGAGGAAAGGTAAGTTCTGTGTGCCATTCACATAAGTCTGAGAAAATTGTTTTGTGTTGAACATTAAACATGATGTGTGGGTTATTGGCTAAAAGTTATTTAAATTTCAGTACGTTGTATCTGGATCAGAAGATAAGTCTATTTACATCTGGAATTTGAATTCACTACAGTTGTTACAAAAAGTAGAAGGTCATAATGGTAAGTTTTTTTGCTTCTGATAATCAACTTATGTAAGTTTTATTTCCGCGGGAAATTTGCTAGCATCCCAAAGGGTAAATAGTTTTAGTTGTTGGGATACATGTTTTGAATCTCTTATCTTGTTATAGTGAATATCTGCCAGTTAGTGGTATTCCTACTATGTTTAATTTTCTGACTGGAAAGTACTTAAAACTTTAATTGTAGTGCATTCACATTCAATTTCATTACTTTCATTGCTGATATTATTGAAATTTAAGAACATTTTGCATGCCAAATTAGAATATTAATTTTCTTATTCCATTTAATATTAAAGATTTCCCCCTCCACTCATTTGTGAGATTTTTCAATTTTGCAATAGTCAGATCTTGAACTTTTAAGAAGATAATAATCTAGTATGAGTAGAAATCTGTGTATGTCTCAACCAATTTCAATTATAACACATATTTTTAGTAACTAAGTGCACTGTTCCTGTATAGTTTCTAATAAGTCGGTTTGTATGCATTGAAGATGTTCTATAAAGTTACTCTCATCGTACATAGAAATTTAATATTCCATTCTTTCCGTTTCCATCCTCCTTCTTTCCATTTGTAAAAATCAAGAATTTTTCCATTGTTTTAGAAAATAAATAGTGAGTAAATAAAATTAATAAAAGACAACAATGATTATGCATTGTTTCTGCCCAAATCTTTCACTGAATTATGAATCTTAATTTTCTTGTATATTTCTAATATTTAATACAGTGTTTCGGATAGTTTGCCAATGCATCCTAAGCTCTGTATATCATTTTTATTTTGTACTGGTTTCTGAATAGTTATTGATTGGAAAACCTGAAATTCTTACTCACTCATCTCATCTACTGACTTATTTTGCTTGAATATTTTGAAGAAAATAAATGCTTCATAATCTCCTCTTTAAGCACTAATCTCCATATTAGGATTCTGTTCTTAGTGTGATTGATTTGTGTTGACTGTTTCAATTTAATAACTTTAGTAATCTGCTCTTTTTAGATGTTGTCTTATGCATTGATTGTCATCCCAAACAAAATATAATTGCCTCAGGTGCCCTTGAAGAAGACAGAACCGTTAAAATTTGGAGAAGTTAATCAGAGCTTACATCTTTCATTACATGCAGCTAGCTACCAATTTGACTGAATGTACATACTGTACATACGATGTAATATGTATTTTTCTATTTATTTATTTTGTAAAGTAAAAATCTTTATCAATGTATTTGGTCTGTATTTACCTAAATAGTTTTTTTTTTTTTAAATGCATGTCATATTGCTCAAATTCAACTACATTATACAGTTCAGAAACATCTCTTTATTTCCACATTCCTTGTGAGAAAACTGCCTTTCATTTTCATTATTTGGGCTGTGGTAAACATATGTTCCTGACTGCTATTTCTTTGGTCTACCTTTTTCATTTGAGCTAGAATTTTTAGATGTACTAATTTGAGAGAAATTTTATTTCTCTATCAAGTCTACTTTTCAAGTCTTATTTTATAAATAAATTTGCATATTCAGCTCTTTTTTTTTTTCTTTTTTTTTTAAATTGTAGAGTTGAGTTAAACATTAAATTATATGCATGTATCAAGGACTTCTTATGGGGCCCAATCAAACACTCACAAGAACTCAACTAGGTTCCTCAAAACTGAGGATTCTTAATTTAAAATATTAAATATGTAATTAGAACTGTCTTGTTTTCAACCAGATTCCTCACAGTAGTGATGACATGAGTCATATCTGGGTATGGAAATTACATGCCCAAGGAATCCTCTCTCTGCTATACAAGGCCAAACTTAAGCCAGTTGGATCTAATCAGGCCCAGAATAAAAGTTAAAACTATGTCTAAAAGGAAATTGTCTCAACAGATATAAAATTGATTCATAATAACAACCAAATGAAGTCTGTAAAATATGCAGATATAGATGGCCGTATGCTAGTCAAAGAAATAGAAGTATTAAAACCTTTTCTTCCTTCATGTTTTGGAAACCCCTTAAAAAATTCTACAATTCTTTGCTACAAAAGTCTAGACACAGTCTCTACATAGGGCCGAATTACCCACATTGGGGTCCTAGACATTTTCTTCCTACTAGGCCCCCTCCTTCTGCCACAAGAAATAGAGCACGCACAAAATATAAAACAATAAACAAAACTAAATGATATGAAAACTAAAACAAATCTTAAATTTTTATTAATAAAAAATATTTAATATACAATAAATTTTAGTTTTTTCTAGAAATGTTTGAACAGTTTGTTTATAAATTTTTAAAAAATTTGAAATTTATTTTATTAAATGTCTAACAAAAGTAAGTATATAAATATGAATAAACTTTATCTAAAAATTCTGTTTTCTAGCCTTTAATTCAGCAAAATTATCAATTATTTCATCATAATTAATATACAGTTGTCCAATTTATGTACAGTTTATTATATACAGTTGTCCAACAGTAAAAGTAAAACTATCTTATTTACAAATCTTTTCAAAATAGACAATTTGAATGGGTCCTAGACATTTGTCTATTCAATGATCTGGCCCTGGCTCCACAAACATCTTTAAAAGATATTTGTAACAATTCCTTTGACTTCTCAATTTTTTAACCAAAACTGCTTCAAAATTTGTTTTTATTATTATTATTATTATTATTATTATTGCATATTCCAAATCTATATATATTTAGGCATTCAAATATGCCTTTGTGTTTGTATGTGTGTGTGAGAGAGTGAGTAAAAGAAATAGATTTTTTTTATATAGATTTAGACCATGAGAAATGATACTTCCAGAAAAATCAGTTTCAGGTGTTATCACATAAAAACCATTTTTTGAAAATAACTCTCAATTAATCTGTGGTTACATTCCTATTTATTACATAAAATACAAAAGTAAAATGTATCCACTAAAAAAAATATACTTTACTAACACAAATTAACTTAAAAATTAAGTTTAATATACCAAATCTCAAAACATGGTTCAAGGCAAAGTAAAACCTCGCGTTCTTTGCACCAAATTCGCAATTTTTTGCCAAATTCAATATTTTGAAGCAACAAACAGGACATTATCTTTGAGGCTCTTTCTTTATGGGATTAGGATTTATTTGGCTTGCAAAATGATAATTCGATGGGTTTCCTATCTCCAAGGCTTTCACCAGCTAGTAACTTGCGTATTTCTAGTGTTCGGCTTTGCATCTTTCGATGATTGTAGTTTTCAGTTCCTAATTAGAATATGTTGTATCTAACTTCATTATAACGTCATGCACCATAGTAGCAGTTGCAGACGGCAGGTTGCGACAACGTGATCATTTTGTTTTCGGTTCAGATATCGTTTGGGGATCGCTAACTCGAATGTACACTCTTAGACGACGACAACAAACAAACAAAAAAAAAAAAAAAAAATGCACCAAGGAGTTGTTCGAATGGGACTAAATTCGGTAGATGTGATGTACATGTACAGAAAACAAATGATTACAATTTGAGGAAAATTGGATGATTCAAGAGCTTCACAAGGTGAAAAAGTCAATAACGCGTTGGCCCACCTCTGGTCCTTATGCAAGCAGTTATTCGTCTTGGCATTGATTGGTAGAGGTGGCGGATGTCCTCCTGCGGGATTTCGTGCCAAATTCTGTCCAATTGTCTTCGCGCATTAGATCGTCAAAATCCCGATCTGGTTGGAAGGTCCTGCTCGTAATGCTCCAAACGTGCTCAATTGGGGGTGGGGGGAGATCCGGCGACCCTGCTGGCCAAGGTAGCGTAGGGCAAGCACAAAGACAAGCAGTAGAACCTTTCGCCGTGTGCGGGCGGTCATTATCTCGCTGAAATGTAAGCCCAGGATGGCGTGATATGAAGGACAACACAACGGTGCGTATAATGTCGACGTACTGCTGTGCTGTAAGGGTGTCGCGGATGACAACCAACGAGATCCTGCTATAAAATGAAATCTCACCCTAGACCATCATTCCTGGTTGTCGGCCCGTATGGCAGAAGGCAGTCAGGTTGACATCCCACCGTTGTCCGGGGCGTCTCTAGACACGTATTCGCTGGTCATCGGAGCTCAATTCGAAGTGGGACTCATCAATAAAGACAGTTCTACTCCAGTCAGTAATATTCCAGGTCGAATGTGCCCGACACCACTGCAAACGGGCTTGTCGGTGTACAGAGGTCAATGGTAGTTGGCGCAGTGAGCCTCCTATGAATGGTCCTTGCTGTCACTGAAGCATCAGTTGCACGTACTATCGATGATGATGAATCTGGGGCTGTGAGTGCCGCTCTGGCGATTGTTCTGTCCTCACGTTCTGTCGTTTCTCTTGGCCGACCGCTTCGTTCTTAACGCTGTGTTCGGCCATGGTTCACCCATTCTTGCCAACATCGTCTAATAGTGGCATCGTTCCTGTCCAAATGTCGAGCGATTAGACCAACCTGCTTCTTTGAGCCCAACTACACGTCCTCTTTCAAATGCTGATATCTTCATATTTTCGCGCACCTGTATGTGAGGCATAGTTACTGTCTACCTGAGTACACGGAATGAAGTTCGCAAAGAATTTATGACCTGAAATTTAAATTTCTCCTCTTACCGCCGCGAACGAGGCGAGTCAAAAACGATTTTGAACGATTTACACAGCCGCGAACGAGGAGAGTCGAAGATGGATGTTGAAACGGAACCCTCGTCGATAACCCTGCTATTCTCCTTCCCAATCGTGGCGCTCGCTTTGGGAGCGGTTTTTCTGGTCCGGGTCAAAGCATAGACCTGTAATATATGTAGACAGCGCATTGCTATTCAAAGCAGCCGCAAAAAGCAATTAAGGCATCTATCACGTGACTTCGGGTGAGCTATCCCAGATTTGGCTTGTTATCGCATCATTTGGCGTTATAAAATATTGAACCTTTACCCAAAGTGTTCCGAACTAATTTTAGCATGTGGCATACATCTAACATCACACATACACTCAAGAGCCAAAACATTATGACCACCTGTCAATAACGAGTTGGCCCACCTTTGGCGCGCAACACAGCTTCAACCCGCCTTGGCATGGATGCCACAAGTCCTTGGTAGATGGTCGGAGGCAGATTGTACCAGATGTTTAAGCAACGGTCACGCAAATCCGAGATATTGCGAATTGGTGGTCTTTGAACTCTGAGCTGACGTCCCATGACATCCCAAATGTGATCTCAATCCCTATCGGATTCAGATCCGGTGAGTTAGGCGGCCAGGACATTAACTGGAATTCAGCATCATGTTCCTGGAACCACTCCAACACAATTTTAGCCTTGTGACACGGGGCGTTGTCCTGTCGGAACATTCCATTTCCAGTTGGAAAAACATAGGCCATGTAAGGGTGCAACTGGTCTGCTCTACCACAACCACGGGTCCCAGAGACGCCCAAGAGAACGTCCCCCAAAGCATAATACCGCCACCACCGGCCTGTGTATGACCTACTGTACATTGAGGGAGCAACAGTTCGTCTGGAAGACGGCGTATCCTGACACGGCCATCGGCGTGATAAATGACAAACCGTGATTCATCTGACCAGGCAACTCTCCCACTGATCCATGGACCAGTCGCGATGTTCCCGGGCCCAGCGCAGGCTCAGTTGGTGATGACGCTTGGTCAGCAAAGGCACACGAGTGGGACGTTTGCTGCGTAGCCCCATATCCAACAGTGTGCTGCGATACTATTCTACTTGGCCCTGCATTATATTGGGCTGTCAGCTGAGCCACTGTCTGGCTCCGGTTTTGCTTCACCCTGCGAGACAGTCTCCGACGGCCTTTTTCTTTGATAGCGTGTGGACGTCCAACACCATGTCGTCTACTGCTGGTTTCTCCGTCATTCATCCACTTTGCATAAGTACTAACAACTGTAGGTGGCGAACAACCCATGAGTCGTGCAGTTTCGGAAATACTTGTTCCGAGCCTTCGAGCCATTACAATCTGCCCTCTATCAAAGTCGCTTAGATCCGCAGCCTTTCCCATCACACACAGAAGTAAGTGAAAGAATGATTCTTCAGACTCTCCATCAGCAGTTAAATACCACTTCCACCTGATCACGTGCCTTCCACGTCATCCAGGCGAATTCATTGCAAAATGTAGGGGTGGTCATAATGTTTTGGCTCTTGAGTGTATGTCTTCCTTAGTTACAGGATGCGGAAAAATATTTTTGAGATTTTCGGAATTAATGTTGGCTCCAAGATTATTTACAGTGGCTATATTTGCACTTAGCCCATCAAAAGTTAACGAAACTATTTTAATGCCAGTGTCGTGTAACCGGCATAGGCGAACTTTTATTAAGTTAGCCCTTTCTATAGAATTTAACCCATTGATTAGAAAGTATGCAATGGGTATTTTCCAATTCCCATTCAGGGAATTAACCATGAATGTCAATGTTTCTTTTGCATGAGGCATTTCATCATCATCAATGCACATGCGTAAGTCCACATGTCCCAAATACCTGCCATTATCCCATTCTATATGAGATCTTATCGATATCTCATCGATAATTAACCCACATATAACGCTTTTATTTATTTTTTTCGCCTTCGCAGCTTTGGCAGACAAAGAAGAAAATGCTTCAGCTGTGAATCCGGGAGAACCGTCTATTCTGTGATACCATTTTCGCAATGTCGAAGGATGAGGCAGGTTTGAGCAGAATGTCTTTCTAACGTAATTATACGCTTTTGCTGAATAAAAGTGCAGTGTTAAAGCAAATGCACGTAACTGTGGAGGATATCTTTCCTTACTTTGCCCGTTTTCAATTCTTTTTAACAATTCCACTGCAGATTCCGGAAGAGAAAGCTGAAAAAAATGAATAATTTCAAACTTAATCAATTAAAAAATGATAATAAACTCTATAAGTGTAAAAATTAGGCCTGCAGGTTTTTCAAAAGCTCCTTACTAGCCATCTTTGTCGGGAGCAAAACGCATGAACAGCGCAGCATGGGTGTCTTGCGGGGTGTTGTTCGCTTGTTTTGCTCTTGTCGAAGAAAGCAACTAAAACGTTTTTGAAACAGTTGTACAGATGTTTTCCTACAATTATGTAGTTTATTACAAAGCTTTTTTTGCCTCTTTTATCTATTTTCAGCTCCAGTTTGGGGGCTTGTTATGTAGTAGAAAAGTTACTTACTTCTAGCACCTTAGAATCCGAATCTGAAATCAATGACTTCTTTATCTCGCCTAAAATCTCTTTCAGAGATGTAATTTTCTTTTTCATACTCTCACCTATCTGCTTTAAATTTTTTACTTTTTTTCTATACTCAAGGACACTGTTATTTGCCAGGGTTAAAACTTTCTTGGCCTTTGTTGGGGATGTAAGATCATCTTCGGTGTAATCTCCCAAATAAAATTTTCTTTTTAAACCTTTACCAACATTTGAAGAAGTACCTAAAAACGAAAAAAAATTACTGAAGTTTTGTGGAAAAAAATATAGAAAACTGTTTATTAGAGATTTTTAAGAACATATTTTCTGTTTACTTTACGAGTCCCCTACATCAGGACACTCGTCAGCGTCTCATAAAGTTTTAAAGGAGATACACGATTAAGATGAAAACCGAACGTATTTGGAAAAAGGATTACATAATTTATTTATTAATTAGGAAATTGAACAAAATGCATACCTGGCTCATTACTGGAGATCTCGTTTGGCACACATTTTGATTTAGAAGGCTTTCTCTCAATTGTCTGCTTTTGCAGATGCGATTAAAAAGAGAAAATTGTAGGCACTGCATCTGCTTTAAGCCAAGTTCCTCCAAATTTAGCTCTATCGAAACATTCCGGCTTAAAATGCTTAGAACATAATTTCGAAACATTTGTTGCTTTGAAATTTTCTCTTTTCAGCTGTGTTTCCCACATCTTTCTTCTTTCATCATTTTTCGGAAAACTAATAAATGAGATAGGGATTAGCTAATATTGTAATAAATCTGTTAATCACATGAAAACTAAGTAAATGATATATAAAAAAACACAACAAACTAGTGTTAAAAGTAGATAACGGAAATTAAAACTTTGTTTAATAACAGCATAAATGTAGAAAAATTATACAATGATGTGTTTTTAACAAAGTTTTAATTAGCGTTACGTGAATTAATGACGCTTTACTACATTTTTATTTCACTTATTATGGGTTAATTTAAGGAGTTTCATAAACGCAAAATTATATTTTTACATATTTTAACAGCTCTGTTTTTTTATACAGATTTTTTATGTATATATTGTGTCCTAATTATTCAATTTTTTAATCATTTTCACGAATATGTATTTTTTAATTTATATATACAAAAATTAAAAAGATAGTGTAACAAAATAAATGAATCTACTACAATTTTCCCCCACAACCCCTTTTTACGGACGTATGTTATTAATATTTTACATTTATTTTGATAACTATGGAAGAATATTTCTCAGCGGGATATAATGGCAATTATAAATATAGAAATAAATGTTATAAATAATCTCATAACGTTATATGGTAAAACAAAAAACATGTACACTCATGGACAAAAAAATTAGCGCACCAAGAAATAATTGCGGGATCGTAACGAAACTTGCAATGAAGGTACATGTCGGGGAGATATGCAAATGATTAGAAATGCAGCGTGATTGCTCATTACGTATAGCCGGTAGAGGGCGTTGAACATCGTACTCTGTGGAGTATAAAACAGGTAACCAAAGTTTGTTTGAGTGTGCTGAATCATTTACAAAGGAAGAGCTGAGATAGACATGCCATTACGCCGTGTTCGAAGACAACATAAGCAGTTGTCGCAGTTTGAGAGGGGGAGAATCGTCGGGATGATGGAAGCTGGGTGGTCAGCTAGGCGAGTAGCTCGTCAATTAGGCCGCTCTGATTGTGTTGTGAGGAGGTGTTGGGACCAGTGGACCCGAGAGATGTCATGTACACGAAGACCAGGCTCAGGACGCCCTCGACAGACCAGTCGTCGAGAAGACCGCCACATCGTAAGAAATGCACGCGTACAGCCAACTGCTTCATCGGCCGCCATCCAGGCACAGGTAGCACCTTCACTTGTGTCTTCTCGAACCATACGAAGGCGCCTGGCTGAAGGACAGTTGGTATCGCGGCGCCCATTACGTGTGCTGCCCTTGACGCCCACCCATCGACGCCTCCGTTTGGAGTTTTGCCGCGCACGAGAAAACTGGACTGCAGCGGAATGGAACCAGGTCGTCTTTAGCGACGAATCCAGATTCAATCTCGACAGTGATGACAATCGTGTTCGTGTGTGGAGAGCCCGTGGTGAACGCTTCAATCCTGCCTTTGCTGTACAGCGACACATCGCTCCCACAGCTGGTGTGATGGTATGGGGTGCCATTGCCTACAATACACGGTCACCCCTAGCACCATGACAGCCCAGCGGTATGTTCATGAAATCCTGCAACCACATGTGTTGCCACTCATGCAACGGCTCCCAGGAGCCATTTTTCAACAAGACAATGCTCGGCCTCATACGGCAAGGGTGTCACAAGACTGTCTCCGCACTGTTACTACCCTTCCTTGGCCTGCCCGATCTCCAGATTTGTCTCCAATCGAGCATATCTGGGATCATTTGGGACGATGAGTTGGGTATTCCACGAGTTTGAACGAACTAGAGGCAAGGTTACAGCAAATATGGAACGAAATGTCTCAAGACATCATACAGAACTTGTATGACTCAATGCCCGATCATATCGCATCGTGCATTCGCGCTAGAGGGGGTCCAACGGAGTATTAACTCCTCCGTTCTTTTGCCTTTTTCTCTGAAATAAATTATCCTTTTTCTTTGATTTTCTTATCATTTACTTATATCAAAGTAGTCATTACGTATGTAAAATTTCGTTTCACTTTGACGACTCCTTCTTGGTACGCTAATTTTTTTGTCCATGAGTGTACTAGATAATAGAATATGTGCATGGCGGTAAACAAGCATGTATTTTGTTTCCTTGGCGTAAATATTTATCGCCAAGGTAGAAAGTACGCACATTGCTAATTGCTGAAGTTCATTTTATTCTTAATGCAATTTTAACCCTTTTGAGATGCAAAATTTTTTAATGTACGTATACCTATGTAAAATAATATACTTAAAAAAATATTTCAACACAATACATTATTTACAAGGGCATAAAATCCATTTTTATTGCAAAACGTCATGACTACACATGTCAAATTATTCTTTGTTTTACCAAAAATATACATTAAAATCAAAGCAAAAGACTTACCTGTGAATCGTAGTGTCTCCACCTTTGATGTATTTTGCGTTGCATCCATAGGCACATCAGGAATTTACCATTTTAAGCTTAAAATCTAAAGCAAACGTATCTTTCGAATGTATTCCCACCAAGCGTACAATGTAAAACTTATGGAAGGAAAGATGCGCGGGAATTGCTACGCGTAGGGGAGTCCCGAAGTCACGTGACTTCATGTATTGCTTGGCCAAGGGTTGCCAATGCTCTCTCTACCCTCATTTCAGCTCGATGGGTCAAAGGGGGAATGGTGACCGGATCGCTTTTCGCAAAGGGACGAATGGCGTCTGGAAGTCTTGACAGCATGAGGCGGGAATGTGAGAACGGTCATTCGCGTGGATGCAGGAGCGTGACTAATGTCTTCCGGGGGTGAGGGGTGGCTCGTTCGCGGCTGTGTAAATGTGGGGTTCAATATCCTGCCGGTTGCACAGTTAAGATGCTCTGCAGCGTCACATGTCCATTGGTTGACAGCCAAACTTTAAAATTTTGCGTTTTCCGTCGAAACCTGTATGCATATCAATTTGTGTCCAATTTGAATTATCCCTTCTTGGTTCGTCGTTTTTTATGTCTGAGAGTGTACTTTCAAGCATATAGAACCATAAGGGGGGTGGGGTCCACCGATATGTAGGGTGGTATTACTACTGCAGAAGCTTCTTTTGTTGATCCAGGAGGTGGAGGCATGGTTGCTGGCGAAAACGGAAGTCCAGTGTTCAGAGAAGAAGGCTGTGTTCGATGGCCCAATTACCAATATGGCGGTTCGAAGTGCCACTAGGTTATAAGACACTACTCCGTCAGAGACTCCAACAGAAGGTTTTAAAATATAATATTTATTCGATCAACACAATGAACATATTCAGAAAGTCACTAGACATCGCACGTCCGACCAGTGAAGTTTTCACAGACTCCTATGCCGCATTTACACATTCGTGCTCACGACACCCGCAAGACATTCGTCACGTTCTGCATCGTCGCGAGTGACCGTTCTCACATTCGCGCTTCTTGCTGTGAACAAGACTTCCCGTCGCCATTCACCGCTTTGATTCGTGCCAGAAAACCGCTCTCGAAGCAAACGCCACGATTGGCGAGGAGAAAAACAGGATGAACTGCGAGCGCACCGTTCACACATTCGCCGTACACCTCCCCAAGCGATTCGACTAGCCGCTAGCGCGACTGTAAATGCGGTGTTACGTTACGGCGCGCAACTTCGCAAGTGAAGGGGAAAGAACTGAGGTCACATGGTTCGCCTCTCGCTGATTGGAGTGGAAACACTACAAACCATGTAGCTAAAGAAGCTCAGTGTTAAAAATGTGTCTCATATTTGGTCGCCGTCACTAGGAGGCACGCGCGCCGAACGCAAGGCTTTGACACGAAAACCATAATATGTATTTTTCAAGAGAAAACTTTTTTTTTAGTGTTTAATATGAATTCATTTCTGACGTTTGGTTCTTTTGTATTATAGACTTCAGGCGTTGAACAACATGAACATCTATTCAGAATTAGAAAACAAAATATTTATCACAAGAGACTGAGATGCCCTACTCGACGATCTCAGGAGATGCCCTACTCGGCGATCCCAGCGAAGTTAAATTGTACATAACTGGTTCCTTATCCTAAATGCAACCTAAAACCGTATTCCATCATATAGACTAAAAATATATAGAAGTTGCCATCTTCAGTTATTGTAAAATACGAATAATACAAATAAAATTTAACATATTTAGTACAAAATACAAAATGAATAGGAATAAACACATAAAAAACAACAACAATAAAAACACAAAAGTAAATAAACATTAAACAAAATACTAAGATAATATAAGGAAATTTAAAGTTCTACGTATTTAATGTCAATATAATAGTCTCTCCCAAAATGCACACATCAGGCCCGACCTGGCCTGAAGCCCCACTGGGTAAATCCTGAAATATAATAGTCTCTACTTATCTTCAAATAGTCTGGATAATGCGTCTGCATGGGGCATTTTAGATCCAGGACAATGTTTTATACTTGCACTATATTTTTGGAGCGCAAAAACCCATCGTTGTAATCGTGAAGCTTGAGGGACACATTTTGTTAGGTAAGATAAAGGGTTGTGGTATGTATATAGTTATACAGAGGCTGTTCGCACATTTTTTAGGCGATTTTGGTAAGCGGTAATAAAAAATCGTTTGCTGCAAAAGAAATAATTGCAATTGTACTATGTTTTTAAAGTCAAAATTATCGTCTGCGGCTTGAAAGTTTTGTTTTTATTCAAAATGGCGTTTTTAACAAAGGAGTGGTTCGAAGGCTACATTTATGCTCTTTCCGAAGAGAAATATGCATACTCCGTTATCCAAAAACGATGTGAGAGTCATGGTTTTGTGATATCTAAAGCGTCGATAGGTAATATCGTCAACAAGAAAGGAAAAAAACGTCAAATTGGAGCCTCAAGTGGGAGAAAAATTCCAAACAAGTATCCAAAGAAAAAACGGACATCTTCGACTATTGCAAAGGTACGTTGTTTAATGTTAAAAGAAAATCTCCCTAGTCAAAGGACAGTTGCAAAATCATTAAAATGCTCGGTGTCCACTGTAAACAAAATGATAATTGTTGATTTAAATCTTAAGAAAGCGAAAAAACGCAATGTGCATCGTCTTCTTCCAAATCATATCGCTGAACGCAGGACACGCTGCAGAATTCTATATGAGAAACACTTATCCAAAGAAAAATGGAAAACAATTGTCACAATAGAGGAATCATGGGTGTATTTAAATGATTGCAACAAAAAAAAGAGCCATTTATTATCATAAAAGGGGAGAAAAAATTTAAGTACATAGTTCAAAGAATCGAAAGAAAGTTTTTCTAAGGGATTCAAGATTGTTGCTGGTTTTTCTTATAATGGCATGGCAAGTTAAAAATTAAGAGAGTGGAAAAAAAATGTCAAGATTAACTCCAAATACTATCAGGAACATATTTTATCGCCAATTTTTCTGAATGAAATACCATCGCTTTACCCACAGTGCCATCAATCTGTGAGACTCCATCAGGACAAAGCTAGCAGTCACACATCAAAATCCACTGTAAATTTCCTAAAAGAAATGGAACAAAAAACTGGTATCAAGGCCATACCCTTCACTGATATCCCTACTAAATCTCCCGATGTATCACCTATGGATTTTTGTGCTTTCGGACTTTTAAAATCTGCATTATCCGAACGTCGTCCCAAAACCCTTACAGGACTCTGGAAAGCTGTTCAGGAGGAATGGGATAGAATACCTCTTCTGACACTTCAAAAGGCATTATTATCCTGGAAATTGCGGTGTCGAAAGATAGTTCAGAATAAGGGATGTCAAATAGAACATTTAAAACACAAGAATTTTATGTAATTTAGTTTTGTGAATACAATATACATCGTCTAAAAAATGTGTGAACAGCCTCAGTATTTCAGAACCGAAAACTAGGGTTTCAAACCCCAAACGATAGCATATGCTTCCCTCTCTATCGTAGACCAAGCTCGCTGGGTTTTATTCAGTTTTGACTTGCGTAAGTAATAGGTCGAAGTAACCCATTGTTTCTTTGAGATAAGCAAGCAGCAATACCATACTGGGATGCATCCGTATGTATTATAAATTGTTCACTCATCACAGGAGTGTGAAGTGCTGTGGCGTTCATTATAGCAGCTTTTAGTTTGTTAAAGGCTATGTTGTGTACATCTGACCAGAAGAAATTTTCTGGAACTTTCTTCTTAGTGAGCTCCTTGAGAGGTAAGTCGATCTCAGCTTAACAAGGTATGTATTCTCGATAATAGTTGCACAATCCGAGCATGCTCCTCAGTTGTTTTTTGGCTGAGGGTATTGGTAGTTGAGATATTGCCTTGATTTTATCGGGATCTACTTTATGTTTCCCAGAACCGATGATATGCCCTAGGCATTTAACTTCTGATCTTGCAAACTCACACTTTTTAAAATTTACAGTAAACTGCAGTTCTTCTAACTTAGAGAGGATAATATCCAGATGTTTTAGATGGTCCTTCATATTATTGGAAAATATTGCAATGTCGTCTATATAAACACGACTAAATTCTCTGTATGACGCTAGAACTTTGTTCATTACTCGCTGAAATGTAGCCGCTGCATTTCTTAGACCAAAAGGCATCACCTTGAACCTCTACTGAGCTCTGTGGGTCTTGAACGAAGTGAAATCTCGACTTTCTTTTTCCATCGGAATAGCCCAATATCCCTTCAATAAGTCGAGTGTAGTAATAATATTGGCCTTTCCTATACAGTGGAGTAGTTGAAGGGCATCTTCCATGGGAAAATCATCAGCTTTGTTAACGGCATTGAGGGATCTGTAATCAATGCACAAACGCATGGCATCCTTGTTTACACACACAATGGGATGAGCGATCTCTGCTGAACTCTCTTCTATTAAGTCTAATTCGAGTAATTCGTCGATTTGGACGTCTACTTGAGATTTCAGAGCTTCTGG
This sequence comes from Dolomedes plantarius, assembly GCA_907164885.2. NCBI lineage: Eukaryota > Metazoa > Arthropoda > Arachnida > Araneae > Dolomedidae > Dolomedes > Dolomedes plantarius. The sequence goes on from OU015491.1 coordinate 72,476,498, forward strand.
TATTCTGTAGATGTACGGTTTTGTCCTTTCTTTGCCATTTTCAAGCCTTATCTTATGTTCGCCAATCTTTGCGATCTTCACCTTTCCTTTAAAAAGCTCTTGATGGTTCTTCAACAACTGAATCATCTTGGTTCTGTCTTTTTCAGATAAATGCTGTAGATTTAAATCGTGGATTTTCTCAAACGATTTTTGTTGATGCATAGCTCAAGGAAATGCATGAATTTCACCAAATTCTTCACCGTCATCAAAATCGATTCCGACTGCATTAACTCTTGGGTAATATCTTCTGATTTTGTTTACATGACAGTGTCGCACGTTTCCATCAGGAAGTTTTATTTTGTATGAATGCATTGATGGATGGCCGACTATTTCTCCTGGTCCGGTCCATCGCGCGTACAACTTGTTGGAAGAGTCTGGAATCAACAGATAGACTTGTTCTTCTAAATTGAATTCTTTCGATTTTGTGCGACGATTAAAATAGTCAGTATAATCCTTTTGTTGTCCTGCTGCAATAATTGAAGCTTGTTCTGCTGCTCTTTCTAGATTTATTTTAAGTTCTTGGAGATAATCAACTACTGACTTATCCATATTTAGTGGTAAAGAAATTTCTCCACACCAACTAGACTTAAGCACGCTAAGAGGACATCTTGCTTCTCCGCCATACATCAACTTGAACGGAGATACTCCGGTAGTACAATTTGGAACTTCTCTATTAGCAAACAACAGAAATGGAAGGTACTTATCCCAATTACTAGGGTCAGATCGAAGTACATGATGAAGAGCATTCTTAAGGACTTGATTGTATCTTTCCACAAGTCCATTGCTGGCTGCATATCCAGACACAGAAAATCTAGGAGAAGAACCTAAGCGATTCACAAACTCTTGAGTCAGTTTCGAAACAAAGTTTGTTCCTTGATCTGATGCTATAACTTTGGGAATTCCAGTTCGCATGAAAATTTCCAACAGAGCATCACAAGTTGCTTTTGCAGTCAGAGAACGCAGAAGAATTGCTTCCGGCCAGCGTGTATACTGATCAATTAAGCATAACACATATTTATGTCCACGAGCTGATGGAGGTTCAATTGGTCCAATAATATCCACATTAACACATTCAAATGGCAAGTCTGGTCTAAGCATAGGAGTAATAGGGATTTTGTCAATCATTTTCTCAGGACTTCGTAGTTGACATTCTTTGCATGATTTACAGTATTCAGTAATTTCACTAGTCATGTTAGGCTAATAAAAAGTATAGCGAATTCTTTCCTTAGTTTTCTTTAAACCGATGTGGCTGCCAAAAACGGATTCATGAGCTAATTTTTAAACTTGAGCTCTCCTTTTTTCTGGCAACACTAGCTGATTCACAATCTCGCCTAATAGTTTTTCTTTATGGAATATTAATCCATCCATCAAAAAGAAATGCCCTTTTCCAAGCGCTAAATGTTTTCGAACTCCTTCTAATGTTGTGCATTCATTTTGCTCTTCTCATAGCAGATTGCTTTGACTTCGAGAACAATCTGACTCATCACTTCCTGTTTCAGCGCACAAAATTTCTTCCTGCTCTGCGAATCGTAAAACATTAGTGGAACATTGATTGTTTATATTCAAACCAGGGTTGTGCATTTCCTCTTCGGAATTCTTCAACAACAGATCATAAATTTTACTTGGAATGATAAACTGTCTTTGCAATTTGTTAGTTACCGCAGCCAGGATCTCTATGGGGCGGGAAAATTCTCTACTCTCTCCTCTTTGTAATGAAACTTGGAACTTCGCCGATCCGGCTTCAATCTTTTCGCCAAAGGCACTCGTTAAAATAATTTTTCCTCTTGATTTCTGTGGAGACATAAATTCGGAACTTATTACTGCTATTTGTGTTCCTGTATCAATTAAAGTCTTTAACTGTTGATTGTCCACCAAAACGTTTACATACTGAAGGGGATTAATATGTAGGTCCATTTTCTCAGGTTTAAGATGATCATATCTTATTTCAGCAGTTAAAATGTCACCTTGTTTCTCCCTTTTATTGGTTGCTTGTTCATTGCATTTTTTTGGACAGTCTCTTGCAAAATGAGGCAAACCGCAAATATAACACTCATTGGTTGTTTGGGTTTTTCGTACTTGGGTAATCTTCTCTTTTTATAGTTTTATACCGGTGTTCTCTATGCTGAGGGGGTATATATTTCCAGTCCATGCGATTATGTTCTCCTATGTCACCGTGATTAAAATTTTTACGTTTAAAATTGCTCGTTGAATTCTCCTTCGAAAAGGAATTTCTTGTATTTTTGTTCATACCAATCCGAACATTTTCGTAATTATCCAGCTTATTCGCAATATATTCTGGAATTTTGAACTGGGACCATTCGTCAATGAAATGGTCGCGAATCTCTGCAGGCACTTTACGTTTGATCTGATCTGTTATGATCAAATTAGATAATTCTTCAAAACTCTTTACACCTAAGCCTCGTATCCATTCATTAAAGTAATTTTTCAGTTCATAAGCAAAATCGCACCACGTAATTTCTGGTTTCTTGTGATGTTTTGTAAACAATTGCCGAAATCTTTCTGGAGTAAGTTTATACCGTTTTAATAACAGTTCTTTCACTTTCTCATAATCATCAGTGACTTCTTCACTCTATCTTGCAATTATTTGGGCCACATCGTACGGTAAGAGTCCTATTAAATGCGAAACCCAATTTTCTTTCTTGATCTCTTCACTTGACGTTCGAAAAGAACAAGATAAAGGCTTACATCATTCGTTTGTGGATCAAACTTCTGTAAAATGATGTGTAAATCAAACCTTGGTTTAATGTTTAATTCAGTTCTTTGTCCGGTTTCAGCTCCAATACTCATTAGTTCTTTTTCAAGACGCATCTTCTGCAATTCAAATTCCATTTCTTCTTTTCTTTTTCGTTCTTCTATTTCTTCTTTTCTTATTCGTTCTTCTATTTCTTCTTATTTTATTTCTTCTCTTCTTTTTCGTTCTTCGATTTCTTCTTTTCTTTACCGTTCTTCTTTCAATGTTGCTAAAAGTCCCTTCACGAACTCTTCATCGTAGTTTTCATTTTCAGTAATTAGTTTCTTTAATTGAACCAAAATAAGGTTTCCGGTATCTGGTCTTCCTATTTCAGCCGCAACAGTCCTTAAATCTTCTTTATGTGTTTTTGCTAAAAAAAAGCCATGTTAGATTGAGACGAAACTGTCCAATAATTAACAAAATTCGAAAACGGAAGTTTCTATCGCTTTTTCTTCGTTGAAAGATGCAATATATAGTTATCAATACCAAATATAATACAAATCCTGTCGACTGCGCCAATGTGACGTTTGGTTCTTTTGTATTATAGACTTCAGGCGTTGAACAACATGAAAATTTATTCAGAATTAGAAAACAAAATATTTATCACAAGAGACTGAGATGCCCTACTCGACGATCTCAGGAGATGCCCTACTCGGCGATCCCAGCGAAGTTAAATTGTACATAACCGGTTCCTTGTCCTAAATGTAACCTAAAACCGTATTCCATCATATAACAAGCGTCTACAGACAGCAATCTAAATCCAGCATCAGTTTCGTTTTGCTCCTGCTGTCATCTGTTGGCTTATATGGGAATATTTAAAAATTAATAATTTTTAAATTTACTTTAATTTTACGTTTTAAATTTACTTTCTTCAAATATTCAAATAGTATTCCTATGTTTATTAAGAAAATACGTCATTTTTTCTACTTCTACGTAATTTAGTATGTTTTAAAATCTGAATTACATATATAAAACAGAATTTAAAGGGATTTTAACAAAATAAATAAATGAATAAGTTGAAATAAGTATATTATTGAATTTTAAATTTACTTTCTTCAAATAGCCACAATAATTTCAATTTTTAAAATTTTAATTTGTGAATTAGAAAATAAATGTATTTGATAAGCTTGAATTAAATGTAATTTGATAAGCTTGAAATTTTGATTAAAGTTTCAAATGTGTTGACTTCTTTATTTTCAGCTATAATTAATTCTATCTGTTGTACGCTTTAAAAGTTTCTCCTATGCTGTCAAATGCACCTTCCCCATGGCCTGCCTCTGTACAATTCCATGTCACGTTTTGGATGCTCACGTTCATTTTTTTTACCTCAGAGTGTTTAATCAGAACGAATCTGCATGGTAAAAGGTTTTGCCACTCTGGATTTTCATATTTAACTTGAATGTTACTAGGTACTGCCTTTTATTATATTAATATTGAACTCCTTTTGGTGCTATGATGTTATTTAGTAAATTATTTATTAAAATAACAGCATTCACAATTAGCCGAAAATCATATTTACATTTACCCCATTCACAAAACGTGACGTAATTGTAAACAGAAACTTGAAATGTCCAAAATCATTTGCACTTGGCGGACTAACCCCCGAATTCAATGTAACGTTTTACCCCCGAATTCAATGTATAAAATTGACTGTTATATTTGTGAAACTGTGTTTTTTTCTGCATGACTACAACATTTAACATAACTTGCATTTTTTTTTTGCCACAAATTGAAAAAAGATAGTAACTTAAGTATGCAGTACTTCAAATACTTTATCTTTTAAACATTGCTTATTTGCACCTAGTGTAAGGAATGAAATGAATATCTTAAAATTGTATATTTGCAATGAACCAAAATTAGTGATAGTCGAAAAAAAAAAGTACTATCAATTGTATTCCCTTGTACTTCAATTAAACTAGATTTGGCATTTTCTTCATTTACACATGGATATGTTTAAAAGAGTGTAAATCTATCGATTTTCTTAAAAGGATATTGTATCAACATTTAAAAGATTGAGCTAAATGAATTCTTGTGCAGTGCTTTATTTATACTGAAGCAGTGTCTGTACTTGTAATTTTTTTGGCTACTATTAATTGTGATGCATAATTTGAATGTTATGAGTTCTAAATCTTAACTGAGAATAATCAGGTGAGTACATCTTAAATAATACTATTTAATTTAAAGTTTGTCTGTACAATATAATGTGTATATTTGAAAATTTTAATAGCAAAATTAAGGTTTGCTAAAGAGCTAACTAGCCAACTAGCTAAAGAGCTAAAACGTTACCTTGAATTCGGCCCTAACTCTGAGCCAAATGTTTGCGCACAAAGCGTAAAATAATCGATTTCCAAAAAAAAAAAAAAACCTTTGAATTTTCTTTAAATATTGCGTTTGGAACAAGGTTAAGGGCCGAATTCAATGTAACGTTTTAGCTCTTTAGCTAGTTGGTTAGTTAGCTCTTTAGCAAACCTCAATTTTGCTAACTGTTAGCACATCGGCATTCAAATGGCCCGTTAGCTCTCCGATCCGAGCACCACTCTCCGACGAGGGAATGTTCGGCAAACCTCGGAAGCTTTTAAGCGAATGCTCTCAGTAAGCCAATCAGACAGCCCAAAGTCATCGCCAGCGCGACATCAAATGTAAACAAACATGGAAACTTCGGAACTGATAAAATAAATATAATAAAAACGAGTAATGCCTGGATACGCAACAAAAGAAAAATGAATCAAATGATTTTAAATTTGTGGATAGAATACTTACAAATATTTTCATAATTCTATGTTCAACTTTATTTGAAATATTTATAATTCACTATGTTAAATTACCGGAAGCTTTATTTTTCTTTTCTTTTAGCAAAATGCCACATTTTTTAAAATTAATTAGTAGAGAATACAGAGGATGAAAAATATTACGAATATGGAGGATATGAAGTAAAATATATTTAAAACAAAGTTTAGCTAAATGTTAAAATATCGTTGTATTCAGTAATCTAACCTTCCAAAAGCTATTTATTTTGACATAAAAAAAAGTTTCTGATAAAATGATACACAGAACTTTATGTGATGCCCTTCTTTCAATTAAATACATTTAATAAAAGCTTTTAAAATAGTTATCACATTGATGTGTTTCCCATCTGAAAGAAAACACATTCAAATCTCTGAAGTTTATACTAACAGCATGGTATTTAAAACTAACAGTATTGTATTTAAAATTTTCAAATATACAGATTATATTATACAGACAAACTTTAAATTAAATAGTATTATTTAAGATGTACTCACCTGATTATTCTCAGTTAAGATTTAGAACTCATAACATTCAAATTATGCATCACAATTAATAGTAGCCAAAAAAATTACAAGTACAGACACTGCTTCAGTATAAATACAGCACTGCACAAGAATTCATTTAGCTCAATCTTTTAAATGTTGATACAATATCCTTTTAAGAAAATCGATAGATTTACACTCTTTTAAACATATCCATGTGTAAATGAAGAAAATGCCAAATCTAGTTTAATTGAAGTACAAGGGAATACAATTGATAGTACTTTTTTTTTTCGACTATCACTAATTTTGGTTCATTACAAATATACAATTTTAAGATATTCATTTCATTCCTTACACTAGGTGCAAATAAGCAATGTTTAAAAGATAAAGTATTTGAAGTACTGCATACTTAAGTTACTATCTTTTTTCAATTTGTGGCGAAAAAAAAAATGCAAGTTATGTTAAATGTTGTAGTCATGCAGAAAAAAAACACAGTTTCACAAATATAACAGTCAAACAAAATTAATTATAATTAATTTCTGTATTAATCTTTTTCTTTATGAGGAATAGGGCAGTAAAATACTCAGCTGCATTGTAGTTTTGTAGTTTAATATTTTAACTTACAGAGTGACATATCTGTAAAGTACTATCAATTGCAATGGAATACAATTGATAGTACTTTGTAAAGTACAGCTACAATGCAGCAGTAAAATACATCAGTACAGTAAAATACTCAGCTGCATTGTAGTTTTGTAGTTTAGTATTTTAATTTACAGAGTGACATATCTGCAAAGTACTATCAATTACAATGGAATACAATTGATAGTACTTTGTTTTTGTCGACTATCACTGAGTTTGAATCATACCTATTCAAAGATACAATTTTAAGGTATTCATTTCATGCATTACACTAGGTGCAAATAAGCAATGTTTAAAAGATAAAGTAACGAAGTAATGCATAGTTAAGTTACTATATTTTATTCAATTTGTGGCGATAAAAATTCAAAATTTCAAGTTATCTTAAATTTTGCAGTTATGCAGAAAAAAATACAATTTTACAAATATTTTAGAATTTTCTTAAGAAGCACACAGAGAACAGTCAAGAAGCAGTTGATTGAATCACATTATAAATATAACAGTCAAACAAAATTAAATGTAATTAATTTCTGCATTAATCTTTTTTCTATGTGAGGAATTCAGTAATTTAATCCACAATTCAATTAGTACAATTAAGTACAATGGAATACAATTGATAGTATTTTTTTTTTGGTCGACTATCATTAATTTTGGTTCATAGCTATGCAACAAATATATAATTTTAAGGTATTCATTTCATTCGTTATACTAGGTGCAAATAAGCAATATTTAAAAGATAAAGTAATGAAGTACTACATAGTTAATTTACTATATTTTATTCAATTTGTGGCGATAAAAATTTAAAATTTCAAGTTACCTTAAATTTTGCAGTTATGCAGAAAAAAAATACAATTTCACAAATATTTTAGAATTTTCTGAAGAAACACACAGAGAACAATCAACAAGCAGTTGATTGAATCACATTATAAATGTAAGTTACAGAAACTTGGTTTGTACCAAATTTCACAGTCCTGGCTGAAATTTCAAGACCCATGGCTAAGCCAAATTTGATTTTAGTTATAGTTTGATTAATTTTTAATAGAACATTATATTAGGTCAGGAATCAGCTTGTGCATTGTAAAATTTAACATTAGTAACTGCTTTTGAAAAGGCATGACTTTTTCTAACACTTAAATTTTGTTTACATATTAAAAAAGAAGAAAAAAAGTAAAGTCCTGGAAACTGGAATTAACCACATTTTGTAAAATTGAATCAAACAGAAATTAATGTTGTGCTCATGAAAATCATACTTAAAGACATATTATAGCTGTACTTTTTTTTAGATTGAAAAAAAAGTTTCTTCTAGGTAAGCATTCAATTACACACTGACAAAATTTAACACAATAAAACAATTATTGCACACATGGGAGAGCAGTTTCTTCACAGACATACTAGATAAAATTGTTCCTTTTATGTAAAAGAGTAATAAATGGGAAAAATCAATATCCACTATGGTTTTTATTAAAAAAGAGCAACAGCCAGGAAGAACAACCCATTTTATATACATCAAAATTTAATTTCCAGGGAACAGGTATTGGGCTTGAAGCTTGCAATTTGTCTGGGAAGAGGAATATAAATTTTTAAAATGCTTTCCAGCTTAGATACAAATATTTTGTAGTGTTATTACCAAGTTTCTGGTGATTGATACAATTCTCATTCTTTAGCACGAAGAATGATTAATTAAACGTATTTTCTAAAATTCTACTGTGCTCTTCCACTACGGATATCTAAACTGAGAAGAGATCAAATGTTTGATAGTTAAAATCTATATTTCGTTTGTGTGTGCGAACTGTATATAACTCGTCCATTTTACAACACAAGCGAAAGCGGTTAAAGCTACAGAAATTCTCAAATCATTATACTAATCACTAATACCATAATGTCTACTGTAAATTTCTAAATCATTATACATAACTGTAAACATGAAAATTTTTTAAAGTGCTCGTAACAAAAGATTAATCTAATTAACAAAAGATAATTTGCTTATTTATAACGTATTTTACGTAACTGCTAAATAAATATAATTTGGAATATTCAAAAATACAAGAAAGAGTTAATTACTAACTTCAAAACAGTAGAAACTAGTCGAAACCTTAATCAAAACAAAAACACCACCAGAGAAACCATCTAGCAAGCGTTAGCTAACAGGCGACCGGATATTTCGCTCTTTTTGGGCATTTGAATACGGAATCGGCTAAAGAGCTAAAACGTTACATTGACCCCCGAATTCAATGTAACGTTTTAGCTCTTTAGCTAGTTAGCTAGTTAGCTCTTTAGCCGATTCCGTATTCAAATGCCCAAAAAGAGCGAAATATCCGGTCGCCTGTTAGCTAACGCTTGCTAGGTGGTTTCTCTGGTGGTGTTTCTGTTTTGATTAAGGTTTCGACTAGTTTCTACTGTATTGAAGTTAGTAATTAACTCTTTCTTGTATTTTTGAATATTCCAAATTATATTTATTTAGCAGTTACGTAAAATACGTTATAAATAAGCAAATTATCTTTTGTTAATTAGATTAATCTTCTGTTACGAGCACTTTAAAAAAATTTCATGTTTACCGTTATGTATAATGATTTGGAAATTTACAGTAGACATTATGGTATTAGTGATTAGTATAATGATTTGAGAATTTCTGTAGCTTTAACCGCTTTCGCTTGTGTTGTAAAATGGACGAGTTATATACAGTTCGCACACACAAACGAAATATAGATTTTAACTGTCAAACATTTGATCTCTTCTCAGTTTAGATATCCGTAGTGGAAGAGCACAGAAGAATTTTAGAAAATACGTTTAATTAATCATTCTTCGTGCTAAAGAATGAGAATTGTATCAATCACCAGAAACTTGGTAATAACACTACAAAATATTTGTATCTAAGCAGGAAAGCATTTTAAAAATTTATATTCCTCTTCCCAGACAAATTGCAAGCTTCAAGCCCAATACCTGTTCCCTGGAAATTAAATTTTGATGTATATAAAATGGGTTGTTCTTCCTGGCTGTTGCTCTTTTTTAATAAAAACCATAGTGGATATTGATTTTTCCCATTTATTACTCTTTTACATAAAAGGAACAATTTTATCTAGTATGTCTGTGAAGAAACTGCTCTCCCATGTGTGCAATAATTGTTTTATTGTGTTAAATTTTGTCAGTGTGTAATTGAATGCTTACCTAGAAGAAACTTTTTTTTCAATCTAAAAAAAAGTACAGCTATAATATGTCTTTAAATATGATTTTCATGAGCACAACATTAATTTCTGTTTGTTTCAATTTTATAAAATGTGGTTAATTCCAGTTTCCAGGACTTTACTTTTTTTCTTCTTTTTTAATATGTAAACAAAATTTAAGTGTTAGAAAAAGTCATGCCTTTTCAAAAGCAGTTACTAATGTTAAATTTTACAATGCACAAGCTGATTCCTGACCTAATATAATGTTCTATTAAAAATTAATCAAACTATAACTAAAATCAAATTTGGCTTAGCCATGGGTCTTGAAATTTCAGCCAGGACTATGAAATTTGGTACAAACCATGTTTCTGTAACTTACATTTATAATGTGATTCAATCAACTGCTTGTTGATTGTTCTCTGTGTGTTTCTTCAGAAAATTCTAAAATATTTGTGAAATTGTATTTTTTTTCTGCATAACTGCAAAATTTAAGGTAACTTGAAATTTTAAATTTTTATCGCCACAAATTGAATAAAATATAGTAAATTAACTATGTAGTACTTCATTACTTTATCTTTTAAATATTGCTTATTTGCACCTAGTATAACGAATGAAATGAATACCTTAAAATTATATATTTGTTGCATAGCTATGAACCATTGTACTTAATTGTACTAATTGAATTGTGGATCATCCCCCGAATTCAATGTAACGTTTTAGCTCTTTAGCTAGTTAGCTAGTTAGCTCTTTAGCCGATTCCGTATTCAAATGCCCAAAAAGAGCGAAATATCCGGTCGCCTGTTAGCTAACGCTTGCTAGGTGGTTTCTCTGGTGGTGTTTTTGTTTTGATTAAGGTTTCTACTGTTTTGAAGTTAATAATTAACTCATTCTTGTATTTTTGAATATTCCAAATTATATTTATTTAGCAGTTACGTAAAATACGTTATAAATAAGCAAATTGTCTTTTGTTAATTAGATTAATCTTTTGTTACGAGCACTTTAAAAAAATTTCATGTTTACCGTTATGTATAATGATTTGGAAATTTACAGTAGACATTATGGTATTAGTGATTAGTATAATGATTTGAGAGTTTCTGTAGCTTTAACCGCTTTCGCTTGTGCTGTAAAATGGATGAGTTATATACAGTTCGCACACACAAACGAAATATAGATTTTAACTATCAAACATTTGATCTCTTCTCAGTTTAGATATCCGTAGTGGAAGAGCACAGAAGAATTTTAGAAAATGCGTTTAATTAATCATTCTTCGTGCTAAAGAATGAGAATTGTATCAATCACCAGAAACTTAGTAATAACACTACAAAATATTTGTATCTAAGCTGGAAAGTATTTTAAAAATTTATATTCCTCTTCCCAGACAAATTACAAGCTTCAAGCCCAATACCTGTTCCCTGGAAATTAAATTTTGATGTATATAAAATGGGTTATTCTTCCTGGCTGTTGCTCTTTTTTAATAAAAACCATAGTGGATATTGATTTTTCCCATTTATTACTCTTTTACATAAAAGGAACAATTTTATCTAGTATGTCTGTGAAGAAACTGCTTTCCCATGTGTGCAATAATTGTTTTATTGTGTTAAATTTTGTCAGTGTGTAATTGAATGCTTACCTAGAAGAAACTTTTTTTTCAATCTAAAAAAAAGTACAGCTATAATATGTCTTTAAGTATGATTTTCATGAGCACAACATTAATTTCTGTTTGATTCAATTTTACAAAATGTGGTTAATTCCAGTTTCCAGGACTTTACTTTTTTTCTTCTTTTTTAATATGTAAACAAAATTTAAGTGTTAAAAAATGTCATGCCTTTTCAAAAGCAGTTACTAATGTTAAATTTTACAATGCACAAGCTGATTCCTGGCCTAATATAATGTTCTATTAAAAATTAATCAAACTATAACTAAAATCAAATTTGGCTTAGCTATGGGTCTTGAAATTTCAGCCAGGACTATGAAATTTGGTACAAACCATGTTTCTGTAACTGTTATATTTATACTGTGATTCAATCAACTGCGTGTTGATTGTTCTCTGTGTGTTTCTTCAGAAAATTCTAAAATATTTGTGAAATTGTATTTTTTTTCTGCATAACTGCAAAATTTAAGGTAACTTGAAATTTTAAATTTTTATCGCCACAAATTGAATAAAATATAGTAACTTAACTATGTAGTACTTCATTACTTTATCTTTTAAATGTTACTTATTTGCACCTAGTATAACGAATGAAATGAATACCTTAAAATTATATATTTCTTGCATAGCTATGAACTAAAATTAATGATAGTCGACCAAAAAAAAAATACTATCAATTGTATTCCATTATACTTAATTGTACTAATTGAATTGTGGATTAAATTACTGAATTCCTCACATAGAAAAAAGATTACTGCAGAAATTAATTACATTTAATTTTGTTTGACTGTTATATTTATAATGTGATTCAATCAACTGCTTCTTGACTGTTCTCTGTGTGCTTCTTAAGAAAATTCTAAAATATTTGTGAAATTGTATTTTTTTTTGCATAACTGCAAAATTTAAGATAACTTGAAATTTTGAATTTTTATCGCCACAAATTGAATAAAATATAGTAACTTAACTATGCATTACTTCGTTACTTTATCTTTTAAACATTGCTTATTTGCACCTAGTGTAATGAATGAAATGAATACCTTAAAATTGTATCTTTGAATAGGTATGAGTCAAACTCAGTGATAGTCGACAAAAACAAAGTACTATCAATTGTATTCCATTGTAATTGATAGTACTTTGCAGATATGTCACAATGTAAATTAAAATACTAAACTACCAAACTTCAATGCAGCTGAGTATTTTACTGTACTGATGTATTTTACTGCTGCATTGTAGCTGTACTTTACAAAGTACTATCAATTGTATTCCATTGCAATTGATAGTACTTTACAGATATGTCACTCTGTAAGTTAAAATATTAAACTACAAAACTACAATGCAGCTGAGTATTTTACTGCCGTATTCCTCATAAAGAAAAAGATTAATACAGAAATTAATTATATTTAATTTTGTTTGACTGTTATATTTGTGAAACTGTGTTTTTTTCTGCATGACTACAACATTTAAGATAACTTGAAATTTTTAATTTTTATCGCCACAAATTGAAAGAAGATAGTAACTTAAGTATGCAGTACTTCAAATACTTTATCTTTTAAACATTGCTTATTTGCATCTAGTGTAAGGAATGAAATGAATATTTTAAAATTGTATATTTGTAATGAACCAAAATTAGTGATAGTCGAAAAAAAAAGTACTATAAATTGTATTCTCTTGTACTTCAATTAAACTAGATTTGGCATTTTCTTCATTTACACATGGATATGTTTAAAAGAGTGTAAATCTATCGATTTTCTTAAAAGGATATTGTATCAACATTTAAAAGATTGAGCTAAATGAATTCTTGTGCAGTGCTGTATTTATACTGAAGCAGTGTCTGTACTTGTAATTTTTTTGGCTACTATTAATTGTGATGCATAATTTGAATGTTATGAGTTCTAAATCTTAACTGAGAATAATCAGGTGAGTACATCTTAAATAATACTATTTAATTTAAAGTTTGTCTGTATAATATAATCTGTATATTTGAAAATTTTAAATACAATACTGTTAGTTTTAAATACCATGCTGTTAGTATAAACTTCAGAGATTTGAATGTGTTTTCTTTCAGATGGGAAACACATCAATGTGATAACTATTTTAAAAGCTTTTATTAAATGTATTTAATTGAAAGAAGGGCATCACATAAAGTTCTGTGTATCATTTTATCAGAAACTTTTTTTTTATGTCAAAATAAATAGCTTTTGGAAGGTTAGATTACTGAATACAACGATATTTTAACATTTAGCTAAACTTTGTTTTAAATATATTTTACTTCATATCCTCCATATTCGTAATATTTTTCATCCTCTGTATTCTCTACTAATTAATTTTAAAAAATGTGGCATTTTGCTAAAAGAAAAGAAAAATAAAGCTTCCGGTAATTTAACATAGTGAATTATAAATATTTCAAATAAAGTTGAACATAGAATTATGAAAATATTTGTAAGTATTCTATCCACAAATTTAAAATCATTTGATTCATTTTTCTTTGTTGCGTATCCAGGCATTACTCGTTTTTATTATATTTATTTTATCAGTTCCGAAGTTTCCATGTTTGTTTACATTTGATGTCGCGCTGGCGATGACTTTGGGCTGTCTGATTGGCTTACTGAGAGCATTCGCTTAAAAGCTTCCGAGGTTTGCCGAACATTCCCTCGTCGGAGAGTGGTGCTCGGATCGGAGAGCTAACGGGCCATTTGAATGCCGATGTGCTAACAGTTAGCAAAATTGAGGTTTGCTAAAGAGCTAACTAACCAACTAGCTAAAGAGCTAAAACGTTACATTGAATTCGGCCCTTGCTTATTTGCACCTAGTGTAATGCATGAAATGAATACCTTAAAATTCTATCTTTGAATAGGTAGGATTCAAACTCAGTGATAGTCGACAAAAACAAAGTACTATCAATTGTATTCCATTGTAATTGATAGTACTTTGCAGATATGTCACTCTGTAAATTAAAATACTAAACTACAAAACTACAATGCAGCTGAGTATTTTACTGTACTGATGTATTTTACTGCTGCATTGTAGCTGTACTTTACAAAGTACTATCAATTGTATTCCATTGCAATTGATAGTACTTTACAGATATGTCACTCTGTAAGTTAAAATATTAAACTACAAAACTACAATGCAGCTGAGTATTTTACTGCCGTATTCCTCATAAAGAAAAAGATTAATACAGAAATTAATTATATTTAATTTTGTTTGACTGTTATATTTGTGAAACTGTTTTTTTCTGCATGACTACAACATTTAACATAACTTGCATTTTTTTTTTTTTTCGCCACAAATTGAAAAAAGATAGTAACTTAAGTATGCAGTACTTCAAATACTTTATCTTTTAAACATTGCTTATTTGCACCTAGTGTAAGGAATGAAATGAATATCTTAAAATTGTATATTTGCAATGAACCAAAATTAGTGATAGTCAAAAAAAAAAAAGTAGTATCAATTGTATTCCCTTGTACTTCAATTAAACTAGATTTGGCATTTTCTTCATTTACACATGGATATGTTTAAAAGAGTGTAAATCTATCGATTTTCTTAAAAGGATATTGTATCAACATTTAAAAGATTGAGCTAAATGAATTCTTGTGCAGTGCTGTATTTATACTGAAGCAGTGTCTGTACTTGTAATTTTTTTGGCTACTATTAATTGTGATGCATAATTTGAATGTTATGAGTTCTAAATCTTAACTGAGAATAATCAGGTGAGTACATCTTAAATAATACTATTTAATTTAAAGTTTGTCTGTATAATATAATCTGTATATTTGAAAATTTTAAATACAATACTGTTAGTTTTAAATACCATGCTGTTAGTATAAACTTCAGAGATTTGAATGTGTTTTCTTTCAGATGGGAAACACATCAATGTGATAACTATTTTAAAAGCTTTTATTAAATGTATTTAATTGAAAGAAGGGCATCACATAAAGTTCTGTGTATCATTTTATCAGAAACTTTTTTTTATGTCAAAATAAATAGCTTTTGGAAGGTTAGATTACTGAATACAACGATATTTTAACATTTAGCTAAACTTTGTTTTAAATATATTTTACTTCATATCCTCCATATTCGTAATATTTTTCATCATCTGTATTCTCTACTAATTAATTTTAAAAAATGTGGCATTTTGCTAAAAGAAAAGAAAAATAAAGCTTCCGGTAATTTAACATAGTGAATTATAAATATTTCAAATAAAGTTGAACATAGAATTATGAAAATATTTGTAAGTATTCTATCCACAAATTTAAAATCATTTGATTCATTTTTCTTTTGTTGCGTATCCAGGCATTACTCGTTTTTATTATATTTCTTTTATCAGTTCCGAAGTTTCCATGTTTGTTTACATTTGATGTCGCGCTGGCGATGACTTTGGGCTGTCTGATTGGCTTACTGAGAGCATTCGCTTAAAAGCTTCCGAGGTTTGCCGAACATTCCCTCGTCGGAGAGTGGTGCTCGGATCGGAGAGCTAACGGGCCATTTGAATGCCGATGTGCTAACAGTTAGCAAAATTGAGGTTTGCTAAAGAGCTAACTAACCAACTAGCTAAAGAGCTAAAACGTTACATTGAATTCGGCCCTGAATTCGGGGGTAAAAATATTTTTTAAAATTAAGTTGACGTTATTCTATATACATTTCAACAGGTTTCAAGACATAAAAAAAATATTGGCTTTGAATTAAAAAATCATCGAAATTTCTCTCTATGAACGTTAGCATGTGAAACGATTATTAGTTCGGTCTCCATAGGTAAAAGTGATGTCACACTCCGATAGCGGAATCATCATTGGATAGCGGGATCCAATAAGGGGAGTGGTCACTTTGAGCCGTTCTCAAACACACTCCGGACGTAAATCAACGAGTTTCAGAATCATTCATTCCCAAGAATGAATTTAAAACATCTGTCCCGTCTGAAATTTGATTTACGAGTTCGGCGTTCTTGAGTTCTGAAAATGTTGTAATTTTCCTCTAAACTTGAGCATTAATTGTATTGTATTCCGTTTTCTTAGTCTGTGCAATACTTAAAAAATATAAATATGTCATTGGATGAAAATAAAAAAATAAAATCGCGACTTCCGATACCAATATTTACAGGTGATACAGTCTTAACATTTAAAAGTGTAAGTACAAAAATATTTTTATTTTATGAAATTTTATGGTTCAATTCAGACATGAAGTTTGACGTTGTCTTGCTGTATAGTATTTCTACACATATAATTAAAAATCATCAAAATTGTTTTCATACCTATTGACAATGTATACGAGTTTTGAATGTGTGTTTCAGGTATATGTTAAGCGTAAAGTATTAGCTAATACTTGTAAATTTTATCAAATTGATAGAGGTACCAGGAAAGTTGTGTGAAATTTTCATTGATATTCATTATTAGGTAAAGACGAAGAATATAAACAAATTTGATTTGGTTTGCTGGGTTAGCCAGAATGGGAATTTTAAGCACTGCTAGTTTTCCCTTCATGAATTCTTGCGTGTCGCAGAAAAGTCAACTAGGCATATTTCAAGTTCAAAGGTAGGCATAATACTATGCAGTAGTATAACAAACTTAAAGTTAGCTGTATAAATCTCGTAGCCTGAGTTGGCATGTTTGCTAGCTCTCATATAGCCTCCTCAGCTGTGCTACAGTAATACTGTTATCTCATGTGGATCCAGCTATACCATGAATCTGCTGGCTTTAAAATCAGTAAAACAAAGCATAGTAGACATTGGCTTTGGTTGCATAAATTTCATTGCCATATTTGCCAGTCAATCACATTGTACCATTCTGGGTTAACTAATAAATATTTTCACCAATATGGTAATTCTAATATTTAAAAATCAATGTTTAAGTCATTTGCATAACCCTCATTCTTAATCTGAAGAGAACATATAAAAATATATTTACAACTTCAATACCTACTGAATATAAGCTATTCAACTTCAACCA
The DNA here is from genome assembly GCA_907164885.2 of Dolomedes plantarius. Lineage (NCBI taxonomy): Eukaryota > Metazoa > Arthropoda > Arachnida > Araneae > Dolomedidae > Dolomedes > Dolomedes plantarius. Next base: position 72,493,945 of record OU015491.1, read on the forward strand.
CTTACAAATGAAGCATTTCCAAAATGAGTTTAAAATTTTTGCTAATGCTCGATGGCTAAAAAATTAAGGATATTCCTTTCAAAATACCAAAATTCAGCTACTCATCACTTAATTTGGTATCTTTAGTGAAATCTTAAAACTTAGAAAAATGGTTGTCATGTTTGGCAATAATCGCCTTGCACTGTACAATTCAGTTTTGCCCTGAACTCATTTTCTGATTAGTACTTATTTTTCAGCACATTAAATCTTTCTCTTTTTCTTATGGTTATTTAGAGTTTATATGAAGAAATGGATGTTTTATGAACCAAGAACCTGAGAAAAGTTTTGTTATATTGTTTGAGGCTTTTTTTTTTTAATGTGGATTTTAATTTCAAGGTTTTTAGGGTGCAAATGCAGCTATTTTAAGTTTTACTTAATTTTTTTAATGCATTTACCCTATCTATGTAAAACAATTAGATAATCGCTGTTGTGTTTTTCCCTTACATTTTTTATATAATGTTAACATTTTTCTTAATCTTCAAATATTTTTTTTGTATATACAAAAATAGGTAGATAGGGGAGGGATTTATTGATGAAAGGACTAGCATCCCTCAGAAATTTTTTTTCAATAATCTTTCATTATTTCTTTAATATACAAAGGGGACTCATAATTGTTTAAGATTTCTCTATATTTACCAGTTATACCAGGTTTCACTTATATCACACTTTTTGTTATAGGGTGAGAAGTGGGGTAAATGAGAACATGGGCTTAAAACCCTTAAAAAATTTAACTTTGTAAAAAATTTCAAGTGTATTTTGTAGGAAAATTCTTGCTCTGTTATGTATAGTTTTTATTTACAAAAAAAAATTGTAAAATGGAAAATTTTTATGCCTACCAAACCCTTGCATTTTAACTAAGGTACCCAAAATTGAGTACTAGCCAAAAAAAAATCATAACTAATAACCACAACACATAAGAGGTATTTTGAAAATACCCACTTATTTATTAAGAAATGAAAAATACAGATTAAATATATAAAAACCATTTTTTGAGATATTACTTCAGTACTGCAGGGTTTTCACTTGCCCCATAAAAATTTTGTATCATGGCAAGTGAGAGCAGCAGTTCTCACTTGCTCCATATACTGAGAAAACCTGCCTTTGTGTTATAAATAGTTTTTTCTTCTGAACATCTGTTTTCTAGCTCGAGAAACTTCATAACCAACCACCTTCTACCATATTTCTTTAACAGCTGATGATTGTTTTTTAATTCCTTAACATTCAAAAATAGTAAATTATGCAACTGAAACTAGTTTTTTTGGTTGTAGGTTTGAAGAAGTGAATTGTAATTGACTAACTTGTTTAGACTAACTGTTAGTGAATGTGAGTAGAGTGGACATTACAAACTGTGTGTGAATATATTGCCATTCAGTGAAACTTCATTAATATCTTTGTCAGTGTCAAACTGTTGACAACTAGCAAATAATCTATTTAACATTCCTTTTAGCATGTTTAGAAATTTCATTTTTCAATACTAGTCTAAAATATGTATCTTTCTTCACAAGTGGGATTTTGTATAAATTTATGCAGAGATATGATGTTATGGTTTCTTCTTTTACTTATTTCTTCTTTAATTATAATGAGAAGTTCTTAGTTCATTGTTAACCTTGTTTAATTTATAAACCAAATGCATTTTGTTAATTAAATAGTTATTATTAAGGACATGGAATTTTCGTATTTACAAATAGATGTGAATAAATGCGAAATTTGTCGATATGTACTTTTCAGCAAAAATTTTGTGATAAATAGCTTTTTAAGCAAAATTAGGTAATAATAGTAATAATTTATTAACATAATTGCTTAACTAAGACCATCCATGGTCTTTGACTGAGAGATCTTACTCCTTCAGATTTGCACCGAATTTCATCCTGACAGTTTGTCTGTACTGGAGTCGAACCTAAAAATCTAACTATAAAAATCAACCATCAAGATTTGTAGAACAATTTAATAGATTTAAGAATGTCTCTTTAGCACCAAAGTCAAGAGTATTTCAGCTACTTACAGTAGTCAACCGAGGGACTCCTGTTGATGTTATGCAGATTTTAATTGCAACGAAATGTCGCTACCTTAACTTTGCAAAGGCATACGGGATGCAGCCTCAATAGTCCCATTAACAGAGTAGATGCTGAGGTATTTTAGTATGTACAATTTAGTAACTAATGACAGAAGACTTAAGCATCATAATGTGGATACTACTACAATGTTAGCTTTTAACTAAGAATTTTGATACTTACCTATCCAAGTAAGTAAAATTGTAATTTTTTATAAATAAATGTGAAAATTTTTGAATTTATATAATTTTTTGTGAATAAATATGAAATTTTATATATTGTATATTTTTTGTTGCAAAATTTTGATATTTTTTATGCGAAATTTACGTATCCCTAGTTATTCTTTCACTAAATTTTAAGAGTGATTGAAAAAGGAGCTGTTTTATATGCAGTTGCAATAGAGAATTTTATGAAATACTTTCAATAAAAAAGAAGTAATTTAGAAAAAAGATGAAAAATGATTGAAACCATAGAAATTTTTCTGTAGTTATTTATAGATTACATACATTTTCAAAGTTTTAATGTTGTAATATATCACTAAAATAAATATATTCATTTAAAATATTAGAAAATTTAGGGGGTTGGGGATTTAATGGATCGATTGTATGAAGTATTTTGTTTATCCCAGAGCAAAATATTACAAAATTTTTCATTGTCTTTTAGTGGCATACCATGTTAAAAATATTCCAGAAGTTTTTTTATTTATTACTTCTTAAAAGATAAAATTGAAAATTGAAAAAAAATTCTCAAAGTTTTGTTCAAATTTGACTAGATCATATTAGGATATTTTATTTCCAAAATTTGGATGAAATGTGTTAAAATTTTATTTTTTGTTATGCTCTTTATCATAAAAGTATGAGAGGCCTCCATAATTCTTGGTTATAAATAAACCCATAACAATGACAAGAAACAGGTGATATCTTGCATATTAAATATTTTAAGATTAAAAAAAATGCACCTGTAAAAATAATCAGTAAGCTAATTTCACTGCTGGCCATCCAAAATGCAACACCAAGAAGGAAGCAACCAAACAGCATGAAATTCGCATCGTTTGTATACAGTGATGGAATAGGCAAATGATAATGATTGCAGCACATGAGCACATCATGGGTGACTGCAGCGCTCCTGACAAACTGGATATAAAGAGAGGAAAGATAGCAATTTTGAAGAACATGAATTGTGCTCTTGTGCAAATTTTCTGTGTGTACAGCTTCAGTATACCTCAGAGAAAAGCATGAGCATCATTCGAGCATGTTTCAGAGTTCGACTGAGGCAGAATCATTGCATACAGAGATTGGGGATCATCTTTCTGAGAAATCAGTCATCATGTCAGATGTAGCCAACTTACAGTCATGCAAATATGGAATTGGTGGATGCAGGGGGAACGACTGACCAACATGAGCGATTGCAATCGCCTCATCGCACCACTCCATGAGAATCTGGTCTATGATTGGAGAATACCTAGCTCGGCATGGCTCACCACCGGGCACAACATATAAACTTTGGTCACATCCAAAGCCTCTTTCAGTCCATGCTGCAGCATGTCTCAGAGGTTATTTATTGACAGACATGGAGGCAACACTCATTGCTGATTTTTTCGTCTTCCTCACTTCAAAGAAGGCTGTATTTCCAATCAATTATAATTGATGCTATCTGTAATCTCTGGAATAAATTTGGCTTTGATATCTCTTGTCCTTCTTGGTGTTACATTTTGGATGGCCAGCAGTGTGTTAATAGCAATAAGAGTAGATTTGCCCAAATATAAAAAAGTTAATCCTTTTACAAATTTAAAATCTTATGATTCATGAAAGATGAAACACAATTGTACATTTACCAAATTAATGATAAAATACAAATTTTAATGTTATATATAGAGGGGATAAAAATTTAATTATTCTTAATATTTGTCTGCTTTGAAATTTGTGAAAATCAGAAGCAAATCAAGAAAAAAATTATAAAAGTTGTCTAGAAGTAGTATTACTCCTGTACTCATAGTAAATGAAGGATGATTCAGAAATATTTAGATCAAAATCAGCATGAAAAAAAAATCTTTTCAACTTTGCAAGAAATCTCTAGCTTGAAGCTACAAGTAATTAATTGACAGAATATTGAGTTTCATTCCTATTTTTATGCATTCAGTTTCATTCTTTTCTACCAGTCTTGGCTGTCCTGATGCAGATAAACCCTGCCTGTAGGAATGTTGAACAATGTACTTTTTAAGATTCATTAGGTCTTGATAATTTTTACAGAGGATAATAAAATAAGTTTTCAAATGAAGATCATACGTTAAGGAGAGTCATTTTAAAAAATGACTAATTTGGAATTTGAAGTATCATGTGTAATTTGTACTGTTATTTTTGATTTCAGAAGCTCAGATTTGGTTAAGAACAATGTAGGGGTTTTAGCTGAACTTTTAACCCCAGGATTATAAGCAGGAATTTAATGAAACTTTATCCCAAGGCATCAAAGAAAAAAAAGTCTTTCTCAAGTGCATTATAAATGTATGGAAATTAATGACTATTGTGTTATATTGATAAAGCTGAAAAATTTTCTTGATTTTATTAAATAGAAAACATTGTTATTAGCCACTCTTTTGGTACATTAGAATTTTAGTATTGTAATCTTTTAGGAATTTGAAGGGAAAAAATATGGGTATATTACTGTAAATCACTATTCTATTTAGAGTAAAAATTTATATAATGGTGAAAATTTGCTTTTTTAAAAACACTTTTGTAACTAGTCAGTCACTAGTCATTTTTCATCTGTTTTCATAATTATATTAAATCACTCAGATGTATGACTAAAATGTAGTGTGATTGAGTTAGTTGACAATTATCACAGCTGTATATTTTTTTTTGCAAACAATTTAAAGAATTTTTTATATTTTCTGATTGTTTTTTCTTTTTGTAGGTGCCAAATGAAAGTTTTAAAAAAGCAAAAGTAAGTGCAACATAATTTTAAATCTTGTATGTTTTTCAAATGTTGATGTATTATAAAATTAATGCTCCTGCATGTATAATAACCTATATTATAGGTCAAAATTTCACAGTTGATTTACCTATTTTTTTCAATTATTTTTGTAACTCATTCTTGAAATACTTACATGAGGAAATATTCTAGTGTAAACTTACAGTCCTCTTTTTATCTGTTGAAATGTGTGACTTATTAAATAGAATAAAAAATAAATTTGATGGTGTATAAAGAATATATAATAGAAAAATAGGTTATTAATTTTTTCTATTTTATAGTCTATTTTCTATAATTTAATAAAAATAAACCACACACACTTTTATTAAATTCTTCTAATTTTATTTAAAGTACACATGAATGCTATCCCTTATGTTTTTGTCTTACATCCCATTTTGGATTTAAAAATAAAATGTACTGGAATTTTGTATTCAAAGAATATAGATCTTTTATATTGCTTTATAATATATTATATTTGTTAATGCATATATTTTAGAAATTGTTATTCGTGGCAAAATCATTGCATAATAAAGATTCATCAAAAGAGGAGAAGCCAAAGGAAGATTCATTGAATGATAGTTCAGAAAAGGAATATTTGCCAAAAGATAGGTATGCAGATTTTCAATGCATATCATTTTTCAGTAACTGCATAAGTTTTGAGGGGGGGGGGGGTAAGTAAAGTGTTTATGCAGTTTAATTATTAGTTTATTTAGACGAGCATTCTAATGTATAATGTTAAAATTTGAGAAAGGAAGTCTTAAATACTTTTTCTGCTTTCTTTACCTCTGATAAAATAGATTAATTATACTGCTTCAAATAGAGTGTGTGAAGTTTCAAACAAGGTTTTATTTATCAATTTAAATTCATCAATTTTGACTATTATATTTTAGCTTTTTAATTAAGAAAAATTAAACTACTTAATGGTTATTTTGACTTTCATGTTTAGAAAAGAAATTATTGTTATGTTTAAAAATATAATTTGATCCGTTTTTGTTTATACTAATGCATATATTTCTCATTTTTTAAAATATCTGAAAACCAAAAAATAAAAAGTTGTTATATTCATGCATCAAAACTTATTCAAAATTAGCAATATAAAATGAAGGCTTTTTCATTTATATGTAGTTTGTCTATGATTAAATTTTATTTAGAATCTATAAATTTTCTTTCATAATCTGTATTATATTAGCTGTAACATAAAAGTATCTCTTTAATTTGTGCTATCAAAGGTCAAAACTCTTCAACAAAAAACTTTAACATACCTTGATATTGCTTTGTCATAAGAAATTAAGTCTTGAACTTACGCTGTATTTATGGATAAATGTACAGTATTATCTTTATTCATTTAAGATAAGAAAGGTAAATTTAATGAAATATTTTCACAAAGATTCAAGTAAAGGATTAAAATGTTTGTTTAGTAAAACTGAGTAAGTTCCATCATTGGTAGAATTTTAATGGTAATTCTACAAATGACATTTTTTAAATGACTTTTTAAAAAAAAATTTATAATCAGTATATTTTTAATTTTTGTACTTTTGATTTTAAATAAGTGATAATTAATCAACCTTACTGTTTTACAAGAGGGAATATTTTGTAGTTAATTTTTTTATAAATTAAATATATATATTATAAAAAATCAGAATTTTTGTATTTCAGATTTTCAATAAGTGAAAAGCTAACAGAAATTTACTTAGAAAGTGCTAAGAAAAACACTGCAAGAAATGGGGTATATATATATTTTTCCTTTCTTTTTTCTGAAACTTCATTGTCTTAGTTCTGGTGTTTTAAATTCAAATAAAGATGTTTTTTTCATGCACTCTGTATTGTTATGTTATGTCAGGTTTCCCCATGATCTAAAGATCCAGAATCTGTTCTTAAATTTCATTTTCTGTCTCCAAGGCCAAGGATTACACTGGAATTTAATAAGGATTTTCTGAAAATCCAAAGCTCCTTCTATTTCATTAGTAGTTTTGGATTTTTTGTAATTTGTTTTGGCAAAATCAGGAAATTCTTTCACCGGGACTAATTTTATAGTTAATTTTTTTCCATACACTGAATGAATGTCTTGGAATTAAAACTTAAATAATTGTCATGTGTGTTCATAATAGAAGTAATGGATATGTAATACATCATTATTATTGAATTCAATGTTGTCATCTTTTATCCTATTGTAAAGGAAGGGAAAATACTTTGGTTTAAGGTAGAAGGAGAGAAGTCACTCTTAGATTTACAGTTTAGGTTAAAATTTCTAAAGTTAATGCAATATATGTCTATACTGTCTTGTTTGCCTGATTCAAAGCCTTAACCCCCCCAGAAAATTCTGCTTTGAATCTTTATGGAAAACAGGGAAGACTATGTCTCATGACTTGCTGAATTTAACCAAAATGAATTCATTCATGTACAAAGTTTAAATCTGCTGGTGAACTAACTGGCAGTGCTAAAAAATGTAATGAACTAATATTGGTATGCAAAAGTTGATTGTAAATGTAGAAAAAGAATTCAAAACAAAAATTCTGTAAAGTCATTTCATTGTAAAATATTTTTATCAAAGCACCTATGTATATAAGCTGTTAGTAAAACAGTTAAAACTTGAGTGAATATTTAAATGATTTTATTATAAAAGAATTTTAAGATGTAGTGTTTTAAATTTCTGAATTTATTTAAAGAAAATATTTTAGAATACATTTAAAAAATAAACTAGATTGCATTTTAAAAAAGAAAGTACTTAAAGTCAGACTGTTAAATATAAAACTTTTTTGCAAGAAAATATGCATATTTAACACATCTAACAGCAGCTTTAGACCATAGTTTCTCCTTTATTTTGGATTACTGAACATCGTAATATAATCTTTGTTACATTATGATTTTTATTTATGTCCATGCATTTTTAAATTTTGAACCATTTACTTAACTTTCAATCCTACAAGAGTAAACTATTAATTTTCATTGTGCTTTATCAGGACCCATCTATTTTATTATGTATGATATCTGTTCAAGAAATTTTTTGTAAAAAGGCTGAACAAAGATTATGTAGCTTGGTAAATGTAAAATTTTATTTATTTTTTAAAAGGGTGATAATATTTGGACGTTCTTAAGCTATGCCTTTTTTAGTTTTGCAGGTAAATGATTTCTCATCAATGAAAAAAATTATTAGTATTTTTTTCTACTATAAAAAATGAAATACATTTTTTAAAAATTAATACTAACTTAAGTCATTGATTCCGCAAGGAAATGACATATGGGTGAAACAATAATGAGAAACTTATACTGTAGTTTATTTTGTTCAGGTGGAGCATTCTTGGCTGATTGTTCTCTCTAAATGAACACTGGGAGGATTGTTTGATATAATGTAAACTATGGATAAAATCTTTTTAGTTGGAGATGCTCTCTCAACTTTTACAGGGGATTTTAAAATTTTTTTTAATGTCCAGTTTCAAAAATAGTTAAGCAACAAATTTAATTTGGAAAGGGAAAGTAAGAAGCAGACACCAGGAGAACTAAAGGCATTTTACTTCTGTTAATACAATGCTAAAAAGTATTTGATCAATATAGTTATAATCAATTCACTTGACTTCAAAATCCTTAGATAGAAAATATTGATCTTTCATAATTAGCCAATTTTCAAGTTAATTTTTTTCAGTTCACAATTAATCTGGTGTTTTGTGTTAGTATTTTGCAGATATTTGTTAATGTGATAAATATCAGACCAATAATAATTCTTCAAAAAGATTCAAGCTCAAATGCATGTTCTACATCCCTCTTAGTTTAAAAGAAGCTCCTTATGCAAGAAAAACATATGCTTGTATTTCAAGAGTAATTTAGTGTTAATTATTAAGCTGGATTAGGAATGATAACATTTTAGGTATGCTATGATTGAGAGAAATGTGTGAGAAAACTTTAAAATATTTTCTTAATTGATATATGTATTTATAAAATAATAAAAATAGCCAGAATTCATAACCTTATTTGTTTCTGAATGGTTTCAAACTCCACTTTTTATGGAGGTATACATAGTAAAGAGTTTGGACTCATCATCTTCATGCTAAGATTTATGAAGAAAGAGGAGATAACCAGAATAAACTTTTGACTGTTTACTCATGGGCAAATAAAACATGCTTAAGTTATCAAAGAAGCTGTGATTAGAAGGGGGAAAATTAACATTTGATAAAGTTGCAAGCATAATAATTTTCTTTCATAGACAAAGAACATTTAAAAATTGAAACCATGTTTCAAATTGGAAAATGCAAAAGAGAATCTGTGTGTGTGTGTGGGGGGGGGGATTTGATAGCTGTAAATGTATGAGAATGAATTACTCAGTTTTGTGAAATTTTGGAAATTTAGGAGGGAATTTTTTTGAGTAATTCTGTGTAATGTCTGTGAAATATAAACTTTTTTTGAGAGTACTGATGAAAATATTTCGTAAATATAAGTATATATTATTATAAATTTGTATTTGCATATGTAATAAAGTATAATTTTATTGATCCAATAAACTTTTTCATTGATGTAATTAACTTATCATTAATTTTATTTCTCTCTCCAGTGTTTTATTAAGTGTAACTATCTAGAAGAACTAGTCGTTCAAGAGGATTTAAGTTACTTTATTATGAAGATGTACCCCTCAAAGTTATTTTTATATTACAAGAATCCATATAGAGTTCAGTTTTTTTATCATGCAAAAATTGAAGTAAGTATTTATTTTATTATTTATAAATAATTTTTAAATTTCACATTATCTTAGTCATTCTCTTAAAAAAAAAATCAGAAGCATTTGTTTTCTCTTCTCTGATAATTTTTATCCTTCACACCAGTTTAATAAACTGAGGAGTTTTTACCTTTACTTAAGCGAATTCTATTTTATTTTTGTTTTTAAGGTTAGATCATAGGCCCTTAGGGAATATTTTTTCCTTCTGGGGGTCTCAATAAAATATAAAAGACTGAGCTTCAGGGCTCTTGTGAATAGGTTATTATGGCAAGGAATTGTCTTCATTATGTGCTACTCCTTTTTGTCATGTACTGTATGATCCCTCTACATTGGAATATTATTGTGCTGAAAGTATCTATCTCTTCTCTGCTGTAAACTTTCAGTGGACTTTTGGTCACTCATCTAAATTATATTTAGCTTGACAAATTATTTCTGAGAAAACTGCTTTTCAATACAGCTATTAGATACAATTTTTACCATGGTTTTATTAACTCATTTTCTTGTTTGTTTGTGTGTGTGTGTTTGTTTGTCCAGTACAAATCTTGCAATCGATTTTTAACTTTGAAACTTTTAGAGTAGCCCAGAACACGATGACAATGCATTATTTTAATACTTTTAGCCATCTATAATCAGAATTGAATTCATTTTCAGTTAATTTTGTTTTGTAGACTGGTGCAGCAATCTATTGGCCAGAACGGGAACAAAAAGTTAAATGCAAGTTAACTTCCAATTAACTCCATTTTCTTTCAAGTTGATGGGACAATTCATCAAAAAATTTTTAAAGTATTTATTAATACATAGAATTGACAAGTTTATATGATTCAACAGAAAATTTAAAAACATGGTATATAAAAAGTTCTTTTTATCTTGTAATTATTCGTTTGAGGCCCTTAATCTCTGTGCTAGCTACTATCCTTGAACAATTCACAAGTATAATCTTTCACCTAATTCTTCAGCTACTTCTGTCAAATAATTAAATGAATGATATTTTCATGAATTAGTATGAATTGATCTGAACTTATTTGTATACTGAATGTCTAGGGTGAATGAATTTTGAATATAAATGAAGTAAAAATTGTAAAGGCCCCATTTTACTTATTTGTAATTTAACCTATCTAAATTTATAGCAGAAATATGACTCTTGAAGGTGAGTCAAGATCCAAAAATTGTCGAAAGGGGTCCAGGAGTTTCGAGTGAAACAGTTCAAACTTAAAAATGATTCCAATGTGGGAGAGCATAAAATACACTGATTTATTTACAGTATATACAAATAGAAACTTAATTCCAAGAGCAACGTGTTGCTCATTATCAGGTGAGAGTTGAAAGTCCAAGTGACAAACTCTAGGACGTTACAAACTTTCTCTCTTGGGCGCAAAGTGCCCTCTATATGGGTGGGTCCAAACATTTCACCACCGCGATGAACAGTGGTTCATAAATCGGTACGGACGTGAAAAAGGAATGCAGTTCAGTGTCTTTTCCAGTTGAGTGATTTAATTACGTCTGTGAAGTTGGTCCCCCGACATCGAGATATCCAAATTTTGGAAACGGCATTCGTTTCAGCATGCTTTAGCACCAAAAATTTTTGTTTGAGCGCCAATTGTAAAAGAGTTATGAGCATTTCATTTTTTTAGCGGGAAAATCACCTAGCTAGCAACCCCCCCCCCCTGACTTATTAACAGAAGTAAAATGGCATTTGTTTGAGCGTATTTGAGCATCAAAAATTTTCGTTGAGCGCCAATTGTAAAAGAGTTATGAGCATTTCATTTTTAGCAGGGAAAACTTAGCCCCCCCCCCCCCCCCCCCCGACATTGAGATATTCAAATTTTGAAAACGGCATTTGTTTGAGCATATTTGAGCATCAAAATTTTTTGTTGAGCGCCAATTATAAAAGAGTTATGAGCATTTAATTTTTAGCGGGAAAAACTCCTAGTAGCCCCCTCCCCCTCAAAATTGAGATATTCAAATTTTGAAAACGGCATTCATTTGAGCGTGTATGAGCACCAAAAAATTTTTTTGAGTGCCATTTGTAAAAGAGTTATGAGCATTTCATTTTTTGGCGGGAAAAACTCCTATTCTCCCTGACATTGAGATATTCAAATTTTGAAAATGGCATTCGTTTGAGCGTGTTTGAGAGCAAAAATTATTGTCTGAGCGCCATTTGTATGCTGATAATCTTCTCTCCTTTGAGCAACTCTTCTCTCAGATTATCATAGTGTCAATAAATGAAACAGATGGGGAAATAATTGAAAGCGAACAGCTGACACCTGCCGATTTATGTAAGAGGAGTTTATTACCGGCAATTTCAACTCGGGTTTCTTGTCTGAAGAATTTTCAACCAGTATGCAGCCTAGTGTGTTTGAGAATATTTTTGAATATGAAGATAGTGATGTGTACGGCACAATGATTAAATGGGCAAATGATCTCTGGGAGAAAGCATCAAAAAATATAGTTGAAGGAAAAGATATAAATCCCTTTTTCAACCCCGATTTTAGCAGTCAATTAAAAAAGACTTGTAATAATTTTATTTTGTGTTTGGGAGTAATGGTATCCTAATTTAATTCTCCCTTTCAAAGAGGTTCTTCCGCTCCAGTAGAAGGTGAATTTGCTGATTTAAAGACTAGGATGCTCAAGAATGAAAACAGCTTCTCAGAGCGGACAAGTTTTTTAATATTCATATGGAATATTTGGAACGCAAAATGAAAATAGCTGAGGCTGAAAGAAAAGAAAAATTATTTTGCCTATCAAAACAGAAAGAAGTCGCACAAATGGAAGTAATTTCTGAAAAGAAAGGAGAGGAGTTTGTTGAGACTTCGAGGATATCCCGTCATGATGGCAATAGAATTTTGGAAGACAACTATAAAAAGTTAACAGCCGAAGATTCTGAAACCATAAGTGATAAAAACAAAATTTTTACTGAAATAAAGAGTAAAGGTATAAAAAAGGCGAGATTCAGACGACTCATTAATTTATGAAGACATTCAAGCTGAGGATAAGTGGAAGAAGAAGAAAATGAAAAGAGCCAAATATTTCGGCGCATATCCGAATATAAGAGGATGGTTAGTTTTGCCTGACTCCAATTCGGTGTCAATTAAATTAATCAAAATGGTAATTTATGCCAGCCTCAAGAAATTTGTGGAGAAGTCATTTCTATAAAAAAACACTTGTCCTTTCGATTCTATTCTGCAGAGTTTAATGGACTTTAAAGATTACATTAATTATACAAAATAGTCTCCAAATTCTGGTTTGCAGTTAGCTTTAAAACTTCTCACTGACAAATACTTGTCCGAATTTTACAAAAGCAGAGCTATATTTTTAAAAGCCATGTAACCCAAATCAGAATCTCCAGTCCTTCCAAATCTTTTCTTTGAAGATGCAACGGATAATATAATAAATTTTTTCGAAAAAAACACTTAAGGACGCACCCAGCGTCGCTCGTGTTAAAATCTGCAATAAGTGCAGTGCAACAAGAATACAGGTTTTTCCCGTCCTACGAGTCAACAGAGTACGAATTATGGCAGTTGGCGTAAAGTCATTACAAACTGCAATTTCTGAACAGTTTGAATCTACTTATATGTGCAAGAAGCCAAACTGCAACAGCATTCAAGCCGTAAAGCAGACTTTCGGCCACCATTTATTCGTTGAACTCGATTTCTTAGATTCGACGAATCGCTTGTTGCAAGAACAAATTACTCCAAAACAAGTGTGTGACTTGACAAAACTTTTGGATTTTCCCGTCGAACTGAAATTAGAAAATTCCCTATATCTTTTAGGTGCAGTTATTGCTTACCAGTCAAATCACTAAATAGCATATTGCTATCAAACGAGTGGGACATGGGAAAAATGCAACGATTTGGAGAACAAAGTTACTAATATTAAAGAAGATTTATCCGTTAATTCCCGCGTGGTCCTATATTTACTATCAACATAATCTTAAAATTGGAAACATTTTAACAATCAACTGACTATTGGAACCTTTTGCTTTTAATTACCTGACTTCAATGGGGAATATTATAATTGTCATATTTAACTTTTTACGATGATGATATGCAACTTATGTTAACTCTTAATAATTATATTAAAATGTTAATCTTTTGCTCCGTTATATACAAGGAACAAAACATTTTATTTATTGTCTATTATAATTCTGAAATTGGGATTTTTAATGTAGTCATATTTTATTGTAGTATTCATGTGTGCATCAAGTTTTATACTTAATTTTTGTTTATACATATTTTGAGTATCACAGCAATCACTGTTTTATTTTTCTAATCATTTATGTGCGTATCGCTCTTTCATGATGTGTTTATAACGTAGAAATGGTTACGATTTTTCTTTTTGTGTTTTAAGCAATTTATATATATATATATATATATTCAGAATTGGCTATGAGGAAATATTTTGTAAATTGATGTATTTCAGCACTGCTGATAGTCATTTTTGTTCAAAAGTGACTAAATTTTTATTTTAAACATCTTCTATCTTAAATTGTAATATTTTTATTAGAATTTTTAATGATGCTAGTTTTTATTGTAGTATTCATGTGTGCATCATGTTTTATACTTAATTTTTGTACATACATATTTTGAGTGTCACAGCAATCACAGTTTCATTTTCTAATCATTTATGTGCGTATCGCTCTTTCATGATGTGTTTATAAGGTAGAGATGGTTACGATTATTGTTTTTGTGTTTTAAGCAATTTATTTATGTATATATATATATATATTCAAAATTTGCTATGAGGAATTTTGTAAATTGATGTATTCCAGCACTGCTGATAGTCAGTCATTTTTGTTCAAAAGTGACTAATTTTTTTTTTTTACATTAATCATCTTCTATCTTAAATTGTAATATTTTTTATATTTATATATTCAGTAAATAAAGTTAATATTTTGATATTTGTATATTTTAGAGTCATAAATCTAATAGTTCGATATTTATATGTATCAAAGGAAAAAATATAATATTAAAACCCAAAATATACCATAAGATTTCTGGTCAAACATTTTATAAGATAACTAAATGAGTGCAATCAGTTGCTTAATAAAAATAGTTGATATAAGAAAAGAAATGTATTCAACAGAATATTGAAATAAACTTACCAACATTTTTATAGTGTTTAGAAGAAGTAGAGTTAACTAGACATCACTGGCACTACATTTATGGTCTAGCAGACAGTTTGACATATCCGTCCTCATTAAAATAATCTTTGCTTTTACCATATTTACAATAACTGTGTTACAGTGTTAGAAAATTATAAAAGCTCAAGTTATGAAAGTACATCAAGCAATTGCTTAACATAGTTGAAAATCATTTACAGGTGACAGAATTCTTGCCGTAATTTTTCTGCTCCTATATTTTTCTTGATGTATTTATTGGAATTTGAAGGTTTTAAAAAGTCCTTGGGTAGCGTTTTTCATTCTCTATAAAAAAAAAAAAAATCTGTATAAAAACGGGACTGCACAGTGTGGGCATGACAGACAAAAAGATACAAATCAAAAAGGGACAGTTTATGAGGGGTTGTTATTTTAAGACAAGCTTACACCTGTGTCCGTTGGGTGTTGGTAATCTTGGGAAAGAGGGGGGGGGCATTCTTTTCCTCACTTCTATTTTTAAAGTGTGTGTGTGTGTGTGGGGGGGGGGGGAGATAACTCGGTACAACACTTCACACACTGATCACCATTCCTTCTTGATGTAGCGCCCAATGTATACAAAGAAGAAAGCGTCTGCATCAGAAAAATGGGATCACTCCTGTTGTGAAGAAAATTTTAAACTCATAAATTCAGATGAAATGCTGCTTTGAGAGGACGCAACAAATCAGTGTTTTCGAATTTATTAACATTACTAGCTGAATACCCGTGCTTCGCTACGGGGTACATTTTAGGATAATTACAATGGAAAAAATAATGAAATTGCTTTTTAGAGGATTTTCTTATAAACAATATATTTTGTTTCTTCATTGGGCGGAACTAATATTACCAGGCTCGTCCGCGAACTTACGCGTGAGCAAGCTACGTAAAACTGACCATTGGAGAAACAATTTTTTCGTAAATCTACGCCAGCATATTTTGAAGTTTGGCCTTGGGACTTATTTATTGTCATGGCGAAGCATATTTTAAGAGGAAATTACAGTTTTATATATAGATTTGATTTAATATCCATAAAACATACTAATTTGAACTAAATTTTTAAAAATTTCCATCTCAATTACTCTAGTGGTTAAATTTTATCTTTTTCTATATTTTAATATTTTCTTTGTCAATTAATTTCGTTGTTATGCACGTGACTCAAAATTAATTTAAAGTATCACAAAAAGAAAAGAAATCTCGTGATCAGCATTTAATAAATTAAATTCAAAACTTTCCAAACGATTACTGTTTTGGAAGCTAATGTTCTGCTAATTTCCAGTAAAAGCTAAAATCATTTGAAAACCACGCACCAGTGTTCCACTCACACGCAACACTATAAAAGAATGCAAGAATAAAACGTTTAAAAAATATAAATTATTAATTTAAATAATTAAACACACACGTGTGTAAATTACACAAAAGTTTACTTAAATTCTTTAATCTGTCTACATCTCCACTATAGAAATATTTTTGGGGCATTTACAGAACATGGTATATTTCACTTTTGAAAACACGCATTAAATGAGCATCATGTCAATGAGAAATTTCTGAAATGAGCATGGTAATGAAGATCATGTGTTTACAAACAACAGCGGTAACCGAAATGTGTTAAAATATAAATTTTAAGAGTATTATGGTAGTGAGTTGTGTAGCTTATAAAGATAATGATATACATTTTAATGGTAATCTTATAATATAAAACTTTCCAAACGATTACTGTTTTGGAAGCTAATGTTCTGCTAATTTCCAGTAAAAGCTAAAATCATTTGAAAACCACACACCAGTGTTCCACTCACATGCAACACTATAAAACTGAATTACAGTACTCTACGTTTATATGGGCATTGAAAATTGTGGTTAGTAACTCCAGTAACCATGTAATCCACTACTGCTACAGGGGCATAAAAATGTGAGAAGACAGAGTTTAAAGCAGCGAAACAATATAAATACCACATTCAAACTCTAAATTTCTTTCATTTCTCAAGGAATATAATAACAACATGTGAATTTAGCAATGATTATAACACACGTAAGTAAACACAAACAAACAAATACTTGAAAACTATTATATTAAAAAAATAATAGTTTTGGATCATATTATTGTTAAAAACTATGTGAAGACTAAAGACATTTTTTAATGAAAAAAACATTTGTACATACAGAGAGGGATGTAATTTTTAAAATCATTAGTGTTGGGTTTCTCAGTCTTATCTTTAACTCCGTTCTGAAGTAATGGAAATTAACATTTTTTAATCATGATGTTCGAGAATCAGCCTTATAGTGAATTTAGCAATGATTATAACACATGTAAGTAAACACACACGCAAACATTCGCTTTTATTAATATAGATTTCTTATTAAATAGTATGTTTCAATAATGAAAATACAGTTGGTTCTCTGTTTAACGACGATCTCTATTTAAAGACTATATTTCCCGGTCCCGGTCCCTCCGACGTAAAAAAATTCTATTTTAAGACTATTTTGTTTCTATTTAACGACGATTTTTTCTTACATGATAAACTTTTTCTTCAACATTTTATCTACTGGAGGGTTACTTTCTGTGGGGGAGTTTGGTTTCTAAAACAGACCCGGAATTTCCTTTATGTTTGTTGCAATCATACAAAAAACCAAAATACCAATCATACCAAATACCCCATACTTCTTTTAGTAGACTTGTTGCAGTGGAAAAAACTGGGGGAGGGGGGGGGGGGGAATACTGTTTCTCGGAAGATCGAACATTCTTCCCTGGTGGATCGAATTTCTTAGTGCGGGTGTGTAATCACTCTATTGTACCTACCATGTTGTCATGTGATTTACGAACTGTCCAAAAGCACCCCTCTCTCACTCCTTCTGGGAAGCACGTGTTCATGTTTAGAGAATTGAGGCAGTGAAAGGCAAAGTGGTGTAAATCACATTTTCAACTTTTTTTATTTGAGGGCAAATATGTAATCTCCATGTTCAATTTATAGTGGAATTGCAAATAATTATTGTTTGCAATATTATAGTAATTATTATGAATAATAATTTGTTCAATTTATAGTGGAATTTTTGTAGTTTTTGCAGTAAAACGTTTTTGACTTACACCACTTTACTTACTGACTTACACCACTTTGCTTTTCACCGCCTCAATTCATGGTTGGGTGCAGGAGCTCATTCCAGTACGAATACGAGGTGAGCAGAGCAAAATGGCATCAAAGCGAAAGCATCTTACGCTACACGAAAAAGGGAAAATTATTGAAAACTGGGAAGAAAGTGTTGGAATAACAAAAGTCCAATTCGCAAGACAATTTCAGCTACCAGAGTCTACTCTCAAAGGCATTTTAGCAAGCAAAGAGTAAATTCTTGAAGAAGCACAAAAATTTGGTTTGAGATCCAAATCCAAACGGCAGAAAATTCAATGTGGCCGATCAGAAGAGTTTGAGAAGGCAGTCCTGCAATGGTTTCATCAAGCAAGAGCATCTAACATTCCAATTTCCGGAGTGATATTTAAAGAAAATGCTATTATTCTGGCAGAAAAGTTTGGAATGCAAAATTTTCAGGCTTCGGCTGGTTGGCTAACAAAATTCAAAGAAAGATACGGGCTTGTATTTAAAAGCATATCTGGCGAAAGTGGCTCCGTAGATGAAAAAAATAGTGGATGAATGGAAAATAGTGCTGAAGGGGAAATTAGATGGATATGATGAGAAGAACATATTCAATGCAGATGAGACGGGCCTATTCTACAATATGGTGCCTAATAAAACCTTAATGTATATGGGCGAAAAGTGTTTTGGTGGAAAACACAGTAAGGAACGATTGACTGTTTTACTGTGCACTAATTCGGATGGATCTGAGAAATTTCCACCACTAGTTATAGGCAAATCAAAGCAACCAAGGTGTTTTAAGAATATCACCAGGAAACCTTGTGAGTACCGCAATAACAATAAAGCGTGGATGACATCACAAATTTTTATTGACTGGATTAGAAAATTTGATGCAAAAATGCATCGAGAAAAGTGAAAAGTTTTACTTTTAATTGACCGATGCACTGCATATACTCCAAATATTCCTGGACTTACAAATTTGACTATCCATTTCTTACCAGCTAATTGCACTGGTAAGTTGTAGCCATTAGATCTGGGTATCATTCGCAGTGTGAAAGCATACAACAGAAAGTCTTTAATTAGGAAATTAATAAACAATTCGGCTGACAGTATAAAAATTAGAAAATTTACAATCTTGGAAGCAATGCACATGATAACATCAGCATGGAAAGAAGTTTCTTCATCCAGAATAAAAAACTGCTTTCGAGTTGCTGGAATTCACAAATACCTTGTAATGGAACTGCAAAGTACGGATGTAGAAATCAACGAAGATGACATTACCCCTGAAGAATGGAGAAGTCTTGTTGAAGATGAGGATGTTTCAATTCAAGATTTCTACAATTGTGATAAATATGTTTTAACAACAGATTTCAGAAATGTAGAACAAATTTATTAAGATATTGTAAACGAAAACACAGTGTCAGACGAAGAAGGTGAAGTTGAAGACACGGAAAACGAGACACTGCCACCGTCTTACACAGATGCAATTTCTGCTCTAGATGTTCTCCGACGCTATATTACATCGAAAATGGAAGGTGACTCATTTAACATTTTAGAAAATCTGGAAAACAGAATAACGAAAACAAGGTGAATAAAGCAATCAACACTTTTTGAATTTTTTAAAACGTAATTTATTGTATTGTTTGTACTCTTTTTTTTTTCAATGTAATTTAAAATAACTTTTTGTGAATAAAATAATGATGATAATAAATATAACATTTTTAAACACGCCAATATATTAAGAAATATATTGACAGTCCTAAACCTGTAAAGGGTGAAGGGAAATGTTATTTTTTCACAAATTCTGTTTAAGGACGATCTCTACTTAAGGACGATTTTTCACGGTCCCTTGAAAGTCGTTAAACAGAGAACCAACTGTACTTATTACTATAATTGTTGAAATCATATACAGTTAAATAATTGTTGAAATCATATACAGTTGAAATTTATTAACGAAGTAATAGGTATTTTCATTCATGTAATGTTTTTAAACCATCTTAATATTATTATTTTATATTTCTTATTAAATAGTATGTTTCATGAATGAAAATACTTATTAAACATAAGAAATTAATTAACGTCATTTAAAACTGTAGAAATGAAACAAATAATATAAATACCACATTCAAACTCTAAATTTCTTTCATTTCTCAAGCAATATAATAATAACATTTTGTTTAAAAAATTATAACACATATTCTACAGCTTAAAACTACATAGATTTTTTAATGAAAAAAACATTTGTTCATACAGAGAGGGATGCAATTTTTAAAATCATTGGTGTTGGGTTTCTCAGTCTTATCTTTAACTCCGTTCTGAAGTAATGGAAATTAACATTTTTTAATCATGATGTTCGAGAATCAGCCTTATAGTGAATTTAGCAATGATTATAACACACGTAAGTAAACACACACACACACACACACAAACATTCGCTTTTATTAATATAGATTTCTTTTTAAATAGTATGTTTCAATAATGAAAATACTTATTACTTCGTTAATATAATTGTTGAAATCATATACAATTGAAATTTATTAACGAAGTAATAAGTATTTTCATTCATGTAATGTTTTTAAACCATCTTAATATTATTATTTTATATTTCTTATTAAATAGTATGTTTCATGAATGAAAATACTTATTAAACATAAGAAATTAATTAACGTTATTTAAAACTGTAGAAATGAAACAAATAATATAAATACCACATTCAAACTCTAAATTTCTTTCATTTCTCAAGCAATATAATAATAACATTTTGTTTAAAAAATTATAACACATATTCTACAGCTTAAAACTACATAGATTTTTTAATGAAAAAAACATTTGTTCATACAGAGAGGGATGTAATTTTTAAAATCATTGGTGTTGGGTTTCTCAGTCTTATCTTTAACTCTGTTCTGAAGTAATGGAAATTCACATTTTTTAATCACGATGTTCAAGAATTGTGTTTAGTTACGTGTGGCCTTCAGACAAATTTGTACGTCAAATATAGTTGCCAGGGAAAAACTTGGTCAAAAGGTCTGTTTGTTTACGTTTTTAACGTAAACAAATGAAATTAAAAAAATATAATGAAAAGCTGTTTTACTGTGAAGAAGATTTAAGCAATTCAAGATCTCTAATTAAATTTTTCTTACATTATGGGCGATGAATGAATCACGTGAATGAATGACTCCATCGTTGTTTACAACCCAAGGGGAGAATTTGCCGTAAATCCTACCGCGTTTGAAGAACTACGCAGAAAATTTGTGTTGAAGTATCGTTCTTTAAAATTCAATTAAAAATCGAAATTTTAAGATAGAGACTTGAAATGAAGTTTATATGAATGAGAAAGATTTCATCTTCCAGATGATGTAAATATTTTCTTTGTAAGATAAAAACTCGAAGAGCATCGACCATAGATCCTCAAAATTGTGTAAATTTCTCGAAAGAGTGGGTTTAATATTTTGATGAAAATATTAGTCTGTTTTACATTATTTTTAAACAAATGAGGTCTTGTTTGAAGGAGAAATGTATGTAGTCTTAGATTGTAAAAAAATCAAAATTCTACGGTCATTTTTTGCCGAGATATCGTAATCTAAAGTTAAAAAACATAAAATATCCCACAAAACATAAAATAAAAATTTTTCTAGAATAAAATTTAAAATTCGGGCTTCGAGGTGCACTTTCCCATAGTGTGCACTACCCGTGTGCCAAATTTCACGGCTGTAAGTTTCACAGATTCGCCTGGGGGCCGCGGACGGACACACACGCACGCACGCAAACATTCGCTTTTATTAATAAGATATATAGTCCAGTCAATGAGTGCTCAAAAGAGGGGTGCAGAGTGCATGGAATATGCGAGAATTTTTGACCTCAGTGTATTTAAGACATGGGCTTCACTCGAAGAATATTGTGGTGTTTTGTTTTCATCAAGAGAGCAGCACAAGGATTTTGGAGAAGCTCTCCAAAGTCGAGACGCAGGTGACATTGACAGGCTTACACAATGGTTTGATAATTACCCTCCTTTTCTGAGAACCGAGAAAATCATGTCATTAGCGACAGGAGTCGTCAGAGATGATACAAGCTTATGTCATGATGCAGTTACAATTGACAAACGAGCAATGGCATAAATGGAAAACTTACCATTCACAAATATCAAACTGTCACGGAAAGATCGCGCACTTCCTCTTTCCTCAATGAATTCGACAATCAAGATTGACAATAAAAAAGTTGTTGTGGATCCATTCTTGCTTTTTTAGCGAATCTCCATTACCAAGAAATCGGACGAGGATTTGAAGAATTATATGCAATATGAACTGACTCCCTACCCCCTGGCATTCTTCAACGAAAGTGGAATGAGGAAGTGCAGAAAGTCAGCACTATACACACTGTTTAAGCAAATTGATAAGGATGTTGATTTAACTACCTTTGAATTTGTTGTTGATGGGGGATTCCTAGTCCACAAAGTTGTTTGGCAAAAAGAGACAACTGTATCAACCATTTGTGATGGTTATGTTAGATTTCTGAGGACCCATTATCATGGGAGAGGTTGAACAGTGGTTTTTGATGGTTACACTGACACATCAGAGAGCACAAAAGCAGCTGAACAGAGTCGACGATTTCGACACAGGAGATGTGTGAAAATCAATGTCAGTTTGGAAAGTGAAATTAAAGTCAAACAAGAGGATTTCCTTTCCAACTTTTATAATAAGAGTCGGCTGATAAACCTGCTGATGGTGCAGCTGCAGAAAAATGGGATAAATACCCTTCAAGCCTCAGGTGCTGACGTAGATATTGTGAAGACAGCTATCAAGAAATCGCAAAATTCCCCAGTTGCTGTTATCGGAGTGGACGACGACTTGGCTGTTCTGTTGGTAGCCAAAACCCCAATTGATCGCAACATTCTGCTGGTAAAACCTGGAAGAGGAAAGGTCAAGTCGAGTGTATATTCCTCACAATTGCTACAGGAGTTGAAAATGAAGGACAATGCCCATTTGTTATTACTACATGTATTCACAGGCTGTGACACAACATTCACAGCGTATCGCAAGAGTAAAGTGGGTTTTGTCAAAATCTATCAGAAGTCCAAAATCATACAACGTGCAGCTGAGGTATTTGCCAGCGGTTCTTCTTCCCCTGACTCCATTGAGACAGCTGGGATCATGAGTACTCTCTAATGGTATGGCGCTCTTGCCACAGAAAAATCCCTCAACGAGTTCCGCTGCAAATCATTTATCAAAGCAGCTGCAAACATGAAACCTGATCTCTCAATTCTCCCTCCAACTGAAGGAGCTGTTTAATTTAAGCATCATGCATTCCGGACGTACCACCAAGTACACCTGTTGTGAGGGGAGGAACCTAATGATGGGGTGCCGAATTGGGGCTGGGAGAGGAGGAATGACCAACTAGTTCCGAAACTCTTTGAGTTGGATGCTGCACCTGACGAAATCTTGAAGATGAATATTTGTCGATGCACGAAAGGATCGATAAATAAGAAACAAATAAAAAACAAAGAGGAAAAGGCAGGTGTGGCTGTAGAAAAGCATCATTAAACTGCTCTGTCACACGCCTGAATTGCAAGAGCAATTGCAACAACGGAGTCGCAATATTAATTCAGGAAGAAGGTGACAACGACGACATCGATACTCTACCAATCTCTTTGGACGAGATCTCCACTGCTGACGAAGATGAATGAGCCTCGACACTTCCGCTTAAAAAAACTAAGATGTTGCCTTGGATGCAAATTTTTTTTTCATTTTAGAATTACTATGAGTCCATGTAAATACTTTCATTATATGATTCGTAATAATATAATAACAGATATAATTATAAAAATGTATTGTATTTCAATTATCTTTTTTCCGTTGTTAAAGTGTTGTTATTCATCATGATAGCAAGTTACAGCAGTTAAAATGCAACAGGCTCTCGACATACTCATTTCTAGAGGAACATCGAAATTGAGCGTACATGTTAGAAATACTATAACTTTTGATTGGTTGAAGATAAAGTAGCAAAAGTCAATATCAAATTGAAGGAAATTTAATGCTCTACAACTTCGTTTGCAACAATTGTTCTGAGAAACGATCGTGGGAAGCACTAGAAGCAAATGTTTGACAAAAAGAGTGAGGTAAAAATAATTTTTTCGAAAATTATCGATTTTCAATAACGTATATCTCGAAAGCCGTTGGGAATTCGACAAATATGTATATTGACAATTTTATAGGAAATTAAATTAGCTTTCCTTTTTGTATTCAACTTTTTTTTCTACAGTGCACCGTTTCCGAAATATAAGTGAAAAACCAAAAAATGGGACCTTTTTACCCCCCTCCCACCTTTAGCTCATCTACCAGGGGCGGAGACTTTTAGTATGTTTACCTACTAACTACAACTAACAAAGTTCTATAGTCAAAAATTCTCGCATATTCCATGCACTCTACAATGCATTCATTGACTGTACTAATACTGTTTAATACCATAATGGTTTTACAGTTTTAAACAAGGTTGCCAAATGGCCCGGATTTTAAGGGACAGTCCCTTATTTGTAAATTTTGCCCCGCGTCCCGGGGAACTTTGATACGGGACGGCAAAAGTCCCGTTTTTCGCCGAAATGAGAAATTTTTTGTATACAAGTTGGGCGCATACAAGGGCTTGTTCACATCCGGTTCGGAAGCGTAAGTAAAGTAAAGTAAAGTAAAGTTATAAAAAAAAAAAAAAAGAGAGAGAGAGAAGAAAGATAGATGGCGTTGAGACGGAAATAAACCAATTATAGTTGTTAAAAATTTCGTTGCTAATCGTTTGGAGGTTTGTCAATCGTTAAATATAGTTCAATACCTTAACGCTTCCGCTACCGGACTCCTATGTGAACAGGCCCTTGACGGGAAGGTTGTCTGTATGCGCCGGGATCCGAACGTCACAACGACAAGTCTCAGTCTAGTGATAAATACAAATGCAGATTAGTGTGTGATCGTGTTGATAGATAGTGGCGTTTGAATTAAGTGTTTGTTATAAAACTAATCCCTGAATATGAACAATGGTAATGGTAAACGTTCAAAATCCAATAGTGATGGGCCGAAAAAAAGTTATGTGTTTTTAGGGATGAATGGATTAAGGACGAAGATTGGCTCAGGCCTAGTCCCAACAACGCCAATAAGGTACGTTGTTGATATTGTAATAAGGATTTTTCGGTTGCCCATGGAGGTCGGAGTGACGTAACTCAACATGCTCAGGGTGCCGAGCACAAGAAAAACAAAATAATTGTTTCATCTAGCAGTTCAATCTGTCAGTTTTTCACCACTAAAGTTTCCTCTGAAACTGACAAAATCGCTCTAGTAGAGTTAGCTACTGTATTTCACACATTAAAACACGTCATACAATTCAATAGTGTGGAAACGTGCTGTGGGAACACGCTCATTCGAAAATTTTTTTATGACTCAAAAGTCGCCCCAAAGATTTCCTGCGCACATTATATTATGTACATTGTACAATAATAAAATTACAAATTTTACATACACGTCCTTAAAACTTTATAAGGGCACTTAGTTGTAGTAAACTAATGAAATAAAAATCAGTTTTGTACTACATGCCTAAACCAACTTTAAATTGTTTTTGATTTGCAAATTTTCTATGTAATTACATTATTGTTTACTTAACCTAAACTCTATGTAAGTTGCAAAACTGAACGAAAAATGCTTTGAAAAGTTAAAATTTGAAAAATTTCCGGGGGAGTACCCGCGGACCCCCTTTTCCTGGGGGGTGTTCCATATTCCCCAGTAGTATAGTTATCAAAACCCGTCCCTTATTTTCTGTGTTTTTATTTGGCAACCCTGGTTTTAAACCCTCAAAATCGATCTTTAGAACGCAAATAATGAAGTCATTCGACTATCAGAAAAAATTGGGGAGTTTTCCCCCCAAAAATTGAAAGTCTACTATCAATTTTAAAAATGGTGCCCAAACGGCGCTCAAAAGAATTCTGTATTTAAAATTATCCCGTATGAAATTTGGAAAGGGAAAACTTAGTGTTTGTTCTACCAAAAAATGAAATGATAACATCTTTGGCATTTAAACACGTTCAAACGACGCTCAAATGAATGCCGATTTCAAAATTTGAACATCTCAATGTCGACGGGTGTGTGTGTGTGGGGGGGGGGGGGGTCTAGAAGTTTTTACCGCCAAAAGATGAAATGCTCATAACTATTTTACTAATGGCGCTCAAGCGAAAATTTTTGGCGCTCATACACGCTCAAACGAATGCCGTTTTCAAAATTTGAATATCTCAATGCCGGGGGGAGGGGGGGGGCGAGATGTTTTTCCCGCTAAAAAATGTAATGCTCATAACTCTTTTACAATTGGCGCTCAAACGAATGCCGTTTTCAAAATTTGGATAGCTCAATGTCGGGGGGCCAACTTCACAGACGTGATTTAATTTATCCATTAACGCATAACCGAATATTGTAGACACTGCATATAGATCTTTATTTATTTTTTGAATGCTTATCGGCTTAGTTTGGACAAAGGGCCTGTTCACATAGGAGTCCGTTGCGTTGCGTTAAGGAAAAGATGGCGTTGAGACGAAAATAAACCAATCATAGGCCTCCAAACGATTAGCAACGAGATTTTTAACGCCTATGATTGGTTTATTTTCGTCTCAACGTCATCTTTTCCTTAACGCAACGCAACGGACTCCTATGTGAACAGGCCCTTAATCTGAAACCTAAATCTGAAATTCGTAATCGTTTGTTTATTCCTAGTTCAATTAATTGCTGAGTAGAGAGAGATTTAACACTTGCTTGAGTTATGAGATCTGTCGCCATTACTTCCGCTTTCACGAAGACTTCAGGGTCAAAGCGTTTCTGAGTTTCACATGATATACTTCAAATAGTTGCTGAATAGGCGTTCCCGCACCAAAAGAATATAAACTCAATTTTTCCTTTCGAATAAGAAGAAGTTTCAATTCCCGTGCTAGCGATTTAGTTATAAAACTCCTTTCACTACCGGAGTCCAACAAGATTCTAACCCTTTTAGATTTTATTTCAGATTCTGCAATAGCACAAGTTTTTAAAATAACACTTTGATTAATTTCAACCGAACTACACTGAGATATTGAACTTACAATTTGAGTGTCGTGTCGAGGTTCGTGCTTTTGGGTACTTCAGGGGGCTTGGCATTTGAAATTTCAGGAGTTTCGGTTCTACTAGTTCTGGCGTTACAAAACAATTTACTGTGCTGAAAACTATTACAAATCGCACATGGAGGTATTTTCGCTTTACAATCGGAGATAAGATATGATTTCAAGTAACATCTACAGCAGCAACCTCGTTTCTTTAGAATTTGTCGTTTTTGTACATCAGGGACTACTTCACAAAAATGGTATTTATGTTCATTTGACCAACAAAAAACGCAGTACGGTCTGGTCATAGTATTCAATGCGTGTGCAGATTTAAAATTGTTCTTAGTACGAAAGTTTCTGTTTGGATTTATGCTACTATTTTTATATACAGGTTTAGGATTCATATTACAATTCGAATTCATTAGCATCACGGTTTCATTGAATTGCACTTCTGTTTTCAAAAACTGAATAAGTTCAGATATATCAATTTCTTCCCGATTTTTGCGTTGTCTGTTAAATTCTAGCGCTATATCTGTTAGGGAGTAGTTTTAATAAAATTGGGTCAATAAATGACCGTAAGAGCCAGATGCAACTCCTAAAGACTCCAAACTTCTTATTTGGATTTCAAGCTCATCGAAGAATTTTCGGAATTCTTTTATGTTGGAGGAATTTTGCAAGGGCTCTAAATTTAAACAATTTATTCATTAATGAATTAATAACTGTCTCGTCTAACAAATGGCGATTCTAGTAATTTTACTGCAGAATCATAATTTTCATTTGTTAAAGAAAATCCGCTAACACTTTTTAAGGCAGTTCCACCAAGAAACGTTTTTAAATAGTTAAACTTATCTATTTTCGATAATTTCGTGTTATTGTGGATTGCACTTTCGAATTGTTGCCAAAATTCTAGCCAATGGCTTGAGTCACCGAAAAACTTGTCTATAGAAAGCTTAGGCAACTTAACGAGATTTAAATCAAAACGTTGAAAATCTCCCAATACATCGCTATTCATCGGATCGATATTATTGTTTATACCCGACGTATTAGCCTCATTCGAAGCAATTTCTTTATTCGATATTTTATTTAATTTGTTTTTTAGCTTTCTTTTAGAGGCAATAATTTGACTTTTATATTCATCACAAGAAATTATTTCGGTTTCAATATCCTTTACAGTCAAATATTGTTCAATTTCTCTATCAATATTCTTCAATTCATCTGATTTTTCCTCTAATTCATCATACAAGGTTTCGATATTAGTTCTATCAATATCTTCTGCTAATTTAGCAGGAATAGAATTTAATAGTCTAGTTGTTAAATTCCTCAATACGGAACGCTTCTTCTTAATTATTTCAAACTTTTCAGCCATTTGTAGTAAATTAGAAACTTTAATAAATCGTCAAAGAATATTTAAATATCTCTCACCCGAATCATCTAAAGCAGGGGTGTCCAACCCGCGGGCCGCATGCGGCCCAGAAGGAGAGCTCGAAGCGAAAAAAAAAATATCAATAGCCCTTCTCGGCGATGATTGCAGCCGACCATTAGAGATTCCGCTTTGTTAAAAAATAAACAGTTGTTTTGCATCATTGCTACTCCATTTACAGCCGATATAGATATGCTGCCATCAAATGTTCAAGTGGAATGCATGGAGTTGCATTCTGATATCCAACTTAAAGAGAAATACACTGGTGAAGT
Organism: Dolomedes plantarius; assembly: GCA_907164885.2. Lineage (NCBI taxonomy): Eukaryota > Metazoa > Arthropoda > Arachnida > Araneae > Dolomedidae > Dolomedes > Dolomedes plantarius. The sequence goes on from OU015491.1 coordinate 72,522,701, forward strand.
AAATTAAGAAAATTTGCATATTTTATCGAATTTCATGAAAAGAACTGAATTGAATGTAAAACCACTGCTTCTAGACAAAAATGCAAATCTTGTACGTCAAATACGTAAGCGTACACGTGTGTGTAGACGGAGCCAGTAGAGAAACAGGCTTTATAAGCGCGCGTAAGTTAAGACGCATTTCGTTCGCTAGCACACCTCGGCGAATTTCTTGGTGTTATTTTGCAGCAATCGGTTAATTTCAAATTGTAACAGTAGAAATGGGTAACCACCAACGTTTAGATGATGGAATGAGGTGTACGAATTGTGGGGAGGCTAGAAGCAGGCCAATCTCAAGTCCAAATTTGTAGAGAGTTCAATTTAACGCCCAGCGTTGTGTGTAACTTATGGAAAAAGTTCCAGGATACCGGATCCATCGTGAGAAAGCCTGGGCAAGGTCGTCCAAGAGCCACGACGGCCAGAGAAGATCGCCATTTGTCGATTAAGCGAGGCGTAACAGGAGTGCTACAGCTTCTCAGCTCTCTCGTGACTTGTTTGCAGACACAGGAACCCGTGTATCAAGTGTGACTGTTTCCAAAAGACTTCATGAGAGAGGGTTGTTTGCAAGAAGACCTGCTGTTTGCGTTCCGCTCACTTCTATGAACAGGAGAATCCGTTTATCATGGTGCAGAGAGCATAGAGATTGGAGTATGGATCAATGGGCGACCGTCCTCTTCACTGATGAGTCCCGGTTCAGCCTAAACACCGATTCTCGCCGTACGTTCATATGGAGAGAACCAGGGACCCGCTACCTACCCTCCAATGTCCGCGAAATCGACCATTATGGCGGAGGAGGTTTAATGGTCTGGGCAGGCATCATGTTGGATGGCCGCACACCTCTCCATGTGTTTGAAAGAGGCACTGTGACTGGTGTGAGGTATAGGGATGAGGTCTTGGAGCCCTATGTTCGCCTTTTCAGGGGTGCAGTTGGCCCTGAGTTCATTTTAATGGACGATAACGCGAGGCCACATAGAGCTCTTCTAGTCGACGAATTTCTAGAGAGTGAGGATATTCGCCGGATGGATTGGCCAGCCAGATCTCCAGACCTTAACCCTATAGAGCATGTCTGGGACGCTCTGGGGAGGGCAATTGCAACTCGCAACCCCCCTCCGAGAACCATCCAGGGAATGAAAACAGAGTTGCTGAACGAGTGGGACCAATTGCCACAGGAAATGATAAACTGCCTTATTTCAAGTATGAAATCACGCTGCGAGACCTGTATATCGGTAAGAGGGGACCATACCCCCTGTTAACCCATTTTTTTGTTTATTCTGCAACCGCTGTTTCATACCCTTCGACTCCAATGAGTGTTACGCACGATCATGTGTGTGTATTACTATTATTGAATGGTTATTTGTTTTGTATTGTATCAATGTATGTACATATCAAATTTCATTAAAATCGGTACAGTAGTTCTAGAGATAATCGACGAAGTCTGCAAATTCTCTTAATTTCTTACACCAGTGTACAATCAAATCTCTTTGTTGGACCTTTGTAAATCACAAATGCCCAGAGATAAATATCTGTCACTGCATAGTCATGCGTTATTCATGTCATCATTGTTTGGAAGCATGTACACCCGTGAACAACTATTTTCACGAGTGAAGCACACCGAGTCAAATTAGAACCATAATATCAGATGAAAATTTTGAGAGTTCCTTGAGAATTGCAACCACTTCAATTGACCTAGATATTGATGCATTTGTCTCTCAAATTCAATGCCAAATATCACATTAATTTTATGACTCCAACAGTTATCTTTATAATTATAAATAAAATTTGTAATGAAATAAATATGTTAACTATATATTATACTTTTTTTCTGTTCAACTATTTTTAATGTTAGGTATATTTTTGTGTGGCCCAAAACAATTCGTCTTCTTTCAGTGTGGCCCAAGGAAGCTAAAAGGTTGGACACCCCTGATCTAACAGTCTTCTTATCCAGGTCTAGGCACCAAAATGAAGGCGGGTCGAGATCCAAAACGTAATCCAAAAATTGTCGAAAGGGGTCCAGGAGTTTCGAGTGAAACAGTTCAAACTTAAAAATTATTCCAATGTGGGAGAGCATAAAATACACTGATTTATTTACAGTATATACAAATAGAAACTTAATTCCAAGAGCAGCGTGTTGCTCATTATCAGGTGAGAGTCGAAAGTCTGAGTGACCAGGCCCGGACTGGCTACTTTGGGGGCCCTCGGCTAGAGACTGAGAAGGGGCCCCTTACCAAGCGGGAGGGGGGGGGGGAGGTCCGAGGGTCCCCTTCCGGACAATTTTTGAAAATCACATGCCTGAAAACCACATTTTTTGCTATTTTGGCACTTAGAAAGTATTTGAGTAAAGGCAGGATCTTTATCAAAATTTAAGCTGTTCTATTATAGTTTACTTAAGTTGCGATACATTTTATATTATTTTTATTATATCTAATCTTATTACACGCGAGAAAAAATTGTAATCAATTACAAGTGGTTTATTACTTGAAAATGAGAGTGAGAAACATTTTTAGATTTAGGCAACCTAACCTGTGCTAAAGCCATAATCTAAATCCTACTGCAGTACCTCAATAAAAAAATGAAAAATAATTAGGGAAAACACTAATGAGTAAGACAAGCATACGTAAAGAAAAAAGTTGTATTTTACTACGATTACCTTTTTAAAATAAAAAAAGGATAGATGATACAAATGAATTATTTACAATTTAAATTTAGAAATAACCTAACCTAACAGCTTTTTGGCCAGTTCTTCAATAATCCTGGCTATTTCATCTATAATTGAATTTTTATCTAAATTATTAAATAAGTCTCTTTCTACATTAATAAATAGGAGAATAGACGTAAGATCATGGCTTAAAGTAGACCTAATTCGATTTTTAACGATTTTAAGTTTAGAAAAAACCCTTACACAGGTGACTTGTGTACAAGGTATAATTTGAACAAATTTGTAAGCTATATACAGGTTGGTAAATGGTCCAGATTGGGAGAGCTGGAAAACAACAGAAAAGGCACACGGTAGACACCGAATACATGCATTTTCTGCATTCATTGTTTCTTGTCACAGCTTTATCCATAATGATCTTATACAGATTCTGATCTTCTTCAGATCTTATACAGATTCTGATCTTCTTCAGATCTTATACAGATTCGATCTTCTTCAGATTCGGATTCTAAATTGTCCTCTTCACAGATTTTGTCAGCTTCATTCAGCTTGTCCTGCTTTTTTTCTCTTCCATTTTCGTTCTCAATTTTTGTAGTTGTCATAAAACTGTTTGTATTGATCTGAAAACTGTTTCAGCTCAACTACCAATTGACTTCTTTCAGTTTTACAAAGCTTAGAAATGCAGCAAAGGACATCCGTAAGAAAACTATCAAGCTTTTCGATTTCATGAAATTTCTTTGGCTCTTACCAGGGACAGTGTCTCAAAATTTCTTTATTTGGACTGAATCTCTCTTCGATACTCGTCTTAGCACAATCTAAAATATTGAAAAAGACCAATTTATAGTTTTGGACAGTTCAGATTCCAGAAGCTTCGTCTTTTGATTTTTCACCAAGAATTACCTTTTCCTTTGAGGTTCTTTTTTCCTTGAAATCTACTTCCACTTCTATATCAATCTTGTAATCTTCTAAACTGCTATTAACTGCACTACGTATAACATAATATTTTGTTTTTGAATACAGAATCTCAAAGTGTTTATCACTCCTTTTATGGCTTACTTGTTAAAGCAGCGTCTGTATCAAGTTCCAGGTGGTAGAATAGTCAATGATTTTACTTTGTAAATATTTTGAAACAGGAGATATATCCAGAAATAAATCTAGCAAAACAATAGACATTAATAGGTTCTCAAATTTGGACTATTGACTGATGAAATTGCTTGACATGAAGTTTAATTTGCTGTCAAAACTTCTAATTGCTATTTTTTTAAAACGGTAATGAAATTGAATAGCTTCTCTGGGTTTACAGTTAAATAATCGAAGAATGAGCTTTGTATTTTCTCCACCACCTTGTGGCTCTTATTTTTTACAACTTGTACAGTTTTTTTTATGATCAATATGTTTTCTTTTTGTTTATCTGTCCCACACGGCCATTCTTTTGTAAGATGATCTTATAAAACAGCAGATTCTTCCACCAGTCCAAATAGGTTTTCTGCTTGGAGCAACATTGTTGTTGAATCAGCCACTACTATGTTAAGTACGTGTCCCATACAGTGAATGTACACTCATGTCCATAAATTAAGGATAATTCAGAATCACACGGAAATCGAACTCTAAAGTAAAAATTTCACCTGTAGAATTATCACAGACATTTTCAAGAATAATATGCAAATTACAGGAAGCCGCCATATGACGCCGATAGTACGTCACAATGACGAGAGTGTAAGAGAGGGGAATATATAGAATGGTGGCAAAGAAGTAAAATTGTTCACAAGCGTTCTGTAAGCCGATAAGTGCCATAACCGAATAGTTATGACACAGAGGACGCATTTGGATGATTTTTTACGTG